>ML663029.1:175977-314232 GCA_007570785.1 Antilocapra americana
AAAAAGAAAATAGTATGATTAGCCAAAAGCAAATTACCAAAAGGATTGGCATGCTGTAAGACTATGGATTTAGGAACAGTGTAGAAAAACCATGCTGTCTTCTTTAAGGGCTGCAGAGCAGAAATTAGCTGATTTCCATGTCTGGCAGCAAGATAGGCACAGATCCTACCTTGCTGAAAGACCCTCCTGATACATACCATGAAAATCATTGGATAAAATATTTTAATCACTTTTTAAAAATGAATAACTGATCTGAAAAAAAAAGTCAGGAATCTATGGAAGAAGAAAAAAACTGGAGTTAAATGAATACCAAAGTCAGCTAATGAAATCACACCACTACTGAAAGAAACATGGATGAGTTCTGTTTTAACTTCAACATCAGTTCAGTTCAGTTCAGTCGCTCAGTCGTGTCCAACTCTTTACGACCCCATGGACTGCAGCACGCCAGGCCTTCCTGTCTATCACCAACTCCCAGAGTTTACCCAAACCCATGTCGGTGATGCCGTCCAACCATCACATCCTCTGTCGTCCCCTTCTTCTCCCGCCTTCAATCTTTCCCAGCATCATGGTCTTTTCAAATGAGTCAGCTCTTCTTATCAGGTGGCCAAAGTATTGGAGTTTCAACTTCAACATAGAAACAGATTTTCTAAGTGTAATTCAAAATCCAGAGGCAATAAAACTGGAAGAAAATATTCATGGCAGCTATCACAGGTAAGAGGTTAACATATCTAATTTTAAAGAACTCTTTAAAGTTGGGAGAAAAAAGACGAAAAATCCTTAGAAAAGGGGGCAAACATATTCAATTCACAAAAAGTGATTCAACTGGCCCTAACACATATGGGAAGATGTTTATCCTCACTCAGAATAAGAAAATGCAAGTTAAAACTGCACTGAAATGCTGTCTCTTATCCAATAGGTTTGCAACAGAGGAGCTTGGCAGGCTACAGTCCAAAGAGTTGCAAAAAGTAGATACAACTATGACAGAGCATGCATCCATGCACCCATATACTCTGTCAGTAAGGCTCTTAGAAACAGTAATAGTTTTACACATTGCTTGTGGAACTGCAAAGCAGGAAAAAGTGCTATATAGAGAGAGGGGAATTTGGCAATAACAAAATGATATATGTACTTATCCTTCAACCCAGAAATCACATTGCTAAAAATTTACATCTACAACAATATAAAAATTCATATGCAAAAAGCTATTCATAGTCGCATCATTTGTAACTACAAAACATTGAAAACTACCTAAGTATCCAAGCTTAGAAGATTGGTTGAATAAAGTATGGTGCATACACCCAATGTAAAAAAAAGAATAAGGATGATCTCTCTGAACTGCTGTGGATTTATTTCTAGGAGATATTATTAAGGTGAAAAGGCAAAGTGCTATTAAGGCAAAAAGGCAAAGTGCTAAAGAGTATATGTGGAATATCACTCAGCATTAATAAAAAAAAAATTCATTTGAATCAGTTCTACTTAGGTGGATGGAACTGGAGCCTATTATCCAGAGTGAAGTAAGCCCGAAGGAAAAACAACAATACAGTATACTAACGCATATACATGGAATTTAGAAAGATGGTAACGAGAACCCTGCATGCGAGACAGCAAAAGAAACGCAGATGTATAGAAGAGTCTCGTGGACTCTGTGGAAGAGGGCAAGGGTGGGATGATATGGGAGAATGGCATTGAAACATGTTAATTATCATATGTGAAATCAATCACCAGCCCAGGGTTGATGCTCAGGGCTGGTGCAACGAGATGGCCCAGGAGTCGGGAAGGGGGAGGGAGGGGGGTTCTGGAGGGGGAGCATATGTATACCCATGGCGATTCATGTCAATGTATGGCAAAAACCAACACAGTAAAGTAAAGAAAATTTAAAAAAAAACTTTATAATGTTCTCTGTGAAAAAGTGTGTGGCAGATCCCCTTGACATATGATTAAATGTCTATAAAAAAATAAATAAAGAGTATATGTGTTATCACATCTTTTGTTAAAGGATGAAAGGAAAATAAGAGCACATCTACTTATCATTATGAGAAGGAAATTAAGGATGGATTAACCAGAACACAACAAACTCTTAACAGTTAGAAGTAGGAGGGATGGAGTGGAAAATATATGACAAGTGAAACTTCCTCCCCTTTGAAAGCATATTATTATCCTAAGAATTCAAAAAGGAAATTAAATCAATGAGAATAGGAATTGGAAGGAGGGGGGTGCCTAACATGGGGCTTTCCAGGTGGTGCTAGTGGTAAAGGACCCATCTACCAATGCAGGAGACATAAGAGATGTGAGTTCGATCCCTGGGTCAGGAAGATCCCATGGAGAAGGAAACGGCAACCCACGCCAGTATTCTTGCCTGGGAAATCCCATGGACAGAGCAGCCTGGTAGGCTACAGTCCATGGGGTTGCAAAGAGTCAGACAGAACTGAGTTGACTGAACAACAACAAAGAGCAGAAAAAGAGTCAACGGTGTGTGAAAGGTAATGATCCATGGAAAAGCTATTATATATACATAGTGAATGAAAAGAGAGAGGGAGAAAGAAAAGGGAAGAGAATGAGAGTACAAATAGTAAACCTAATGGGATGAAATGTTAACAACAGGTGTACTGGGTTGGTAGCATGCCCCCCCAAAGACTTGTGCCCTTCCCAGAACTGCAGAATATTATTTATAAACAGAGTTCTTGCTGACATAATTAAATTAGAGTAGGGTGGGCTGTTAATTCTATACGACCAGCGTTCTTAAAAGAAGGGAAGGGACGCAGAGAAAGACACACACAAGGAGAAGGCTATGTAATAAAGTAAGGAGAGATCGGAGTGATGCTTCTATAAGCCAAGGAATGCCAAATGTTGCTTCTGGCAATACCAGAAGCTAAGAGAACAGTGAAACAGATTCTCCCCTAGAGCTTTCAGAAAGAATATGATCCTGTCAACACTTTGATTTTGGACACTGAGCCTCCAGAACTGTAAGAGAATAAACTGCTGTTGTTTAAAGCCACCCAGTTTGTGGAAATTTGTTACAGCCATCACAGGAAGCTAATACAATAAGCAAATCTGGGTAACGGGTATACAAGATACCCCTTGTACTGTTTTGTTTTTTGTTTACTTTTTGTAAGTTTTAAAGTATTTCCAAATAAAAATCTTCTTAAAGGATGTGAAGACAACAGGAAGAAAAACAGAATAATAGGGCTTCTAAGAATCTTAAGGGTCTTGTCCCATTGCAGTCTCCCAGGAAGATTCGTCTGTGTAACTTTGGTCTAATGGAAAGGATTATAAATTGATGCACAAAAAAGCTTACAACAACATTTTCAAAGGAGTTTTATTGACTCAGACTAAAAACAACAAGGTTAACACAAAATGAAAAGAGGTCCTTTCATTTCCAAACTTCTATGGACAGGAAAGTGCCTTAGAGTACTTCTCAGCTTCAGCCACACGTCATTTTTTGAGGAGAAAGAAAGGGGACTCATGGGCAGAACAAAAAGCCCAGAGAGTCAAGAGCCATGAAAAGCAATCCCTAGGAGAAGGACTGAGCCCTAAGCAAGGAACCTGCAACATCCCCTAGCTGAATTTCAGAATAGCCCTGGGCAAGCGACTGCCGTGTACTCTCACATTTCCTGTTTTTGAATGGGATGGTTTCATTTCTGTATGTTGATTGTGTAAGGAATAGAGAATTTGTCTCTTGTTCTTGTTCGGTCACCAACTTCTCTTCATAGTCTTCGGGTTAAAAGGAGTGAGATGGACCTAGAGATTATCATACTAAGTGAAGTAAGTCAGACAGAGAAAGACAACTCTCATATGGTATCACTTATATGTGGAATCTTTCGAAAATGATACAAATAAACGTAACAGAAATCGAATCACAGGCATAGAAAACAAATTTATGGTTACCAAAGGGGGGAAAAAGGGAGATGGACAAATTAGGAGTTTGAGATTAACAGATACACACTACTATACATAGACTAGATAAACAACAAGGCCCTATTGCATAACACAGAGAAATATATTCAATGTCTATAATAACCTGTAATGGAAAAGAATCTGAAAATGAATATATATATATATACATATATATATAAATAAATATTTATTCAGTTCATGGGGTTTTCGAGGCAAGAATACTGAAATGATTTACCATTCCCTTTTGCAGTGGAGCACATTTTGTCAAAACAGGGAAAGGAGTACATCGAGGTTATATATTGTCACCCTACTTATTTAACTTATATGCATAGTACGTCTTGTGAAATGCTGGGCTGGATGACTAACAAGCTGTAATCAAGATTGCCAGGAAAAATATCAACAACTTCAGATAGGCAGATGATACCGCTTTAAAGGCAGAAAGTGAAGAGGAACTACAGAGCCTCTTGATAAAGATAAAAGAAGAGAGTGAAAAAGCTGGCTTAAAACTCAGCATCCAAACAATGAAGATTATGGCTTCTGGTCCCATCACTTCATGGCAAACAGTGTTGGGGGAAAAGTGGGAACAGTGAGAGATGTTCTTTTCTTGGGTTCCAAAATCACTGCAGATGGTGACTGCTGCCACGAAATTAAAAGATACTTGCTCCTTGGAAGAATAACTATGATAAACCTAGACAGCATATTAAAAAGCAGACATCACTCTGCCGACAACACTCCATATAGCCAAAGCTGTGGTGTTTCCATAAGTCATGTGCATATGTGAGAGCCGGACCATAAAAAAAGGCTGAGCACTAAAGAACTGATGCTTCCTAACTGTGGTACTGGAGAAGGCTCTTAGAGAGTCCCTTGGACTGCAAGGAGATCCAACCAGACAATCCCAAAGGAAATTAACCCTGAATATTCATTGGAAGGACTGACGCTGAAGCTGAATCTCCAATACTTTGGCCACCTGATGTGAAGAACCAACTCATTGAAAAAGATCCTGAGGCTAGGAAAGATTTGAGGGGAAGAGGAGAAGGGGATGACAGAGAATGAAACAGTTGAATGGTATCACCAACTCAATGGACATGAGTTTGAGCAAACTAGGAGATACTGAAGGACAGGGAAGCCTGGCATGCTTTAGTTCATGGGATAACAAAGAGTTAGACACAACTGAGCAACTGAACAACAACTATATATATATATATTCAAATATATTCAACTGTATTATATATATATATATATATCACTTAGGAAAAAGAAGAAAGAAAGAAAAAGAAAAAAAGGGATGAGACTTAAGGAGTTGTACCTGAGGAATGTTACCTCACCAAGGAGCCACATCTGCACTGGAACCAGATCAAGATAATAAGATATTGGGCTGCAAGTTGATTCTTAAATGAATGAGACTTGGTGGTCTTGACAATAAGGAATGAGTGTATTTTGTACCTGTGTGGGATAGAAGCTGCTGTAGTCAAAAGGCAGGTGTGGCAGAGGATATTTTCCAAATATGGTACAATACTGTCATTCTGCATGCTCTTATGTCAGTGTGACTTGACTCTTCTCCTGTTAACAGAGAAGGTCTATAACAAGGCTACTGAACTTAAGAAAGAAAAATATAGGAAATCCAAATAATTTTTAGTCTATGACTCAAATACTACAAGTTACATACTTAATACTAAAAAAAATAATATGATTTATCTGAAACTCGAAGTTAACTGAGCATCTCACATTTTATCTGGCAACCCTAGAATTCCCCACCTTTCACTCTGAGTTGCATTGTGATTGTGGCAGATGTGATGCTATGCGACTTCCAATGCTAGGTCAAAATAGGGACCTTTTACGCTAGGTCATAAAAGGAAGCACAGATGCCTGGTTTCTCTCTTGGGTCATTTGCACTTAGAATATAGTCACCGTGCTCTGAGCAAACCCAAGAAGCCTGTGGAGGGGCCCACATGGAGAGGAACAGGGCCTGCTGGCCAACAGCACTGGCTAAGCTCCCAGACCACAGCCGGTACCAACTTGCTAGTCATGAGTCCAGCCCACAGCTGAGCCGTCCCAGTTGTGCCACTGGGATTCAGGGTTGTATACTATGTGATATTAAGATGACTAGAAAACAAGGGGGAAAATAGAGAGAGATTGATTTAAGGAACTGACTCATGATTTTTGAAGCTTGGCAAGCTCAAAATCTGCAGGGTAGGCCAGCAGGCTGGAGACCCAGAGAAAAGCTGCTTGGGCAAACTTCTATCAAAGTTCCTTCTTGCTTGGGAGAGGTCAGTCGTATTAAGGCTTTCAACTAACTGAATGGGGCCCACCTATGTTATGGAAGGTAATTTGCTTTACTCAAAATCTACCAAATCAACCATGAATCTCATGCAAAAAAAAAAAAAAACACCTTCACAAAAATATCCACAATATTGTTTGGCCAAATATGTGGGCACCATGACTCAGTCAAGTTGACATAAAATTAGCATCATACACATCAAAGACACATAGCTCAAGATTCCAGTGCTTTTCTTCTGGGCCCTGGAGAGGCCTTGACACTCTATTATGTACAGCTTCACTGTAAATAACAGAAATGCAAACTCTTTGCTGCCAAAATTCACCACCAATTGGTACCGATGCCAAGTACCTAGATGGCAACTCTGGGGGTGTAACATTCATTTGATGACAAAACAGATTTGAAAAAATCCCTTCAATGCATAGAGAAACTAACTCGAGCTGCAGGATTCTTTATCAGAACTCCATAAAGTATGAGATGAAGACAAGTATAGCCTTAATGACAGGTACATGTGCTCTAAGGCTTTGACACTGATAACCAGTACCCAGAGATGAAAATGCTTGTGAGGGTTAATTAGTACTTCATTGCACTTGGTACTTTAACTTACTCCTGACGAATAGAAAACAGGGAGATGAGAACATGCAGTGCTGCTTCAGACGTATTTCTGGAAGCTACCCAAAAAGGCATGGGCGTGACAAGAGCTTCTCTTCCCACCCTGCAAAAATCCTATGGTTTGGTGGAGGGGTGTCTTGCTCCAGGGACGCCTGTGCACAGCTCTCTCTTATCTCTCCACCTCTAAGTCATGTGATGACCCCATCCCTCTACCTGTCTAGTCAAGTCAATTTGTCCTCCTTGAAGGAAAAAGAGGAATACTCTTTATACCACACACCAGAATATTTCCAGAAATTTGGGTAGAGAGTGATATGTTATATCTTCACAATATGTCTGTTTTTACTAGGTAAGACTCTACTTCAAATTTAGATTAACACTACAGAGTCAAGCTTCAGGTCCTTGGACTCTTACTTTCCAACTATTTCACGTGCATGATACCCATAGCTCACATATCGAAGAGAGTATCTATAGGCCCATTGTCTTCTCTAACTGGATACTCACCCATTATCCTGAATTCATATGCTTGCACATGATCTTACTCACTTCTTTGATCAAAAGAACAATCAGCCTAAGTTGGGCCACCTCCTTGAAGTTTGAATAAACCATTTAACCCCTTACATCTTTGAGCTTCAGCTTCTTCTGTAAGAGTAACACTTGGAACATGGTAGTTACTATGTCTGCCTTACAGACTGTTGTGACTACCAGATGAGACAAATTAGGGGGAAATGCTTCAAAATTTAAAAAGCAAAGAAAAAATCATAAAAGATAAATTATTATATTGTCAGATGCTTTATGCTGAAAAAATTTGGAAAACAGAAATTTTGTTTGCCCTCCCTTTCAAAGGCATCATCCATCCCAAGTTTCAAAATTTTGAAGTCATTTTCAATATCATACTTTTTCATTTTCTATTATGAAGGTCATTAAACCTTTGAAAAATCTCCTACATTCCATCTAGGAGGTTCTCAAGACTATCTTTAATTCCCCCCCCCCAACCTATCTCAGTCAGCCACCTCCAAATCTAATCCTCACGACACATAACTGCCATATTAGTCTTCTTAAACCATCTCTGTTTCAAATTCCATTCCCCTACTCAAGAATTACGAGAATCTCCTCACTTTCCTGTAGGATAAAGGCCTTCACTTATTTTATCTTTCACTGCTCTGCTTTATAATTTGCCCAATCAGTAAAATTTCCTCATGTCTTAGTCATTCTACTGCTCATAATCTCCAGCACTTTGCTTATACTATTATTCTATATTGGATGATCTTTGCTTTTTTTTTTTTTCTGTTAAACAATGATTTTATTGCTTTAGTACAATAGGCAAATTTATGCAACCAGGGCAGAGGCTGTGGATGACTCGTATTTCCAGTTGGGGGGGTAGGACTCTTTTGGTCTTGTAGTATCGAGCCAACCAGTGAATACGGCTCTCAATCAGAATCAGACGGAATTTAGCATCTTTATCCTTTCTGTTCCTCTCAAGATGCTTTCGAACAGCAACAGCTTTCTTAATTAAATGATAGAGATCCTCGGGGAGATCAGGAGCAAGTCCTTTGGACTTAAGAATTCTCAAGATTTTGTTGCCTGTCACAAAACGTACTTGTGCAACACCATGTGAGTCTCTCAGGATCACACTGATCTGTGAGGGAGTCAGGCCCTTCTTGGCCAGTTTGTAGATCTGCTCCTTCACGTCGTCAGAAGTCAGCTTCAGCCAGGTGGGGACGCTGCGGCGGTAGGGCAGTGCCGACTGGGACAGGCCCTTCCTGGGAGCGTGCATGCGTGCATGCGACCCATGATGGCCGCGGTCTGGGAGCAAAAGGAGAGAGAGCGTGGGAGAGCCGCAGGAAGTCACCAACCACACAGGAAGTCACCCACCACACAGGAAGTGGCCTGGATGATCTTTGTTTTATCCCATTCTTATAAAAAATGTCTAATGTAGTTTATAGTGCTCAGCTCAGCCATAAATCATTAGAAGGAAAAGTTGATTTTTGTCTGCTCTCATTATATAACACTAGTTCTACCAACATTGCTAATATCTAGCCTCTTTGTACATATAAATCTGGGCAAGATGCTTGGTCAGGTTTATAAGTACATCTTGTCCTACAAGACTAAGCCAACTAGGGTAAAGATATTTTATTGAACAAAAACATCCCATGATTAAGAAAAATTAGTACTTGCGGCAATCAACCACATTCCTCTCTGTTTACATCTAAAGTTATGAGCACTTAGAGCAATGGAAAAGATTTTGTGTTCTAGAACAGAAAGCAATGTTTCAAAAGTAGCATAAAGTAAACAAAAGGAAAAAAATCTCAGAAAACCATCTCAAGAAGTCTGCAACTTCTTTGGAAGTAATCCTCTTAAAGTGTAATGTCAAGAAGTTAAAATGACTCATGTAAATACAAAATGAATTTAAGTCAAAGATCTTATTCATTATTTTATTTTACTCAAGTTTATTAATTAGCAATGGAAACAGTAAGATCTTAAGATCAGCTTAAAGGAGAATCTGAATAAATATATATATGGAGTTTATATTTTTGAAACATCTTTGTAATGCTGAAATTGATTAGCTACTAGATGTAAAACTGATTAACATTCTTAAGCTTGAAAAGATATTAATGTTTAGGCTTCTCTATTTCACAAACAAATCAATTTTATCTCTACCAAGGTCATTTACATTATACAGATAATAATCACATGTATTATAATCAATTTTTTATAAATTACCTTCTACCCCTATAGAAGGCCCACAGAAAACCAGTGAAAGAAACACACCTGTTTACAATTAGACAAGCCTCAAATGCACACTAGACAACATCTAGCACAACACTGAAAGGACATCCATCAATTTCTTTTGCCCATTTCCATGTCTGGGAAGTTTTCTGATGACCCCCATGTAGGCAACACTCCACAGACAAGTATAATGGGGGAAGGAGAGTAGAGGTGGTCTCTGGTTGGATAGGCCAAGGCCACAGATTGGAAAAAGAGAAGGGGCAAATTAAAGCTTATGCCTCACTACAGTGCTATGGGTGGACCTAGGGGACAAGTTGATACTCAATCCTCTACCTCTAGGACCTTTCTTACCATCACCAAAACCTTGCAAACAACCCAGACTCCCTTTTGTAACTTTCTAAAAACTTCCCAACTCAGCCAGACAATAGAGATGTGCTTTACCAAAGGCCAAGATATGGTGGCAATCCTGAGTTGATTCTGTTCAGTTCAAGCTACACCTCAGTCACAAGTCTTCTACTCTCACTCACAAGCTTTCCAGACCAGAATGCTGCCTTCCTTCAGAAGGATTATGGATGTCCTAGGACACCAAGGAAGAGGCAGTCTCACACAGAGAAGTTGGGTACATTCCAAACAAAAGCTCTGAAAAGAAGCTCATAACCCCTTCTGACAAGGGGCCATGAGTGGCAAGTTGATCACAGCTAGGGAGTTTCTCATTAGGAAGCTAAACCCAAAGCTAAATAGCAAAGCGCCTCAGCCCAGGATATGCTCATCAATAGGAGTCTTGTCTTCCTGTGGGAACTGGCCTAAATCATTTATGGCTCATGGGTAGAGAATACTTTGGTTGCTTGCTCAAGTGGGATATGGGGTGATCTTCAGATGCCATCTTTCTTCCTTCCCCTATGGTCCATCCCAGTTCCACCAGGCTCCCCTCTCATTAGCTGTCTTCCCCTTCCTCTTACAACCCTCACAGCCTAAAGAATGTCCTCAAGTTTTCCCTCATCAAAAAGTCTTCCAACCTATAGTCCAGTCATTTGAGTTTCTCCCCTTTCAACAAGGCTTAGAGTTTTGAAACACAAAAGCAAGGATTGCTTTGTTTCTGATTTTTGCTGTTGTCGTTCCTACCCTGAAGCCAGGAATATGAAATGCCCACTTGACCGGGTGGGACAAGGGCCAGAGGAACACGATAGGAGCAAAACTATACCAGAAGCATTGTTTCAAAAGCATGGAGTAGATTTGAGACACCAGTGACCCAGCCAAGAAGACAAGGCAACAGAGCTTACTCTATCCACAGTTGCACTCAGGGTCAGTGCTTCTCTTTCAAAACAGAAGTTGTTTGTTTATTCATTCAACAAGTTAACATTTTGCAATTTTATTTTGTTGACTGCTTAGTCTGAGTAAAGGAAGCATTATGCATAATACAGCAAATTAAAAAATTAGAAAAAAAATCACTTGGTAAATGAATACAATGTCCAGAGTCAATAAAGGTCAGAAATCATAGTGAATGAGAGAACTTCGGAGTTCAAATTGTCACTTGTAACTGAGAAGACACTTGTGAAGAACAAGGAAAAATATAAGAACTGACTGAAGTTCACTGGACCTTTCAATACAATCAATGGTGATAGAAGAAAATTTCCATCTCTATACAGGTAGTCAGATACTGAAAATCCATGTGCCTCTGAATTGAGCACCTACTGTAGGAAAGGTATTTTCCTGTTAAAGTCTTAAGTACAATTAAGGTGAGACATTAAAGGAAAAAGATTTCTGTAGAATAAAAGCTTTTTTTATTTTCAGGAAAAAAAATCAGTTGGTAGAGAGTTGGGGATGGGAGTGAGAAGGACTTACTTGTTGGAATCTCATTCATAGGAGCTTGGAAAACTGGTGAAGAAGTTGTGCTGAAAATTGTTAGGAATTTCCCAGCAGTTTGCACTCTCACTGTCAAGGGCCCAGGTTTGACCCCTGGTCAGCGAACTAAAATCCCACAAGTCACATGGCATGGTCAAAAAAAGGAAAAAGAAAGAAAACTATAATCGTCCCAACATTTATTATTTATGCTACTATTGCTCATGGATATGCTACTGCTCATTGATTTTTTAAAAAACTGTGAATTTCTTCTCTATAAAAATCATAAGCAAATTTCAATTTTTTTATTTCATTGAAAACTGATTTGATAACCTAGTATTGATATTCGGAGAAGGCAATGGCACCCCACTCCAGTACTCTTGCCTGGAAAATCCCATGGATGGAGGAGCCCGGTAGGCTATAGTCCATGGGGTCGCTAAGAGTTGGACACGACTGAGCGACTTCCCTTTCACTTTTCACTTTCATGCATTGGAGGAGGAAATGGCAACCCACTCCGGTGTTCTTGCCTAGAGAATCCCAGGGACAGGGGAGCCTGGTGGGCTGCTGTCTATGGGGTCACACAAAGTCGGACATGACAGAAGCAACTTAGCAGCAGCAGCAGCAACAGTATCAATATTGCATACTGGAAAGAATATTGAATTGGCTCTGCCACTGATATAGGTGAGTTCATGTAACAAATGGGACTATATCAAACTAAAAAGATTTTTCACAGCAAAGAAACTATTAACAAAATGAAAAAGCCTGCCTATGGAATGGGAGAAGATTTTTGCAAATGATATATCTGATAAAGGCTTAATAGCAAAAATATACAAAGAACTCATACACTCAACATAAAAAAACTATTTAAAAATAAACAGGATTTGAATAGACTTTTTCCAAAGGAAACATGCAAACGGCCAATCAGCACATGAAAAGACGCTCAAAATCACTTATAATCAAGGAAATCAAAATCAAAATCACAATGAGGTGTCACCTCAAAATGGTTATTATCAAAAACACATCAATTAAGACAAAGTGATGGTGAGTACTGGAAAAAAGGCAGGCTTAATGCACTATCTGTGGGAGTGTAAATGGTTCAGCCACTATGGAAAACAGTATGGAAATTCTTCAAAAAATTAAAATAGGACTACCATACTATCCAGGAACTCTTCTTCTGGCTATTAATCCAAAGAAAACAAAATACTAATTTGAAGAGCTACATGAACCTCTATGTCCACTGTAGCACTGCTTACAATAGCCAGGATATGGAAACAATCTAAATACCCATAAATAAACGAATGAATAGTGAGATGGAGCACATGCTTTCAATGGAATACTACTCAGTTATAAAGAAAGAATTTAAATCTTGCCATGTGAAACAGTATGGATGAACCTAGAAGGTATTACACTAAGTGAAATAAGTCAGAGAGAGAAAGACAAATACTTGATTTCACTTATATGTGGGATCAAGCAAACAAAACAAATGAACAAATATAACTAAACAGAAACATAATCATAGATACAAAGTACCACTGGTGGTTGCCAGAAGGGAAGGGGTAAGGAAAAAGAGAAAGAGGTAAACATTTCTAGTTACAAGTGAGTCACAGTATAAAATGTACAGTGTGGGGGAATATAGTCAATAATCATATAATATCTTTGCATAGTGACAGGTGGTTTAAAAAAAGGAAGAAAAGGAATGAATGATCTTTTAGTCATTCATTTGGTCACCCTCACTCCCACCACCAATTCCTGCCTTGGCAGGAATCCATACGATACTTATATTAAGATATACAGTAACCCAGCTCTCCTACTAGGAAATAACAGAGGAGGAAAGATATATATGAAAATAGTCCAATATTATACTCTTTGGTAACTGCTGTAAGGCAGTATATTAGTCAAGATTAAAGTTGGCGTTGGCGACAGACAGGGAGGCCTGGCATGCTGCAGTCCATGGGGTCACAAAGAGTTAGACACGACTGAGCGACTGAACTGAACTGAACTGAGAATTGGTGCATATAACAGAAAACTTAAATAGGGCCAAGTTAAAACACAATAAATAAACTCTCTCTCATGTAAAGAGTTCAGAGGTACATAGTCCAAGGCTGTTAAGGCAATGTCACAATGTTAATCTTAGATTTCTCCTTCTTTCTGCCCCACCATCTCTAACATGTGATGTTTTCTCAAGGGAGCCTTATAGTCCAAGATGAATGCTGGAGCTCCAGCCAATACACCCACATTTTAGGCAATATGTAGAGATTAAAAGGGCCAGTTCCAGTTTTTTCCTTTTGAGAAGATCTCTTAGATGTCCCACTCAGCATATATTTGTATTTCATTGGCCAGAGATTGACCACTTGGCCACAAGAAGTTTGGGAATTGGGCACACTGCCACTCCAAATAAAATCAGGAATGTCTTATGAGTGGAAGGAAGGATAAGGGATATTGAATTGGCTGTAAATTATCCGTCTTTGCTTCAGCAGGTGTGTACAAAATACAGTGGGAACTCTGTAGGATGCCTAAGGCAGTGAAAGTCTTCACTGAAAAGATTCAGATTGGGTTAAAACAAAAGGAATTAACTAGCATCCCCAGTTGGTGAAGAACATCCCACGTCACACAAATAGTATGTGCAGAGACAGAGGGATTAGAACATAGCTTATAGAGAAACCAGATAGTTTAGACTCCTAGAGGTGGGAAATGAGGCCAGGATGGAACATTAGGGCCAGATTATGAAGACCTTATAATGCTAGATAGAGTGTGGGTTTCATATTTTAGGTAAGAGGGAGCCAAGAAGCAATATTAAGCATGAGAGTGACACAGTCTAATGTTTATGACTGAAAGATCATTCAGCACTCACATTAGGATATATCCATTAATGAATGATGTAAGGGGAATTCTCTCACATCTTAAATGGCTCTCACCCCAATAGAGTTGCTAAGAGATGTTAAGAACATCTCTAGTGCTGGGAGAAAAAGAAAGGAGGGACAAGGCAAACAACTAGGCTAAAAACACTTTCCAAGACTTTCTTCCAAATTCACACACACACACAAACATGCAATGTACTACAGACAAACCTAATATAAACACATTCCAAATATGCAGACGTTTACAGAGAATCCTGGAGCTCAGATGAACATAAAGGAGGGGGAAATTAAGAGATGTATAAAAAAGTAACATTTAATTATAATCTATTCTTTTGTTCTGTCTTTTATAGATCAATCTTCGCACCACCACTTAAATCCTATCTCACTCTTAACATAATGGAGAACCAATTTTTTAATCAAAAGCCATTTTTAAGATCAAAGAGAAACATATTTCTAGGCGGATAGTATGTTAGTTATATCTTGTAACATCATATGGTGAGGGGTATTCAACTAAAATTAGAGATGATATTCACTTAAATTCTCAAAAAAATCAAATGCCTCCAAATCCAGCGGGGAAAATTGAATCTTTTTTTCTTTCAGGATATTTTTCTCAAGTACCAGCGGAAGTGCTAATGAGACACAGGCCTCCTTGCCATTCAGTGACAAATGTAATAGGTTACATGAAACCACAGAAAATGAGTCTATTTAAAAATGTCAGATACAACACTAAAGGAAAACTAGGTCTTGTATTTTTTCCTCTTGATCATGGTCTAATAGAGACAATTCAGAAATGATTTCTTCTGAACTTGGTGATATTCATGATTGAAATAGTGTTGCTAATGATAACAATGTGTAGAATTATTACATGGAAAGTACTAATAATGCAAATCATATGGTCTGTAGCTACAGTTCCCCTGCAGATTATTTTGTCCTAGGCATATTTGATTACTCAGAGATTAGCATTCTAAAACTCAGATTTGTACTAACATACAGAGAATTGGGGCATAAAAGAAAAATTAGACAACTAACCAAATTTTCACTTAAGCCAGCTTTGCCATGTAAAATAATGACAGTATAAGGCAGAGGGCACTGAACCAAAAACATTGTTTTCAAATACTTTTAGCATCTTACACTGTTGCTCAGATCTATCAATAAATATTAATGTTCTATAAAATATTACATAATTTAAAAATATATAAGAACTTGCTAAATCAAAGGCATAACTCAATCTATTGTGCTAAAAATAAGACACATATTTTGAAATCTTTAAATATTGCCTGACTTCTTAACTATGCTTTGAAGAAGAAAATACAGCATTTTCTTTTCTCTGTTTAGAATTTTTTAAAATATCTTCATATTTCATACTGTTTATATATCTGATGGCTATAGAACATTTTTTTCTCTTTTGTAAGAGACAACATCTATAAAGATATATTAGGTCACTATGATTATAGATCATTTTCACTGGTTTTAAAGGAGTAATAAAAAAGAATTTAAAAATTGCAAACAAGTAAAAGCAGTGTCATTTTTTTCATATTAAGGAATTTCTGTAACTGTGTCCCAAAACTGATGGGTATCGAGCAATGGGATTTTCTTGAGAGTTCTTTTTTAGAAAAAACTCCTTAGAACAAAGGCTTGTCATCAAACAAAGTGTGACTATGACCATGAATGTCTCATAAAAGCAAAGATACAATGATAAATTTTTATAAAAATTAATTAGCAAAGTTATATCTCAAGTTCCATAAAATATACTTATCCATTATTTGTTCAAAAGATGTTATTGGTTGGCCAAAAATTTGTTGGAGTTTTCCATAGACACTTATGGAAAAACCTCAACAAACTTTTTGGTCAACCCAATACTATGTCATATTTGAGAATGCATGACATATTATATGTAGATACAGTATATAAAGGCACATATAAAGAAATATATACATAAGTATATTCAATATATGCTGTATCAGACAGTTTTGTTAGCTGATCATGCAATGACAACCCATAAATCTCAGCAGCTGACAACAACAAAGATCTATTTCTTGCTCCATTACATGTCGTTCACTGGTTGCTTCCACCTCTATTCCATGTCTTCCTCATTCTGGGACCCTGGATAAACAAACAACCCTCATCTGGGATATATTGATCTTAGGGCAGGGAGATAAGAGGAATGACAGAATTCCACAAGGCTAGCAACCTGCAATGAACCATCTGTTAACATTTCATTGTCCAAAACAAGCTACATGTTCTAATTTGATACCAATGGACACCAAATACAACTTCTCAGTGGGAAGGGCAGAAAATTATTGGGAACAACTTTACTGCTTAAGAGACTTCCTGGAAACATGTTTATCCAAACAACAGACTGTTCAGTTCTCTTCGTCACAGGAGAATAGATCTCTCAACTAGGCAAATCTGCTTACCAAATGCTTGTTTTAGCCATCAGGACTTCAGAAATGTGGAACAGAAGCAAAGCAAAGCTCAGAAGAAGATTCACAGCTGCAAAGTTTGTATTTACAAATGAACCTCAAGGTAGGAAAAAAAATGTCTAGGAAAGCAGAAGGGAAGGATCATAAATTTAAAAGTATTCAACAATGAAAATGAAAAGAAAAAAAACACGTAAAACTATTGCATAAATCCAAGAACTGCTTCTTCCAAAAAAAAAAGTCTTTACTAAAAGTCATGGCTAAAAGAAGTCTTAGTTTTACCTGACTAATAGTATTCACTTGTTTACAAAACAGAAATGTCTAAGCCTTTATTTAGTTGGTATATTAGTTTCATATGGCTGCTGAAATGAATTACCACAAATATATTGACTTAAAACAACACAAATGTACTATCCTACAGTTCTGGAAGGAAGAACTTAAAAATCAACTTCATTGGGCTAAAATCAAGGTGATGGCAGGTCTGCGTTCCTGCTGGAAGACCTGGGGGGAATCCATTTTCTTGATTTTTCCAGCTATTGGCTGCCTGCATTCCTTTGGTTGTGGCCCCTTCCTCCATTCTCAAGACAGCAGAATAGCATCTTTCAATCTTTGATTCTCTATGACTATTGCTTCCACCATCACATTTTCTTCTCTCTTTCAGGTTCCATCATCACATATCTTCTCTGATTCTGATCTACCTATTTCCCTCTTATATGACCCCTTGTGATTACATTGGGCCCACCTGCACAAACCAGGCTACTCTCCCCATCTCAAGAGCCATAACACATTTCAATCACATCTGCAAAACCCTTTTTGTCAAGTAATGGAGAATACTCACAGGCTTCATGGATTAAGACAAGGACATCTTCAGAGGGCAATTAATCAGTCTATGACAGTTGAATAGTTGGACAATACAGATAGATATCTTGCTTTATGACAAACTCCATTCTTATTTTCAGTTGAGTTCACTTCAGTCACTCAGTCCTGTCTGACTCTTTGGGACCCCATGGATTGCAGCACGCCAGGCCTCCCTGTCCAGCATAAACTCCCAGAACTTGCTCAAACTCATGTCCATCTAGTCAGTGATGCCATCCAACCATCTCATCCTCTGTCAGCCCCTCTCCTCCTGCCTTCAGTCTTTCCCAGCATCAGATCCTTTTCCAATGAGTCAGTTCTTTGCATGAGAGTTGGACTGTGAAGAAAGTTGAGCACCAAAGAATTGACGCTTTTTAATTGTGGTGTTGGAGAAGACTCTTGAGTCTCTTGGACTGCAAGAAGATCCAACCAGTCCGTCCTAAGGGAGATCAGTCCTGGGTGTTCATTGGAAGGACTGATGTTGAAGCTGAAACTCCAATACTTTGGCCACCTCACGTGAAGAGTTGACTCATTGGAAAAGACCCTGATGCTGGGAAGGACTGTGGGCAGGAGAAGGGGACGACAGAAGATGAGATGGCTGGATGGCATCACCGACCCGATGGACATGAATTTGGGTAAACTCCGGGAATTAGTTATGGACAGGGAGGCCTGGTGTGCTGCGGTTCATGGGGTCACAGAGTCAGAAACGACTGAGGGACTGAACTGAACTGAACTGAATGGTATTGAACTCCCCTTCACCAAAACCTTATATATGAACCTTCCACTATTGACTCTTTGGAACAATCTCTCAGAGCTATCTGAGGCCGCTGCCTCCCAGACTGCAGTCCTCATTTTGCCCCCCAAATAAATTTAACAGGCAACTCTCAAGTTGTGCATCTTTTTTAAAGATATCTCTGAAATAGGGATCTTCATCGTTTTGCTACAGGGCCGACTAGCAGAGGCTGGGTATATTAACGCTAACAAACAGGTCAGCTGAGACCCAACTTTCCCGTGAATGTGGGCAAACTAAAGGAAGAGATGCAACCAGTAAGAGAGGAAAAGGAAACATGAAAGAAAGAAAGAAAGTGAAGTCGCTCAGGCGTGTCCGACTCTTTGCGACCCCATGGACTGTAGCCCACCAGGCTTCTCCGTCCGTGGGATTCTCCGGGCAAGAGTACTTGAGTGGGTTGCCATTTCCTTCTCCAAAGAAACATTGGCAGAGGAAAACATGGGGGGTGGGGGGATACGACTTGGAGAAAGGGAAGCTTAAGTGTATCAAAGATGATTAAAATAAAAGACAGGTGAAATTCAAATGAAGGAGAAAAGTTGCAGCACAGATGAACCTTTCCGACGCTCTCCCTGGATCCGGCCACAGGGTCCAAGCCAGGGTCAAGAAGCTCACTAACCTTGCCACACCCCGTGACCCGGAGGGGGTCCAGCTCCCCGGCGCGGCGCGCGGCGCGGCGCTATGACGTCAGAGGGTGGGACTTCTGGTCCTGGGGACGCCTAACTCAGGTTTTGGCAGAAGGTGGTGCCTTCCGTGTGGACAGGTGAGGAGCTTCCTCCCACGTTCCGGGGGGTGACTTGGTAGGAGGAAGGACGGCGAGACAGGCACGCGGGAGCTGAAGCCCTTCCTCTGAATGGCTCTCGCAGAGCCCATGCCGCCCTTAGCCAGACGGCCGGTAGGAGCGTGAATAACGGTGCTGCGACCGCTTGGGGGCCCGGAGTCCCTTTGGCCGACCCAGGGGGAACGTACCTTGTGCACCGCTAAGGGCAGCCTGCCTGTAGGGAGTCTTACGGCGGCCCCTTTGAGGGAGTGAGGGGCCCGGACTTGGGGCGGCTAGTAGGGAAGAAGTGACTAGAAGTGGCCAAAGCCTGGGCTAGGGAGTCCGAAGTTCTGAGTTCTTGAACCAGCTAGGCCTCTAGCCCTGAGCGAGTCAACTCTCTGGCCGGTCTGGATGTCAGTTTCCCACCTTGTCCATTGATGGTCTCTTTTGGTTTGGAGTCAAGTTTCTCCTCAGGATCAACCGCCTTCCCTCCGCCTCTCAAATTTGTTACACCAGGTATCCTTGAGAACTGACTGTTGCACCAGTCCCTGACCTTGGCACTCTCCTGAGCCTTGCGTGCTGCTGTCTATAGGGACGCAGCGTCGCACACTACTTAGCGACTGAACAACCACCACCACTTGTTTGAGGTTCATTCTGGTTGGTCTGATATTTCTCCGTGGCGCCAAGATCAAAATGGCACTTGCCGCCTTGAACTTAAAGAGTGCAGCGTTTTGGGAAAACAGTTGTGACTTTTGTTGCCTCTACCGCATCATGGTATTTTAAGGAAATAATCCGTGTCTCACTTTGTCTCATGTATAAAGTGGGGTACATTAGTAGCCACTTGATAAGATTATTTTCTTAACTGAGATACTTCATGTAACACTTGGAACTATACTTTTCATGTAATAAGCACTCAGTAACCGTCAACTCGTAAAGCATGACCTGCCCACACCCCTGCACCGATTTCATAGCTCTCTTGAAGTTCTTTGCTGCAGGCTACTGGGAGTTTACTATAACCTCTCACATTTTGAATTTTTTATTTTTGCACACCAGACAGGATGCATAATTCCTTTGAGATCCATGCAAACTGTTGAGTGCGTCAATAGTTTGTTCCTTTTTCTTGCTGAGTAGTAGTCTATGGTATGGCTTATCATAGTTGGTTTAGCCATTCACTTTTTTGTGTTGTCCAGTTATAGGCTGTTACAAATAAACTGCTGTGAAACTTTGCTTGAGGGTTTTTGCATGAATATGTTTTTATTTCTCTAGGACAAATACACAGTAATACAATTATTGGGTAACAGGATGTGCATTTGGTTAATTCATGTGATTATGTGTTTTTCTTTAGTATCTTAATAGGTGGACTACATTGATTTTTGAATGTTAAATATACCTGGAATAGATCCCACATAACTCATCTTCTATGTTGCTGCTGCTGCTGCTAAGTCGCTTCAGTCGTGTTTGACTATGTGCGACCCCATAGACAGAAGCCTACCAGGCTCCCCCATCCCTGGGATTCTCCAGGCAAGAACACTGGAGTGGGTTGCCATTTCCTTCTCCATTCTATGTTGCTAGATTCTATTTATTAATATTTTGTTAAGCTGTAGATATGAGAGGTGTCAGTGTGTAGTTTTCTTTTTCTTTCTTTTGACCTAAATAAAGTTAGAATCCAATTATATAAGCAGATAAACACCTATACTTAGCTGAGTAAAGCTTACCTAAATTGTGCAGTTTGTATCTACACTGTGTACCTGGTTTTTAATCTAGCATAAGTCTTGCTGCTTGTCAAAACTGATGATTAAAGGTAGCTTGTAGGTGGCACCTGAGGGTAGGGCCATCAACCTTTAATAATCTATATTAGAACACATTGTCTCCTGTTAATCTGCCAATTGTTTGCAGCATTGAATTACCTTGGGTTCTTAGGTAAGGAAGAAAGTAAAATTTTTCTTAACTTTTTTTTATTTGGCTGTGTAAGATTCAGAAACATAAGAGTGAAGTAAAATAAAAAGATGCTTTACAATATGTACGTTAACTCCAGGTTTCTCAGTGGTATTTTACCTGAAATGTTTAGAGTTATTGTCAGTTTTTTTGCTTTTTTTCTGATTTTCATAGACTGACTTTCATATCTGCTTGCATTCTTGTTAATTCTGTGGCTAAACTCCTAAAATGTCATTTACTTTGAAGTTAAGTGTTTATGAGTTGAATATAGTTAATAACATTGGATTCTCTTTCTGGTGCAAATCTTAAATTTAGCCAGTGTCCTCTCTGTCAGCACACTAATTTAGTACTGTGTATAACAGTTATATCTAATTGTTTCTAACACTTTATAAATGTCATAAGACCTTTATAAATATATTGTATTTTGTGATAGTTTTAGAGATTGGGCTACAGTGACATTTATTAGTGAGCTAAAAATCGATTGAAAAGGTGAAATGATACTTTTATTTACTTAGTCAGTCAATGTATTTTAATATAATTTTGAAAGGAGTCCCCACTTCATAAGTGAAAATTTTTCATTCCAGATAGTTTTCCACTATTGACATTTTGGGCTAGTGATTCTTTGTTGTGGGGGACAGTCCTGTGCAGTGTAGGATGTTAAGCAGTATCCCTGGCCTCTACTCACTAGATGCTGGTAATACCTCCCCTGATACCAAGTGACAATAAAAAGTGTTTTTATTTTTTGCCATATGTCTTCTGGGGGGCAAAATTGTCTCCGCTTGGAAGTCACTGCTCTAGAGAGACCTCACAGCTTGATCACAGAAATTGAGGGGACAAGTCCTCAAGAAATCTTCTGAGAGAGTACATTGAAACCAGGGGAAAAAATCCTTTCTTCTGCAGTGTCTCTCTTACAGCCCATTCTTCAAGATTAACATCATGTCAGTTGACAGAGGGAAAATATTTTAAAGACCCAGATCCATTTTTCCAGAGAAGGCAATGAAGAGTGAATTTGGAGGCAGTACATTTTGACAACTGGCACAAGAAGGAAAGCGTTTAAAAAGTGGTGGGGGAGTAAAACATTGGCAAAGCTCTAGGAACAGAAAAGCATGAACACATCTGAGGAACTGCAGGGACAAGACAGACCAGAGTGCAAGGTTAATGGTAAAACAGTAAGAGGAGAAAAAGCTTGAGGGGCACTTACAATCAGACTCTGGAGGGCTTTGAATGAAAGGAGGATAGTTGAAGAGGAGGATAGAAAGACCAATGAAAGTCTGGGATGTGGTCCTATTGATAGAGGCAGAGGCAGAGATGGAGGGCTGATAGAAGTAATTTGGGACTGCATTTTTACACGTATCTTGATTATTCAGAAAATTGTTTTATGGTTATTCAGAAAATTGTTTATGTTGTTATCTGAGATTCTGTTTTTTTCTACCTACCCATTTCATAATTTAATATAATGATTAATATCATAAAATTATAAAATAAAGGGAAAAAGTCAGAGCTCATCAAGGAGTTCACTGTTCTTTTTTGCCTTTTTATCTGGGAGAGTACAAGCACAGTAAGAGCTTCTGTTTCTTCACCAGACTTCACCAGTTCTCACTGGTAGAGCTTATAGTTATAGGAGAGTTCCAGCAGAGAGGAATTAAAAATTAGCCATGGATATTGTCAGTTTAGACTGGAGAGGAGAGTGGTGGAGGTTTTGTTTTGATTCATACTCCTCTATCATCTTTAATTTCACCAGACATGTCCCTCTCTCTCCCTACTCTTGTGGTTTAATTTTTTTTTTAATCCAAAAATCTAGGGTAGCTAAATAGTCATATATTTCCCATGACTCTTTGTTGCATTTCCTTCTAGGTATATTGAATTTTGTCTTCTTTATTCTTGAATATTGCCTTTGGCTCAGGGTTTTATATTTTAGTGACTCTTCATATTGTTCTTCTCCCCTTATTTAGAAATGGATTCAGAAATCAAGGAAGAAATTCCTGTGCATGAGGAATTCATTTTATGTTGTGGAGTTGAAACCCAAGTTCTAAAGTGTGGACCTTGGACTGACCTCATTAATGATCAAAGTAGCACGAGGCCTAAGCTGCTTATTTTCATTATTCCTGGTAAGTTTAAAAATCTGGATAAGATGAATATATACAGATACATGTGACTATTTCTGATTTTAAAGAGAATTTGATAAATATAAAAATCTTTGTGGAAGGAAATAGACTTACTCAAACCATTGATAACAACCACCCTTTATACTGTAGTGGCTGGACTTTTTGTTTATCTTCTGTACATTAATAGTATCTATAATATACACATTTTAAAAATCATGATGTATACCATATATATCATTTTATAACCTGCTTTTAAAATTTTCTAGCAATTCTTAGAGTAATTAGAACTTTATCAAGTATTTCTAAATCATTTTTACTGTCTCATTTCAAGATGATTATAAGATTATGGTAGAACATTTATTCTGGGATTTGTCAACTGGGTGATGGGTGGTTTTTGCTGAATCAGTGTCAATAGACTGTTAGGGAGATACTTTATTGCACTTTTTAAAATTATGAGCTTGAAAAAATATATATATATCAGCCTTAAAGATTAAAAATGAACCTGTAAATATGTATCATTTTATAGCACAACATATCATGTATACAGCTAGGCCTATGGAGTATTGTTACATTTTTTTACTTGTACATTTTTGTTTGTTTTCCCTGTGTTAATAACTGTCTCTTTTATTTGCTTAGTTGTCTATGTTTCGATCAGTAATTTATCCTAAAATTATTCTCTAGAAGTGAAAAAATCTTCTCATATTCTGAGTAATCAATTTTCTGTTTTGTTTTAGTTCATTTTTTGGCACTACTGTGCCCAGAATTCTGTGTTCCTCCACTCCAGTCTAGACTGATTGCTCTCTGGGCCTCCTACACAGGCATCTTGAGGACTCCTTTCACTTTTCTCTTGGGTTGGATTCCTTGTTTCCCAGTCCCGTATTTTTCTTGGTTTATTTCCCTGTTTTCGGTGGACCGCACCAGCTAGGAACTTCCTGAGAAAAGGTACATGGGAATTCATCTCTTAAAGGTCTAGCATTGGCAAAACCAACACGATAATGTAAAAAAAAAAAATAAATTAATTAAAAAATAAATAAATAAAGGTCTAGCATGAAAGAAAATGTCTTAGAGTTCTAGGTTAGAGATGGTAGTTTCCTTAGAACTTGGAGTAGATTTTCATTGTCTTCCAGGGTTTGAACTGGTTTTGAGAAGTCTTGGTGTTTTTCTGATTTTTTTATCTTTTATGTTTGAAGTTCTACCCCTCTGCTGGGAAAAAATACTTTAGATCTTGTCTTTGTTTTAAGATTCTGAAATTTTACAATCAAGCCCCAAGGTGTGGGTGTTTTTCACGCATTGTATTTGGATTTTGGTGGACCTTTTTAAGCCAGAAATTTTACTTCAATTCTCAAAGCTCTGTGTTCTTCCTTTTTTAAATAGTCTTCTGTTTCAGGTTTTGTCGCTGCATAACCTTATTTTTTCTTTTTTGGCTTCTTGCATTATTAGTTGTTGCTGCGTTCTGTTTTGTGTTTCCACTAGTGTTTATTTTTTCTCAAATGTTTGATAATCCTTGACTACCCTTTCATTTTTAACAGGAAGACATAAACAGTTGATTGGAAGTTTGTATTCAAGGATGGGACTTGTCCACAGGTGGCCAGCCATCCTAGTCTGAGGGGTTTTCTAGGACAGACAACTTTGAGTACTAAAACCATGACAACAGAATGGGCAAAATAGAATGATTGGTCACCCTACGTTATCCTCACCTTAAGGTAATTGGGTAGGGACCTAGCATTCACTGGAGGATTTCTAGCTTTCAGTATCTGTACCTGTATTTTCAATTCTTCACATCTTTCAGGAAGGACTCTTCCTAGCATCCCATTTGAGGAATGGATGCCTGGCTGCTGGTGTTAGAGCTGAACAAGGGAAAAGAGGTTGGAATTTCAGTGTTTCTTCTCAGTATAGTGCTTTTGTTCTCACCTGGGCTATGATTTCTGATCCAGAATCTCTCTTTGGTTTAACCTCTTCTGAAAATAAACTTCCAGTATTCTGCCACAATGTAACAGTCTTTTTGAAAAGCAGTCTGTCAGCTTTCTATTAAAATTTAAAATACATTTACTCTGCTGGTAGTGAGGGAGAGTTTGAAATTATAAGCATGAGAAATGTTCTTTTGATGAAGCAGAGATTTGGAGGCCGTGGTAGAGTGTAGGATTGAGAAAATAATTATAAATATTATCTTGGACTTTAGAAGGGATATCTTTCTGAGGCTAGAATGAAGGAGGTGAAGTTGGTTACTGAAATGGAGAAGTGTGAAGGCATGTTCAGAGGAAGTAAAGTAGTTCCTGCCTTTTGACCTCTATTTTCTCTGTTAAGAGTTGAGGTGATCTGTGGGGAGTAAGGATGGCAGAGGGTGATTGTGGCCTTGAGGAAATTGATCAGTATTAGAAATAGCAAATATGCAGGATGAAAGGAATTATTGACCAAAAACAAGTAGGTAGATTTTGAGTAGGGCTGTGATCAAATACAGGTATACTGGGAGTGAAGTCTAAAAGGGCCGAAGGTCGAGCTGGATAAGTTCTATCAGAGATGGGATGCTTTGAATCAAAACCATTTCTGGATAATGAAGAGACACAGACTTGTGATTCTTAAAGTTGTCAGAACCAACAGTATCATCTAATAACTTGTTACAAAGGCAAATTTGGGGGCCCTGTCCTAAACGTAATGAACCAGAAACTCTGGGGGTAGGACAATCCTTAAGAAGTCCTCTAGTGGATTTTTTAAATTTAATTTTTAGTTGGAGGATAATTGTTTTACAATATTGTGATGGTTTCTGCCATACATCAGCATGAATCAGCCATAGGTATACATATGTCTTCTCCCTCTTAAAGCTCCCTCTCACCTCCCTCCCTACTCCACCCCTCTAGGTTGTCACAGAGCATCAGCTTTTAGTTTATGCACACCTCCAGACTAGGCTGTGGCTACTTGAATTCATTGCTTAAGTCAGATATAGGTGAAGTTCTTTGGATATGATCAGGATAATGAATTACGGGACAAAGGTGTTAGCTCAGTCAGTCCACCCAGATTTTGAAATCATTTAACTCTATGGAATGACAAGTGAAACTGACATCTCTTTTAAGGGTCAGGGTTTTCAGGAAATGTGTAAGAGTGACTAAAATGTTGATGAATGAAAGTAGATAGCTTCAACCTTAGAAGAAGAGAGGTTGTTCCAATAGGATGAACTAGTAATGGAGAAACAGCTTACTCTATACTTACCCACTCAGAGATGATCATTCACTCACTCACTGGTATGAGTTGCCAGGAATAGTGTGTTGCAAAAGCCTTTACTGTCATTGAGGCGTAGGAAGTTAGAGAATAGTGAGATCTCTACTACACATGGACATCAACAGATGGTCAATATTGAAATCAGATTGAGTATATTCTTTGCAGCTCTATACAGTCAGTAAAAACAAGACAGGGAGCTGACTGTGGCTCAGATCATGAACTCTTTATTGCCAAATTCACACTTAAATTGAAGAAACTAGGGAAAACCACTAGACCAGTCAGGTATGACCTAAAACAAATCCCTTATGATTATACAGTGGAAGTGAGAAATAGATTCAAGGGATTAAATCTGATAGAGTGCCTGATGAACTATGGACGGAGGTTCGTGACACTGTACAGGAGACAAGGATCAAGACCATCCCCAAGAAAAAGAAATGCAAAAAAGCAAAATGGCTGTCTAAGGAGGCCTTACAAATAGCTGTGAAAAGAAGAGAAGCAAAAAGCAAAAGAGAAAAGGAAAGATATATCCATTTGAATGCAGAGTTCCAAAGAATATCGAGGAGAGATAAGAAAGCCTTCCTCACTGATCAATGCAAAGAAATAGAGGAAAACAACAGAATGGAAAAGACTAGAGATCTCTTCAAGGAAATTAGAGATACCAAGGGAACATTTCATGCAAAGATGGGCTCAATAATGGACAGAAATGGTATGGGCCTAACAGAAGCAGAAGATATGAAGAAGAGGTGGCAAGAATATACAGAAGAACTTTACAAAAAAGATCTTCATGACCCGGATAACCATGATGGTGTGGTCCATGGAGTTGATGATGCCATCCAGCCATCTCATCCTATGTCGTCCCCTTGTCCTCCTGCCCTCAATCCTTCCCAGCATCAGGGTTTTTTCCAATGAGTCAGCTTTTTGCATCAGGTGGCCAAAGTATTGGAGTTCCAGCTTCAGCATCAGTCCTTCCAATGAATATTCAGGACTGATTTCCTTTAGGATGGACTGGTTGGATCTCCTTGCAGTCCCAGGGACTCTCAAGAGTCTTCCCCAACACCACAGTTCAAAACCATCAATTCTTCGGCGCTCAGCTTTCTTTATAGTCCAACTCTCACATCCATAGGTGACTACTGGAAAACTAAATTGAAGACTGTCTGAATTAATAGATGGTATCACTCACCTAGAGCCAGACATCCTGGAATGTGAAGTCAAGTGGGCCTTAGGAAGCATCACTACAAACAAAGCTAGTGGAGGGGGTAGAATTCCAGTTGAGCTATTTCAAATCCTAAAAGATGATGCTGTGAAAGTGCTGCACTCAATATGCCAGCAAATTTGGAAAACTCAGCAGTGGCCACAGGACTGGAAAAGGTCCATTTTCATTCTTATCCCAAAGAAAGGCAATGCCAAAGAATGCTCAAAAAACTGCATAACTACACTCATCTCACACGCTAGTAAAGTAATGCTCAAAATTCTCCAAGCCAGGCTTTAGCAGTACATAAACTGTGAACTTCCAAATGTTTAAGCTGGTTCTAGAAAAGGCAAAGGAACCAGAGATCAAATTGCCAACATCCATTGGATCATCAGAACAACAAGAGAGTTCCAGAAAAGCATCTATTTCTGCTTTATTGACTGTGCCAAAGCCTTTGACTCTGGATCACAATAAACTGTGGAAAATTCTTTGAGATGGGAGTACCAGACCACTTGACCTGCCTCTTGAGAAATCTGTATGCAAGTCAGGAAGCAACAATTAGAACTGGACATGCAACAAGAGACTGGTTCCAAATAGGGAAAGGGGTATGTCAAGGCTGTATGTTGTCACTCTGCTTATTTAACTTAGATGCAGAGTACATCATGAGTCCCTTGGACTTCATGGGCTGGATGAAGCACAAACTGGAATCAAGATTGCTGGGAGAAGTATCAATAACCTCAGATATGCACATGACATCACCCTTATGGCCGAAAGTGAAGGAGGACTAAAGAGCTTCTTGATGAAAGTGAAAGAGGAGAGTGGAAAAATTGGCTTAAAGCTCAACATTCAGAAAACTAAGATCATGGCATCTAGTCCGTCCCATCACTTCATGGGAAATAGATGGGGGAACAGTGGAAACAGTGACAGACTTTATTTTGGGGGGCTCCAAAATCACTGCAGATGGTGACTGCAGCCATGAAATTAAAAGATGCTTATTCCTTGGAAGAAAAGTTATAATCAACCTAGACAGCATATTAAAAAGCAGAGACATTACTTTGCCAACAGAGGTCCGTCTAGTCAAGGCTATGGTTTTTCCAGTAGTCATGTATGGATCTGAGAGTTGGCTATAAAGAAAGCTGAGCACTGACAAATTGATGCCTTTGAACTGTGGTTTTGAAGAAGACTCTTGAGAGACCCTTGGACTGCAAGGAGATCCAACCAGTTCATCCTAAAGGAAGTCAGTCCTGAATATTCATTGGAAGGATTGATGCTGAAGCTGAAACTCCAATACTATGGCCACCTGATGCAAAGAACTGACTCGTTGGAAAAGACCTTGATGCTGGGAAAGATTGAGAGCAGGAGGAAAAGGGTACAACAGAAGATGAGATGGTTGGATGGCATCAACCACTCAGTGGACACGAGTTTGAGTACACTCCAAGAGTTGTTGATGGATAGAGAGGCCTGGCATGCTGCATTCCATGGGTTTGCAAAGAGCTGGACACGACTTAATGACTGAACTGAACTGAAAGGAAGAGAGACCGTTCAGAGAGAGCCAGGTTTAAGATATGGTGAAAAGATAGAAGGAACATTCATTGAAGACACTGGAGAAAGGGAAGCTTAAAACATTTATTTCTTAATTGTCTCATCGTTTTCTAGTGCTTTGATCATTTTCAGATCATTTCATTTCCTGGTGTTCTTTATATTTTCCCTTCTATTCTCCTTGCCACCCTTGGCCCTTTTCCTTGGACTTTGTGCAGGCTGTAGACTGGTGCTGCTGTTTAGTTTGTGGAGTTCAGAATTGTATTTTATCTGGGGGCTAAGTCTATTTGTACTGTGGGGAGAATTAGGATGACTGTTTTTCAAAGATTGTTAAGCCATTATAGACCTTATATTTAGTCCATCTCAGATAGACTGACATAAACCTTTTATTTTAAATCACTTCGCTTACACTCATAGCAAAATTTGTCCATCACTTTTAAGTTAGTAATGATGATAATGAGGAATTTTTTATTGGAATCCACAGACTGAGGAGCTTTTAATTTAGTTTCTTTTTTTCCAATGAACTTTTGTTGTAGAATTTCTGCTACTAACGTAGTTGGACTTTAAGTAGTGAAATAAGCAAAAGGAAACCGTATGGGTGTTCACAGAGAACATGTTGAATCATTATAGTTATCAAGCGGTCATATGGGGATAATGGAATCATGTGGCATGTTCTGTGTTGTGAGTACACAGATTGAAGTTGGAGAAGATAAGACTTTATGGAAAACTCAAAGCCTAAAGTTCTGTCCACATGACAACATTCTCTAGATGCTATGCCACATTAACTTGATATATGGTGGTTTTTGTCCCCTACGAGGTTAACTGTTAATAGAAGGCATAAGTCTACAACTGCAATATTAAGTAGCTAAGGGTTTTTTGGCAATTGGAGTCTAGAGATAATCACCACAGCCTCTGTTATATGTTGCTCAGGCTTTTCACTATGTGTATGTTCAAGCCAGTGTTTATCACACATTTTGATATCCTTTGATAAAATTTATGACTTTCATTTCTGTATTGGAATTTTTTGAGCATTCTTGCACCTGGAGATGGATATATATATATATATATATATACACGCACACATATATATCTGATTTTAGTTGTATAAACAAGACCCTTTTAATTTTCTCTGTGGTTTCCTAACCAGGAAGTTTAGTTCATGGTTCATAAAGTGTAACATAAGCCATAACATTTAAGTGGTGAAGTATGCAATGACATTTAAACATTTTGCATTATATTTTCTACCTCCGTCTCTAAGTTGGATCTTTGTGTTACTGGCCATTGTGTACTCTTTAGGAGCCAAGTTCTTTATTACTTGAGGGCCTTTGCACCTATTCCTACCTCCTGGTATTCTTTTCCTCAAATCTTTACCTGGTGGATTTCTTCTCATGTTTTGAGTTTTAGCTAGATGCCACCTCCTCAGACATTTTTCTCAGGCCATCCTAAGCTCCTCTATCATATGATCCCATTTATTTCCTTCATAGAAGTTATCTTACTCTTGAGCTGTCTTATTTACCTGCTTAGTTATGTGAATATATTTGCCTACTAGAATATAAATTACAAAAAATAACTATAAAACAATATACAAAAAGAAGCTAGGTACTGAATGGAATGAATGGACGTGGAATGGTTGGTATTATCACTTACTGGAGATAAAATAGTAAATCAGAAAGATTAAGGGGATTTGTTTAAGATCTTACAGTCATTAAGGGAAAGAACTCAGACTTAAACCTGGAGATAGGGAGATAGGGAGAAAAAATTGTTTTCTAGTAGCTCCATTATTAGTACTCATTCATTCTGGTATTATGTATCCCGTCATTGCAACTATTATGTCTAAATCATGTAGTTGTATCTTTGGATTTCCCTTAAAGTTAAACCAGTTTAACATCCTACATCCTAAAGTTACAGAATGCTGCTTGTTAATCTATTTGACTTAAAAAAATTTAAAAAGTAATAATAGTAGTAGTAATAAAAATAATAATGACTGTACATTCATTACCCTTAATGATAATGTTAGCTGCTTTATAGAGCTGTTGTGAGATTAACTAAAACAAGGTATGCAGAAGGTCCTAGACTAGGTAATTTTATGTTCTTTTTGAAATTCAATATTATTATTTTCTGTATGCTCTTTCAATTCTCAGATATTTATTTATTTGAGCATTTATCATCTGTATGATAGATAACACCAGTAACACCTTGGGCAAGCTGTTTAACCTCTGAACCTCAGTTGCCTAATTCCATAACATTGAAATAATAATAGTACTAAATGAGTTAATGTACGTAAAACACTTAAATACTGCCTGACATGTAAAAAGTTATAGTACTTTAAAATGTTGATTATTAATATTGTCTTGCCCTGTGAAGAAACCTATAAAGCTTTGCTTTGTTTTTTTAAGACTTTTTTGATGTGCACCATTTTTAGAGTTTTTATTGAATTTGTTACAATACTACTTCTGTTTTATATTTTGGGTTTTTTTTTTGGCTGCAAGGCATGTGGGATCTTAGCTCCCTGACCAGGGATTGAACTTGTACCCTCACTGGACCATCAGGGAAGTCCAAAACTTTGCTTTCTGAAAGACATAAAATATTTGAATATTATACATGACACTTCTAGAAGGTTATACTCAGTAATGTAGAAAATATAAAATATTTCTGTTTGTATATAAATGAGATAAATTCAATTAGAATTCCAAGAAGAGTTTTAACAATTAAAACTGGTGAAAATAATCCTAAGGACCTACTAGTTACTGAAATATACCCAATGTGGTAATCAAGACAGTATGGTGCTGGCAGAGAAGAAAATGAAAAAATAAGTGAAATTATTTGAAATTAGAATTACTTAACAAATGTAATATTAAAGTGCATAAATATCACTTTGCTGACAAAGGTCCTTCTAGTCAAAGGTATGGTTTTTCCAGTAGTCATGTGTGGATGTGAGTTGGACCATAAAGAAAGCTGAGCACCAAAGCGTTGATGCTTTTGAACTGTGGTATTGGAGAAGACTCTTGAGAGTCCCTTGGACTGCAGGGAGGTCCAACCAGTCCATCCTAAAGGAAATCAGTCCTGAATATTCATTGGAAGGACTGATGCTGAAGCTGAAGCTCCAATACTTTGGCCACCTGATGCAAAGAACTGACACATTGGAAAAGACCCTGACACTGGGAAAGACTGAAGGCAGGAGGAGAAGGGGATGACAGAGGATGAGATGGTTGGATGGCATCACCATATCTATGGATATAAGTTTGAGCAAGCTCCAGGAGTTAGTGATGTACAGGGAAGCCTGGTGTGGTATAGTCCATGGGGTCGCAAAGAGTCGGACACGACTGAGCAGCTGTACTGACTCACTGAATGAATGTAGGAATTCAGTATTGAATAAGAAGACATTTCAAATTATGTAGAAGGAATGAGTTATGTAATAAATGGTCTTGAGATACTGCTATTCACTTGGAAAGAAGTTGGATTACTACTTTGTACTTTACACTCAAAACTATTCCAATCTTACTGAAGATTTAAACATAAAACAAGAAGAAAACATGAAACAGTGTCATCACATCCACCATTGATGTTACAGTAACTCTGTTCAGATACACCCCTCTTCCCTTCTTTCTCCTCTTGCTGCACAGCAGACAGTTAATCAGCTGACCAAAGAACAGAAAGATGACACTAGCACCATCACACAAAGGAATTTGGAACTTGAGTCACTAGGTCAGAATGCAACAGTAGCCGTGATAAGCCCATCCTATGTTACCATCATGCTGGACACTGATGACGAATTTGAATACCTAACATTTATACAGCGAACAATGTATTGAGCAGTGGTTAAGTACATTACATATTTTAGTTCATTTAGTTCTCACATGAGGTAGTATGCTTCTTATCCTCACTTTATGGGCGAGGACACCAAGGCCCAGAGAGGTTAAATAACTTGCCAGGGGTCACACAGTTGGCCAGTGGCAAAGCCAGGATACCGTCACAGGTAATCTGGCTCCAGACTCTTAACCACTTTGCTACATTGCTTATGTAGGAAACTAAAACATATAGACAATGAAGAAGAAATCAGTAAAATTTGAGAGAGGTGACAGAGGTTACATCAGTGCAGCAAAACCCTGTCATGTAATCTCAAAGAGGAGAAAACCTAGTAGCATGAAGAAATAGATGCATTGAGTGGACAGATATTGATGGAAGTGATCTAGTATTTACAAAGGCATTGTACAGATGATGATTGTAAGATGAAAACCCCATTTCATTCTTTTGCCCCTAAAGATGTATCAGATAGACTGTTTTTTTTTAAATTACTTATTCTATTTCTTTATAGCAAACCCATGTCAAAAATACGCTCTGTACATATGCAAGAAAAATCTATGTATAATAGTTGGTGGTCTTTTCCTCCAGAAATCAAATCATATGTCTCTTTACAATATAAGTCCTTGTGATAAAAGACCAGAAAACACTTAGTAGACTCTTTAACATTCTCTTTGTGAATGATTCTGACATTGGTTGGTTTTTTATGCAGCTTGGTAATGGCTCACAAGCAAATGTTGAAGAGGCTCACAGGCAGTATTAATGATTTTAGGTGATGCAAAGACACTCAAAGATGTTTAAGTAGGGTGCTGCTCTTATTCGATTTGAGGTTTGGAGAAATCTCTCCAAGTACCCTGAAGCATAGATTCCGGGGCGGGGCAAGAGTAGATAGAAGAGCCTTTAGGAGGGAAACACAGTAGGAAGTGGTAATACTAACAAAATTGGATGAAGTTGAGGTGTATTTTGGAAGCAAAGTCAACAGGACCTTTTGGTGAAGTGGATGTAAAGATCCAGGAGGAACCAAGAAAGACTTATGCTGTTAGGACTTGGTTTATGATTGGTGGTTCTGCTTATTAAGTAGAGGAACATGGAGGATGAGTTTATTTGAAGCCACTGGAGACGAGACCAGTCGGAGAAATTTTCTAAATGACAATTCCTAGACTTTAGGTATAAAGGATATGAAAGTTGAGTTGTACAGATAATTGTTACTAAATTTGTATAGGAAAGTGTAAGGAGATGCCTTTCTTTTTCGGTCTGTACTTTGTCTTATGTAAGTTTATTGTTTTGGTTAATCTAAAACTCTGTGTTTCTTTTCTTAGGTAACCCAGGTTTTCCTGCCTTTTATGTGCCATTTGCAAAAGCTTTGTATTCTGCAACAAAAAGACGCTTTCCAATTTGGATTATCAGTCATGCTGGGCATGCCTTAGCCCCCAAAGGCAAGAAGGTTCTTACAACCTCAGAAGGTATGTCTTCGTTACCATTTGCTTTCTTTTACGGTGAATGGGTGTTCATATTTCTAGAAAGCCTGCTAAGGTTAAGAGTTACACCAGTGGAAACCTCTGCTTGTGACATTACACCCATGATGCCACATTCTGGTAATTTTAGGATTTAGGGGGTCATTTTAATTATTCTGCAGGTAATTTTTTTAAAGTTTAGGCAAATTAAACAGTTTGTCTAGGACCTACTGTCTCTGTTTACCAACTAGTAATCAACCATATGTTTATCAATCATGTGCTGTAGTTGCAGGACTGTATTAAGAGGAATGGGGAAGTGTTACAAGCCATGGTTCTTACACTAGAGAAGCTCTCATTCCCAGATTTGGAGAGTGACGAAGGATGTTCCCTTGCCTGTGATCATGTGGATACTTAAAGAGTAAACAAAGGACAGAGTAAAATAGTTTTAACAGTTGAGTAGAATTTGAATTTGAGGGGTTGAGGTGGGTGCAGAGGTGTAACAGGCAGAAAGATTAACATAGGGGCAGGAAGAGAGATTCAGTAGGTACTTGAGGGCTGGGCAGGGCCAGATTCGGAGGGGCCTTGAAAGCTGAAGGTAGAACTGTGTAGTAGACTGCTGGGAGTCTTAAATGGAGGAAGTAGATCGGAGAACTACAAATTGCCTGCTTTTAATTCATGAGTATTCTAGCATGTTCACTCTTCTAAAAAAAAAAAAAAGTAGAAACAAAATAAACAGTTTCTCTGTGGGCATTCCCTAAGGGTATGTGTGTGTGCTCCATCATTGCAAACCTGTAGACTATATATAGCAAGCCAGGCCCCTCTGTCCATGGAGATTTTCAGGCAAGAATACTGGAGTAGATAACCATTTCCTCCTCCAGGAGATCTTCCCCACCCAGGGATTGAACCCACATCTCCTGCATTAGCCAGCAGATTCTTTACCACTGAGCTACCTAGGAAGCCCATTCCTAAGGGTACCACTTTGTTAATCTGAACTGGGAGAGAGGTGGCTCTGGCTTCATTGCCTAGTTTGCCCCTTTTTCTGGTATGCTTCTTCTATGGTATGAATATCTTCTTATACTTATCAAGCATCTAATGATAGATGTGTGGTAGGGAAGGGATGAAGGGGTAGGTGATATGGGAACTCTCTGGGCTAATCTGCTTAAATTTTCTACAACTCTAAAACCATTCATACAAAATCAACACACAGAAATCCCTGGCATTCCTATACACTAATAATGAGAAAACAGAAAGAGAAATTATGGAAACAATTCCATTCACCATCAAAACAAAAAGAATAAAATACTTAGGAGTATTTCTACCTAAAGAAACAAAAGACTTGTATATAGAAAACTATAAAACACTGATGAAAGAAATCAAAGAGGACACAAACAGATGGAGAAATGTGCCATGTTCGTGGATTGGAAGAATCAATATAGTGAAAATGAGTATACTACCCAAAGCAATTTATAGATTCATTGCAATTCCTATCAAGCTACCAGAGGTCTTTTTCAGAGAATTAGAACAAATAATTTCACGATTTGTATGGAAATACAAAAAACCTCGTATAGCCAAAGCAATCTTGAGAAAGAAGAATGGAACTGGAGGAATCAACCTACCTGACTTTAGGCTATACTACAAATCCACAGTCATTAACACAGTATGGTACTGGCACAAAGACAGAAATATAGATCAATGGAACAAAATAGAAAGCCCAGAGATAAATCCACGCATCTATGGACACCTTATCTTTGACAAAGGAGGCAAGAATATACAATGGAGAAAAGACAACCTCTTTAACAAGTGGTGCTGGGAAAACTGGACAGCCACTTGTAAAAGAATGAAACTAGAACACTTTCTAACACCATACACAAAAATAAATTCAAAATGGATCAAAGATCTAAGCATAAGACCAGAAACTATAAAACTCCTAGAGGATAACATAGGCAAAACACTCTCTGATATAAACCAAAGCGGGATCCTGCATGACCCACCTCCCAGAATATTGGAAATAAAAGCACGAATAAACAAATGGGACCTAATTAAAATTAAAAGCTTCTGCACAACAAAGGAAACTATAAGCAAGGTGAAAAGACAGCCTTCAGAATGGGAGAAAATAATAGCCAATGAAGCAACGGACAAACAATTAATCTCAAAAATATACAAGCAACTCCTGCAGCTCCATTCTAGGAAAATAAACGACCCAATCAAAAAGTGGGCCAAAGAACTTGACAGACATTTCTCCAAAGAAGACATAAAAATGGCTAACAAACACGTGAAAAGATGCTCAACATCACTCATTATCAGAGAAATGCAAATCAAAACCACAATGAGATATCACTTTACACCAAAGAATGGCTGCAGTCCAAAAATCTACAAGCAATAAATGCTGGAGAGGATGTGGAGAAAAGGGAACTCTCTTACACTGTTGGTGGGATTGCAAATTAGTACAGCCACTATGGAAAACAGTGTGGAGGTTCCTTAAAAAACTACAAATAGACCTGCCATATGACCCAGCAATCCCACTGCTGGGCATATACACCGAGGAAACCAGAATTGAAAGAGCCACATGTACCCCAATGTTCATCGCTGCTTTGTTTACAATAGCCAGGACATGGAAGCAACCTAGATGCCCATCAACTGACGAATGGATAAGAAAGCTGTGGTACATATACACAATGGAATATTACTCAGCATTAAGGAAAAATTCATTTGAATCAGTTCTACTCAGATGGACGAAACTGGAGCCCATTATCCAGAGTGAAGTAAGCCAGAAGCAAAAACAACAATACAGTATATTAATGCATATATATGGAATTTAGAAAGATGGTAACGAGAACCCAGCATGCGAGACAGCAAAAGGAATGCAGATGTATAGAATAGACTCGTGGACTCTGTGGATGAGGGTAAGGGTGGGATGATATGGGAGAATGGCATTGAAACTTGTTAATTATCATATGTCTAATCAATTTCCAGCCCAGGATTGATGCTTGGGGCTGGTGCAACGAGATTCCCCGGGGGGAGGGAGGAGGGAGAGGGGTTCTGGAGGGGGAGCATATGTTAGGGTACCATGGTGATACCATGGTGATATCATGTCATTGTAAGGCAAAACTAATTAAAAATAAATAAATAAATAAAACCATTCAAAAAATAAAATCTCTTAATAAAACAAATACTAGAGTTTTTTTATTATTTTAATATTTGCATTATACTTTTTTCATTGTATTAGTTCAGACTCCCATAGCAAAACCCATAAACTTAGGTAGCTTAAACAGCAGGAGTTTATTTTCTCATATTCTGGAGACTGTAAGTCCAAAATTAGAATTTCAGCATGACTGCAATATAATAAGAGCCCTCTCCCTGGCTTTCAGGTGACCATCTTCTCTTTTTGTCCTTACATGACAGAGGGGCAGGGAGGGAGGGAGAGAGAGGGAGAGGAAGGATGAGAAAGCAAGAGTGAGAGCAAGCCAACAAGCTCTCTGGTATCTCATCTAATAAGGGCACCAATCCCTTCATGAGGGCCCCACCCTCGTAACCTCCTCTAACCCTAGTCTTCATTTCCAAATACCATCACACTGAAGGCATGAAGTTGTTCAGCACAAAAATTTTAGGGGACACAAATATTCAGTCTACACAGCCATGAATGGGAATGTTATGTATTCACATATTAATTTGATCATAAGTACTGGTCAGAGTATATACATGACATTATACCTGAGCAATAGTAGAACTTAGAGATTATCTCTTAAAACGTTTTACTAAATATTTGTTCAAGTTTTAGTACCTGCCCTTCAGTCCATCCTTAGAAGTATTACCTTACAGATGTTAAAAGCAGGCTCTTTGAAGTCTCTATCCTGTTGAGTAGCAAAAGATAAGTTTCTTTTATAGGTGCAAATTCTTTCCACATTCATGAACATCTGCAGGCACCCTAAATTATTTTTATTTGAAGTGGGTGACAGTTAAGAGGTCATTTCTATTTTTATCCATGTCCTATTTTTGGCTTTTAACTGATACATATGGTCAAGGCACAATGTAGTTATTGCAGAATTTGAGAAACAAAATTACCCTTGTGCATACAGAGTAGATACTCTGGTTCTGTAGTTAGTATGGGATTTGGTTCTCTTTTCTTTAGTCATAGATCAAACTATTCATGGGTCATCTCACTGTGAACATCACAACTCCCCGGCTCTTGACCTCTTCTCTGAATTCCTTTATTTCATAGTATAGATCAGCTTCCTGAAATGTTAGTATTCCAGAATACTGTGTTAATTTTAAATTGACTTTAGCATCAAACGCCAACTCTTTTTTTTTTTTTTCCTACACTACACTAGTTTATTTTCAAGAACTCATCTTGCAAGCATGGGCTTTGATCTGGGAGTCCAGATTCACATACTTAGGAAGATAAAAGCAAACTGTGCTCCATGTACATGGATGAAAACTAAAGGCTCATGGTTAATCACACTGTAATTTTAAGTTTCTGTAGCCTAGCAGCCAGAAGTCACGGGTCCTTTAGGTCCTTCTGGATGCCCCAGAGGGTACCTGGAGTTTTCCTGAGTTAGGCAACCTCTTCATCCTTCAGCTCCTGGTTGACAACACTGGTTAACTTCCAAGCACTCAGGATACATGGAAGACTCAGGAACACTTCATTCTCAATGCCATACATCCCCTTCACCATTGTTGACACTGGATGAATCCTGGATAGACTTTTCATCATGGATTCAATAAGATCAGCCACACTTAATCGAATAGCCCAGATGGTATTGCCTTTGAGCTTGATGACTTATAGGCACTTTCAGCCACCATCTTATGTACTTCCTTCCAATTTTTGCTGTGATTATCTGTTCCCATTTCTGGATTCAGTTCCTGGAAGAAATGCCTGTCCCATTCACTTCACTCCACACAGTCACACTTGAGTCATCATGTTCTCCTAGAATCCATCCATGGCAGCTGCTGGGATGAATGCCAAGTTTCTCAACCATAAAATAGAAATGTCTAGCAGAATCCAGATTACATCCACTGCCAACCACAGTGCCTGGGTAATCCACTTAGTTTCCAAGTAACATACATGAGAATATCCACTGGGTCGGAACCACCAGTCAGGACTGTACTTGATGATCTGAGGAATGATGAACTTGAAGACATTAATGTTCCTTTGCAGCAGATTGAGACGACTCTCTCCCTCTTGCTGGTGAACTCCTGCAGTTACCACTGCAATCTTGAAATTGGCAGTGACAGAATAATCTTTGTCTGCCATAGTTTTTGGTGTCCAAAGGAATAAGCTTCCATGCTGCAGGTGCAGCATTTCTCCTTTGAGTTTATCTTCCAAAATGCCCACAAGAGCAAGCTTATTATTCAGAGACTTTCCCAGAATGCTGATGCCACATGCAATACCAACTTTTCCAACACCCACTACAGTAAATTCTTGTTTGGGACCATTGCCTCTTCTTTTGCACCTGGTGGCAATCAGTTTTTCTTTAAGGGTTGACATTGTGCCCTGGGGAAAGAAAGTTCTCCAAATGGATGTCAGGGTTGCAGAAGAAGATAAAGTCAGACGCATGCATCTCCTAGGGCGCAGGATCTGTGAGGAAGGAGGAGGAGGCAGCCTTGGCTGCCTCTGAGCTTCCTCTACTGTGATTCCAACTCTTGTTTAAAAATGATTTTATTTCCTTATTTTGGCAGTGCTGGGTTTTCTTCATTGCTGCGCAGGCTTTTCTCTAGTTGTGGTACATGGGCTTCTTATTGTGGCAGCTTCTCTTATTGCAGACCACAGGCTCTAGGATACAAGGGCTCAGTATCTGTAGCTCCCTGGCTCTAGAGCACAGGCTCAATAGTTGTGGCACATAGGCTTAGTTGCTCTGAGGCATGTGGGATCTTCTCAGATCAGGGATTGAACTGTATCTCACGCGTTGGCAGGTGGATTCTTTACCACGGAGGCACCACGGAAGCCAGATGCCAACTCTTTTGAGAGTGCAATGAGATGTCTCTTTTGCTAATTCCACGTACTCACTAACTCTTTGAGTACTTGCCTTTGAGTATCTTTGAGCCTACCTCTTTGCTTGCACTTACAGAAAAATACCTCTGTGCTTAATGTACTTTACATTGTTTAGTATTAGTATTAGTATTATCTCACCACCCAGACTCCCTTTTTAAAGCATTACATGTAAGATTACCCTTATCTTGGCTAATTTCCTCTTCTCTTTGAAAACACTTTCCACACTCAGTAGTGATCAGGTCCTTGATAAGCAAGAACATCCAGACTGTTTCAGCTCTTCAGTTGCTCAGATTTCTTCTATTACCATTTTCACCTGCTTTATATTTTTTATTTCCCTAATCATGTTCTATTTAATATGATAAAACTTTAAATTAAGTGCAGTCCCTCTGTAAATCCCTTCAAAAATTCTAATTGCATTTTTTTCATAGAACAGAAAAAAATCCTAAAATTTGTATGGAGCCACAAAAGATATCAAATAGGCAAAATAATCTGGAGGAAGAGGATTGAAGTTCAGGTTCAAAGTTAAAGTAGCACACTTCCTGATTTCAACCTATATTACAAAGTAGTGATCAAAACAATGTGGTGGTGTCATAGGAACAGACCAGTGGATCCTAACAGAGAGCCCAGGAAAAAAACCATGAATAAAGGCTCAACTAGTCTTTGACAGGGGCACAGGAACACATAATGGGAAAAGGATGGTATCTTCAGTAAATGGTATTGGGAACACTGGATATCCACATGCAAAAGAATGAAAGAGAACCCATGTCTTACACCATACACAAAAATAAACTCAAATGGGTTAAGTTTAAAACCTGAAACCGTTCAACTCCTGGAAGAAAACATAGGAGAAAAACTCCTTGACGTGGGTCTTGGCAGTGATTTTTTTGGTTATGACTCCAAAAACAAGAAAAACAAAGGCAAAAGTAAACATTTGCAACCGTATCAAACTGAAAAGCTTCTGTACAGCACAGGGAACAATCAACCAAATGAAAAGGTGCCTATAAAATGGAAGAAAATATTTGCAAACCATGTATCTGGTAAGGAGATAATTTCTACAGTGTATAAGAAACTAATACAACTCAATAGCAAAAGCACTGATAGCCTTATTTTAAAAATGGGCGAATTTTCCCAGAGAAGACATACAGATAGCCAACAGGTTTATGAAAAATGCTCAACATCATCAATCTTTAGGGAGATGCAAACAAAGACCACAATGATATATCACATCACACCTGTTAGGAGGGCATTTCTCAGAAAGAATAAAGTTAACAAGTCTTGGAGGATGTGAGAAAAGGTCACTCAAGCAGTTATCTAGGTTACCCAAGGCTTCGTGGGTAGAGGTGACCTAGTTCTTAACCCAGTAGTTCTGCTAGTAGCTGGGTCATTGCAGCTAGCAATATGTTTATTCAAAGTGGATGTCTCATCAGTCAAAAACTTAATGGCAGGCAGGTATACTTACTGTGCTAGGTGATAGATGTATTACTTGGTCTGGTTGTGATGATTTCATAGTCTATATGCATATTAAGTCATCACCTTGTACACTTTTAAAAACAGTAATGTTGTACAACCTAACTGTATGCAAATTTTGTCAGTCATGCTTCAGTAAAGCTGGAAAGAAAAAAAATAATTGTTGAAGCTGGACCATGGATACATAGAGATCTATTATACTATTCTCTGGACTTGAGCATGTTTGAAAACTTCCACTCTTAAAGAAAAAGAGTTTTAAAGAAAGAAAAAGAACTATAGAATCTTAAAGCTGAAAGTGGGTGCTCATGCTCAGTTGCTCAGGTGTGCCAACTCTTTGCGACCCCATGGACTGTAACCCTCCAGGCTTCTCTGTTCGTGGGATTTTCTAGGCAGGAATACTGGAGTGGGTTTTCATTTATACCTCTGGAGGGTCTTCCTGACCCAGGGATCAAATCCACATCTCTTGAGTCTACTGCATTGGCAGGCAGATTCTATACCATTGCACCACATGGGAACCCCCTAAAGCTAGAAGTATCTTCATTAAATTCCATCTTAAACCCTTATTTTTCAAGGAAGACAAGTAAGGCCCAACAGGGCTAAATGACATCATGTTGGTGAATGGTAGAATCCGGCCAGGAACCCAGCACTTCTGATCCTGTGGTCAGTGCTTTAGTCCTGTGGTAGCTCATCCGAGGTGGCTGGTGCAGCAAATAGCCCTTCTGTGGTCACAGATTATATCCTGGTCTGCCATCTTTTTCCTGCTGTGACTTGTAAGGGGGACTGGGTAAATGGAGTATTGATGAGATTATGCAACTTGACAAATGTTTGCCTAAATCCCTCAAAGTGCTTTTTTCATAGTGTCTTTCTCTTTTTACATGTATGTGTGTATATATTTTTCTGTGAATGCAATTTGCTTGCGAGCCTTTTACACTTTGCTTAAGTACTAGGGTATGCTTTGAAAGGCAAGGAACTGTGGATTACCTAGCAATGAGAGATTTTGTGAAGTGAAATTGACTATATAGATTTCATTGCCCTGATTAAAAACATCTATTTCCACAACTGTCACCTTCAGATGTGACTGAAAGTGAATCAAATGTGTGATATACACTTGCTTTACCTTGAAATAGTTTAAAAGATACATATTTCATTGTTCTAAGTTATTTCTTCATATATACTCAAAGTTGGGGATTTATTACAGCAGTTTTTCCTGTCAGGAAATTTATATGTCTGCTTAGGATGCACTTTGGCTATCTTTGTGTTGTGTTGGAACACAGAGGTGTTAAAAGAATTCTTAGGAAATAGGCTTGCTTTACATACTAAATCTCAAAAAGCTGCCAACTGGCCTGTTACCTTAAGTCTGGCGCGAGAAGAAATAACCACAGACAGGAGGAGATAGGACGTAGTGAAAAAATATCTCATCGTACTCTTCTTTCTTGGTGTTGAAACTTAGTGATGATTAGCTAGTGTGTTATATTTACATTTTGACCTCAGTGAGAAATACCGTCATAATAGAAACTCTGTATTGAATTACCTGTTGAGAAGAGTACCCAGCTCAGCCATAAGCCTTTAAGTCACACTTGAAGACAAAAATGTTGAACAGAACGTGAAAGTTGAAAATAGACTTTCAACTTTGAAAGTTGAAAATAGACTCAAAGAGTAACCCTCTATCAGTGGTTCTCAATCTTTGGTAGTTGTCAGAATCACTTGGAGGATTTATTGGAACAAAAATTACTGGGTGCCACCTCCTGAGCTGTTGATTCAGTATATGTGGGGTGGGACCTGAGAATCGTCCACATTTCTAACAAACTCCTAAGTACTGTCTATCTTGGTACCACATTTTCAGAAGTCCTGCCATAGATCTTCACAATAAAGAGCTGGTGGGGTAAACCAATAGAAAGTATCTGTTGTTATGTTTGAGCTCCAAGGAAATGTCTTTAATTATTGATTTAAAATGGCATCTGATTACTTACAACTTTATTTTGAGTATACTTATTGCTTAGCTTATGCTGCTTGTGTGCTCTTGGAGTTAATCACTTGGTAATTAGAGCCTGGGTCCTTTACTACTAATGAGAACAGTGCCATCTAGAGGCATTAGCCCAAAGAGCCACCATAGGGCCAGAGGAAACTGGTTTCTAAAGGAGGCAATTCATCCATCCTCAAGGATTTATCCACAGCCTACTAGATTATTGTGTGTGGTGCTACAGAGGTATATGAAGAAATAAGAATGCCGCCTTTTAGTGAATTTCCACCCGTGTTGTGAGTAACCCAAAAGTTCTGTAAAGGGCAGATGGGGGTCTGAGCTTCACCAGTTGCTCCCTTCCCGCCCCCCCCCACCATTCAACCAGAGCAGTTGTGCTTTCATTTGTTTTACATACTGGAGGCTATGTTTGTATACGCACACTACAGTCGACTGATTTGAATAGGCAGGACAGATATATTATTCATCATCCAAGATTATTGTTCTAAAGTACAGGTTTCCTGATATGCAAAATATGGTGTGAAAAATACATAACCACTGAGAGAAAAGACATAAGCTCTAACCACACAGCAAATGTTGAAAGTATGTTTTGCCTCATATTAGCACATGTTAAAATTATGAACAGTTGGAAATAATATTCTAGTTGCGCCACATTATCACAGTCATAAATTGAGTATAATTGGGAGAACAGATGTTCACCAATGTCAGAAGGAGGTGATTCAAGGGGGTATAAAAGTGTGAAAAGAAAATTTGGGGAATTAGGAGTATAAACTCTTTCTGGCTTTGATTTAATACGGAGTCAGCTTACTTGATGGCAGATTCATTATCAACTATTTTAAGTCATTTGTTCAAAACATGTAACATAAAAGCTAGAAATCATGGTTTAGTTTCACCTGATAAAACATGAACTAAAAAAATTACACAGTCTTTCAATTAATGATGAGTTTGGGTGATGTTTATCCAGAGAATCATTAAACTACTCCCATTCCAGTACCCAAAACTGAAAGAAACAGAAAAACCAGTAGGACTTCTCTTGCCAGGACTGATTAGCAGAGGAACATGGAGGTTACAGGGAATGACTACATGCTTTCAAGGCAGGGACAGTCAGTCAAGTCTCAGGGCTCACAAGAAATAAACAAGTGAGTCACTGGTAGAAAAAAGCAGAAAGCCAAAGGGTAGAGCAAGAATAAATGTTGAGAATCAAGCAAATTGTTAGATTCTCATGGAAGACAGAAGAAAGCCGCAGACAGGAGCAGGCAGCAAAGCATTGTAGCTGAGGTCCTGTAACACAGATGGAATCATTGTCCTTCCCTTTGAGATCCCTGGATATCTTCTCACTGCTTATACAGTGGAGTCCAGACTTCCTGGGTGAAGTTCAGGGTCCTACTTGATCTAGTCTCAACCTTCCTTTCTATTCTACGTTCTACCTTTCCCATAACCACAAACAGGCATAGAATCATCACGGTGTCCAAAATTATACCTCACACTTTAATGCCTTTATGTTATATTATCATGAATTGAATAGAGTAAATTTCATTTCTCTTTTTAGTTACATATAGATAATGCTAAGCAACACATGATATTGTTTTGTGTGTTTTTTAAAGCTTGACCTAAAGAGCAAGCTGTACATTCATCTTGCTTAAAGCATTCTTTAAAATATGAAGTGCTGTTTTTAGCCTTTAATCTCCATGTGTAAATTGTTTAATTTAATTAAAATTATTATTAAGGTATAGATTTGGAGTCATGATGGGGGCAGGATAGGAGACTTCACTGGTTGAGAAAATTCTGGTGTAAGATTTAGAGTTTCTGTCTGCAGGCTCAGTCCTAGCAGAAGGCTCATGTAGCACTAATCTTTGGTCTTATTAGTTATGTGGTCATTAGTGACTTGTAAATACTGTTTGTGTGACAATATATAGTAAAACTCATGCATTTATATTCAGTGTGTATCAACATAAATATGTATGTGGATGTGTTGTTAAAATATGTATTGTTAAATGTAGACCATTGTGTTCAAATGTGTAGTTAAAATTACAGTTATAGTAGTGTGAATGTAATAAATGTATTTTCCAGGTATCTCTCTCAGTTTACTTGGAGAAAGGTATAGTACTTTTTATGAATTCAAAGGGGTGTTACTTTCCTATTGTGATCCAATAAAACTCTCTTATTTTCTTAAGCAAATCCTTGAGCTATACTTACTTTTTTGTTTTGTAATAGCATAGTGTTTTGTAATAGCATTTTTCTCTACTTCTGTTTCCTCTTATTAGACTGTGAGCTCCTTGAAGACAAGGGAATGTATTGTATTTACATCTGTGTTTTCAGTATTTTCATGGGCCAGTTAGTCACTGTTTTCTGTCAGAGTAGTCAGTTTAGTTCATGTGAAATGAAAGAAAATAATAGTTACCAGTGTACCTGAAAATATACAGGATGCATAATGTTTTGATCCAAAATTGACAGATTTTAGTAACTGGATCAATCAGTTTGAACAAATAGATGAAAAGTAAATGTGAAGTATTGATATTACTTAATTTCTCAAAGAACAGATTATAGATACCTTTTGAAATAAACTCTAGAATCAGTAAATGAGCTGTGAAGTGGATTTCATTGAGATGGGTCTAAGAAATAGGCTCAGGTTCTAAAAGGGAGTTGTCAGTACCTTATTCAGGGCCATATATTGATAAAGAATTAGTAAATTGGATTCAGTTCAGTTCATTCGCTCAGTTGTGTCCAACTCTGCAACCCCATGGACTATAGCACACCAGGCCTCTCTGTCCATCAACAACTCTCAGAGTTTACTCAAATTCATGTCCATTGAGTTGGTGATGCCATCCAACCATCTCATCCTCAGTTGTCCCCTTCTTCTCCTGCCTTCAGTCTTTCCCAGCATCAGGGTCTTCTCAAATGGGTCACTTCTTCACATCAGGTGGCCAAAGTATTAGAGTTTCAGCTTCAACATCAGTCGTTTCAATGAATATTCAGGACTGATTTCCTTTAAGGTGCACGGGTTGGATCTCCTTGCAGTCCAAGGGTCTCTCAAGAGTCATCTCCAATACCACAGTTCAAAAGCATCAATTCATTGGTGCTCAGCTTTCTTTATAGTCCAACTCTCACATCCATACATGACTACTGGAAAAACCACAGCTTTGACTAGACGGACCTTTGTTGGCAAAGTAATGTCTCTGCTTTTTAATAGGCTGTCTATTTTTTAATATGACCATTATGCATTGGTCATAGCTTTTCTTCCAAGAAGCAAGCGTCTTTTTATTTCATGGCTGCAGTCACCATCTGCAGTGATTTTGGAGCCCCCCAAAATAGTCTGTCACTGTTTCCATTGTTTCCCCATCTACTTGCCATGAAGTGATGGGACCAGATGCCATGATCTTAGTTTTCTGAATGTTGAATTTTAAGACAACTTTTTCACACTCCTCTTTCACTTTCATCAAAAGGCTCTTTAGTTCTTCGTTTTCTGCCATAAGGGTGGTATCATCTGCATATCTGAGGTTATTGATATTTCTCCCGGCAAACTTGATTCCAGCTTGTGCTTCATCCAGCCCAGCCTTTCTCATGATGTACTTTGCATATAAGTTAAATAAGCAGGATGACAATATACAACCTTGATGTACTCCTTTTCCTATTTGGAACCAGTCTGTTGTTCCATGTCCAGTTCAACCTGTTGCTTCCTATCCTGCATACAGACTTCTCGGGCGGTAGGTCAGGTGGTCTGATATTCCCATCTCTTTCCGAATTTTCCACAGTTTGTTGTGATCCACACAGTCAAAAGCTTTGGCATAGTCAATGTTGAAGCCTGCCTTAGAGAATTTTGAGCATTACTTTGCTAGTGTGTGAAATGAGTGCAGTTGTATGGTAGTTTGAACATTCTTTGGCATTGCCTTTCTTTGGGATTGGAATGAAAACAGACCTTTTCCAGTCCTGTGGCCACTGCTGAGTTTTCCAAATTTGCTGACATATTGAGTACAGCACTTTCACAGCATCACCTTTTAGGATTTGAAATAGCTCAACTGGAATTCCATCACCTCTACTAGCTTTGTTCATAATGATTCTTCGTAAGGCCCACTTGACTTCACATTCCAGCATGTCTGGCTCTAGGTAAGTGATCCCATCTATTAATTCAGACAGTCTTCAATTTAGTTTTCCAGTAGTCACCTATGGATGTGAGAGTTGGACTATAAAGAAAGCTGAGCCCCAAAGAATTGATGTTTTTGAACTGTGGTGTTGGATAAGACTCTTGAGAGTCCCTTGACTGCAGGGAGATCCAACCAGTCCCTCTTAAAGGAGATCAGTCCTGGTGTTCATTGGAAGAACTGATATTGAAGCTGAAACTCCAATACTTTGGCTACCTGATGCGATGAGCTGACTCGTTTGTAAGAACCCTGATGCTGGGAAAGATTGAGGGCAGGAAGAGAAGGGGACGACAGAGGATGAGATGGCTGAATGGCATCACCGACTCAATGGACATGGGTTTATGTAGACTCCAGCAGTTGGTGATGGACAGGGAGGCCTGGAGTGCTGCAGTTCATGGGGTCGCAAAGAGTTGGATGCGACTGAGCAACTGAAATGAACTGAACTTCAATTTAGAAACAATTTGTTTCAAATATACTTAGTTGACTGTAACTTGGAGTACTTTTTCCTTATAATAAGAATGCTATAAATCATTTCCATGTTATCATTCTGATTTTGATACAATTGAATGTGATTTTATTGCAGTGTTTTATGGAGATTAAGCTAATGATTCCTGGAATTTTTCAGAGTATATTAATACTAAGAGAGAAAGTATACAGTCAAGTATACAGATGCTCTTTTAGCTTTCAGTTTTTGCTAGTAAAGTAATACCCAGAAAGCACGTTGAAATTTTTTTACTATTGATTGTTTATTTATACAAAGTACTTTCCCCATTAATCTCATTACTTCAGAAAACACTAAATGGTGTGTTTATCTTGGCAATCTACTGAACAATTCCCAGAGTTAAAGACAGACTTTCCTCTGAAATATGCAATTCAGTAATGATTTGAATTATAATCATCCTTAAATATGTTATAGAGCCTTATTTCTAGGATCAATGAAGTTTTTAAATGTTTATTGTATTTAGCTCATTTTCTTTCTCTTTGCTCTAACCATGTAAATGTTTTTGGTGTCTATTCGAGGGAGGCCTTAAAAGACAGGAATTGGAAAGATAGCAATTGTAAGTTTCATTTCTGAAATAGTTTATGCCAGACCCTTCCTCTGTGCTTTAAAATGTTATGCAAGCAACATTCCTCAGAGGCTAGAATTGCTATCTCCGGTTTATGTGTAAAGAGACTACAGCCAGAGGTTGAAGGATTTGCATGAGTCACTTAGTGAGGGGCTTAGCTGGAATTTAGAACCAGATATATCTTGTCTCCGGTGCTCTTGATCTTTGTACTATACCATACTGACCCAATGAAAGGACAACTTCAGCATTTTCAAAAGTTGTCTATTTTGAAAAATAAAGAACTTGGGTTACACATATTATAGGTATTTGTTTTGGTGTATCAGAACAATGTGATTACTCCTGGGTAGAGTGATCAGAGAAAATTTATGAGCATAGTCAGTATAAAGAACTCAAATAGAATATTAACTAAATCAAAATTTGGATTTGGAGACAACAGAGGCCCTATGGAAATCAAATTCTGTCTTTTCCCAATTCTGTTTTATGTTGAAGTTCCTTGTTAAATAGAGAATGAATTCTAGACTGACCTGGAAAGAAGGATCATAGCAGAACGCGGGTCATTGGGGAAATCACCTGTTTTCGTAGTACCGCTGAAATAGGGAACTAAGCCTCAGCGATCCAGCAAAAGGCTTTTCAGTAACTGTATGCCAGGCATTGGAGAAAAAGATAAGCAAGACATGAATAGTACAGCAGTGGTAACTTAGGAGTCATGTGGTGAGACAGACATGGGATGTTACGGAAACTTAAAGAGGGAAGACTGCTTTACTCCTCATAGACTGAATCATAAAAAGGCTTCTTAGAGGAGGTTACACTGGTTGAGAGTTTGAAGAATAAAATGGAATTAACTAGATTAAGAGGGTGCTGAGCACTGAAGGAAGAAAAATCAGCATGTACAGATGAAACTGAAGAGCAGTTCTTCAAAATGAGTTTTGGGTACTTTTGCATCAGTACCTTATAGGGTAGTTTGCATCAGTACCTAGGAGTCATGAAGGCAGGAACTTCAGTATTTCAATGATTCAAATTTTAGAAAGCAATTGACTACCTTGTGAAATTTTGAAATATACTACACCCTTTTGTTGAGGTTAAAACCCCCATACATGTTCATTCAGTTCAGTTCAGTCGCTCAGTCGTGTCTGACTCTTTGCGACCCCATGGACTACAGCACGCCAGGCCTCCCTGTCCATTACCATCTCCCGGAGTTTACCCAAACTTATGTCCATTGAGTTGGTGATGCCATCCAACCATCTCATCCTCTGTCGTCCCCTTCTCTTCCTGCCCTCAATTACATGTTCATAAGGAAAAAACCTATTGAAGTTTTCTCTGCTCATAGAGTATCAGAGCTGGCAGCGTGCTCCGAGATTGTCTAGTCAGTTCATATTTTCATTCAACAATGATATTTACTGGATGCTAGTCACAGAGGACACAGAGGTGAAAGATGGACCTTGCTTTCAAGGAGCTCACAGTCTAAAGGAGGAAATGAAAAGACAGTTATACAAGTATAATAAAATGCTAAATGAGAATGGGATACGAGTTAAACACAAAGGAAGGCTCGTTCACTTTTCCTAAAAATTAGCTAGATAAAATTTTGATTACATCTTTAAGAATCTAGAAGATTCTTTGTGAAAGGAAGAAAGAATGTTTGGGGTCAGGACTGTGCTGGTTAAAAAGAACAGTTTGAAACATTTCTACTTAAATGTTTCAGTCTTGAGTTCTCTAAACAATCAAAGATTATCTGAAAGCAGTGTCATGGATTTTCTTGGCTGTCTACTAGTCATATAACTGAGCCTAACCAGTGGTTTTCAATGTGTGGTCCTAGGACCAGCAGTATCAGCATTTTCTGGAAACTTAGAAATGTAAATTTTCGGCCCCAGCCCAGACCCGCTGAATCAGAGACTCTGGTGATGGGGCTTACCAATCCATATTTTAACAAGTCTTCCAGAGGATCCTGATACATGCTAAAATTTGAAAACCATTGGCCTAAACTACAGTAGTTCAGGGAATAATTGAGAGTCATGGGCTTCAAGGACAGAGACCTGAGTTCGAATCTCACTGGTCCCACTTCATAACTGTGTAACTGCCAATCTATTTCTTAACATCTGAGCTTTGATATTTTCTTCTATAAAATGAAGATAAGAATATTCCTTTCCAGGGTTGTTGTGAAGATTGATAGATATAATTTAAGTAAAATACCAACATTGTGGCTTGCACATGGTAGGCTTTCAATAAATGATAGCTACTACTGTTGTTACTGGCTTTTGTTTTTTTGTTGTTGTTAAGATATTTTCCCTGATGAAATGATTGCTTTCACTTATTGAATGAAAAGTACTTATATATTTCCTTTTAGATCCAAATGCTAAAGAAATCAAGGACATCTATGGACTCCGGGGTCAAGTAGAACACAAATTAGCTTTCCTGAGAACTCAAGTGCCAAAAGAAATGAAGCTTGTGGTCATTGGCCATTCCATAGGCTCCTATTTTTCCCTTGAGATTCTGAAGCACGCACCTGAGCTCCCAGTAAGTACGCCTCTGGAGGTGACTGTCGGTGCTTGATTGTGCACTTGCACAAGTCGTCTCAGATGTCCTTTGCTCTTTTGTCTCTTCTTTAATTGATAAGTAGAACATGGAAAGGGATCCTTGGTGGCTACCTTTACCCTATCTCTGTAGTACTGAGGGCCTGTGTTGAATGTATGTTCATGCCTTTCCCATAATGTTTCAAAAATAATGCTGAAGGAGGTAAGAATTTTCTGAATAAATGCCTGTGTTTTAAAAAATTAAGGTATAGTACTTTCAAGAAACTAAGATCATGGCATCTGGTCCCATCACTTTGTGGCAAGTAAAAGGGGGAAAAGTGGAAACAGTGACAGATTTTATTTCCTTGGGCTCCAGAATCACTGAAGATGGTGACTGCAGCCATGAAATTAAAAGTCACTTGCTCCTTGGAAGGAAAACTGTGACAAACCTAGACAGCATATTAAAAGGCAGAGATATAACTTTGCTGACAAAGATTCATGTAGTCAAAGCTATGGTTTTTCCAGTAGTTGTGTACAGAGTGAGTTGGACCGTAAAGAATGGTGAGTGCCGAAGGATTGATGCTTTCAAATTGTGGTACTGGAGAGACTTGAGAGTCCCGTGGACTGCAAGGAGATCAAATCAGTCAGTCTTAAAGGAAATCTACCTGAATATTCATTGAAAAGACCGAAGCTGAAGCTCCAATACTTTGGCCACCTGATGCAAAGAGCCAACTCATTGGAAAAGACCCTGATGTTGGGAAAGATTGAGGGCAGGAGGAAAAGGGGATGAGGATGACATGAGTTGGATGAGGATGAAATAGTTGAGATGGGATCACCAACTCAATGGACATGAGTTTGAGCAAACTCCAGGAAATAGCAAAGCACAGGGAAGCCTGGAATGCTGCAGTCCATGGGGTTGCAAAGAGTCGGACACGACTGAATGACTGAACTAAACTAAAGTAAAACAACGCGGGAGACCCCAGTTCAATCCGTGGTTCAGGAAGATCCCCTGGAGAAGGAAATGGCAACCCATTCCAGTACTCTTGCCTGGAAAATTCCATGGACAGAGGAGCCTAGTAGGCTACTGTCTGTGGGGTCGCAAAGAGTCGGACACAACTGAGCAACTTCATTTTCACTTTCTTTCATATAAAGAATGATACCTAGAACTTAAGAAGTTTTATCCAAGTATTAGCTATTATTATCATAGTGGAAATAACTGGAAACACTGGCTCAGTCATTAGGTTAACTACTGTGTTAGTAACCCCAGCTCAGAACCTAGCAGTATAAAGCACTACACGCTTATTCTTATTCTCTCCCAGTTTCTGTGGATCTGGTCACAACTTGGCTGGGTCCTCTGGTTCAGGGTCTCTCACAAGACTGTAATCAAAGTGTCTTCCAGGGCCATGGTCTCATGTGAAAAACCGAACTGAGGAGAATCTGCCTCAGTTCACTCCTTCAAGCTTGTTGGACTGAGGGCCTCGGTTCACCACTGGCAGTTGGGTAGAGGCCACCCCCAGTTCCTTAGAACGTGGGCCTCTCTAACTTGCCCCATCAGAGCAAGTCTGGGAGAAGAGCCAGAGAAAGAGTCTGCTGGCAAGATGGAAGTCACAGACCGTAACTTAATTACAGAAATGATATCTCATTCCTTTTACAGTATTCTCTTTGTTAGAAACAAATTACTAAATCCAGCCCAAACCCAAGGGGAACAGAGTATACTAAAGCATGAATATTAAAAGATGAGGATCACTGGGGGCCAAGTCAGAGGCTGCCCACCCCATCACTACCCCAGTTAGGATTTCACTTGTGTGATGTTCCGTCAAGCATGTGGATATATAGGCATATATATAAATTAAAATACTGAATACATTTCCTGGTGTAGGAAGTAACTTGGTCCTGTCAAATAAAATGTAGCAAACTGATATGAAGTATAATTTTTGGTTATTAGTTGTTCCAGGTGTTTCAAAAGCTTTAAAACCATCTTTGAAAGTATAGTTGCATGTTTGAAATAATAATAGCATTATTATTTGTGATGGTCAGTTTTACATGTCAGCCTGACTGGTCTAAGGGGTACTCAGATAGTTAGTAAAACATTTCTGAGTATGTCTGTGAGGACCAGAGAAAATTAGCATTTGAACTGGACTGAGTGAAAAAGATCTGCCCTGACCATGGTGGGCGGGCATCATCCAGTCTGTTGAGGGCACAAATAGAGCAAAAACTCCAGGAAGGGCAGATTCTTTCTCTCTCTCTCTCTCCTAGAGTTGAGACAGCCATCTTTTCCTGCCCTGTGACTTTGTAGTTCCAGGTCTCAAGCCTTCGGTCTCAGCTATTCCCCTGGTTCTCAGGTCTTTGAACTCGGACTGAATTATACAACTCACTTTCCTGGTTTCCAGCTTGCAGGTAGCATGTGGTATGGGACTTCTTAGCCTCTCGGAGTGTGTGAGCCAATTCCTATAATAAATATTGTTTTAATTTATATCCATATATAGTCTGTTTCTCTGGGGAACCCTGACTGATACACTATTCTGTAAACATAGGAAAGAAAAGATCCATTTCTGAGTCTTCAATTTGTTAACTTAGAGATCTTTCCTTTCAGTTTTTGTTCGTTTGCTCCACATCCATTCTGCATGTAATGTTTCATTTTTCCTGTGCGTATTTGAAAATAGTTGTTGAGCACATTTCTTTTGAACTTCTCTCTCTTTTTTGGCTTGTGTTCACATATCTGTTGGAAAAGAAGTAGTACCACACATCTTACAGGTACTGTAGCTTCTTGCAGCTTCCTCAGCTCTATCACTTTCTCATTAAGGATCTGCTTTCAGGTGTTCCTGCCCTTGCAGCAATAGTGGTGAAAAGAGAAAAGGCAGATGAAACATGAGCTTAACCTAGTCTAATTGTGGAGACATAACTCTTGCTATGATTATAGAGTTTCCAGAGAAACACAAGAGGCTGTGTTTTCTTATAAAGAGTGTACTCTAGAAAATAGTGCATGCAATGAATTGTCCATAAAGGTTACCTGGGGAGGAGGGTGAACATCTGTATGATTTTTTTTATTATTATTCAAAAGCTTTATCTGGTTTCAATTAACTGCACTGTTGAAGTCCTCCCCTCAGTACACACCCCTCTTTAAACACCTGGCCCAGCTAATATTGGTGGTGTGATCCCTGCTGAAGTGTTGAAATTTCAGTGTCTCTGGCCTAATCTCAGACGGCACAGTGCCTGCATGCCTGAAGTTAGCATGATACGCTCCATTTAAGATGTGTTTGACAATCAAATAAGTTTGTATTAGCCAGAGTGTTGCAATCCCTAATCATTTTGCCAAAAATAAGTTAGCTGTTATGTTTTACAACATATGAAGTGTGATAATAAGAAACTTGTGTTTCCATCTCTTATGTTATTCTTACTGGAATATTTGACTCCCATAAGATTTTTGAAGACATATGTGTAGTTTAGTAGCTGGTTTATTTGGTTTTATTTTGCTTCAGTTCTTTATAATATTTTTGTAACTAATGATAGGAAACTATGGTCATAAAATCATTTTAAGAGACTTAATGTATATTTTACACGTAATGTCTGACCTATTTTTTAATATACTGAAGGAAATAATTGACTCACTCTTAAAAATCTCATATTAAAAATTTGTTTCTTTAAGCAAATTTGGTGGAATTGTAGAAAGTTTCATATATTTTGACATGAATGTCCAGAATAAAGAATTTTTAAAAGAAACTTGAGAAAATAGATAATTGGAAGATTGTTCAACAGCACTATCATGACTCAAAATTATAAACACAATTTCAAATTAGTAGGATCTTTAGAGACAGTCTAGTCCCATGTTTAATTTTATAGGAAGAAATGGAGAGAAAAGTGCCTTGCCAGGATTCAGCCTTGTCTCTGTCTTAATCCAGGGGTAAGATATGATTACAGTAACTGTGGATATGTTGTTGTTTAGTCGCTAAGTCGTGTCCAACTCTTTTGTGACCACATGGACTGTAGTCTGCCAGGCTCCTCTGAATACTGAAGTGGGTTACCATTTCCTTCTCCAGGGGATCTTCCTGATCTAAGGATTGAACCCATGTCTCTTGCATTGGCAGGCAAGTTCTTACCACTTAGCCACCAGGGAAGCCCAGCTGTGGGTATTAAGAAAGTCTAAAGAAGATACCTGATGCTTCTCTAAATCTTTGGATGGTGGCAGAGCCTCCAGATAGTATGGAATATTTCTAGAATGTACACAACTAGCTCCATGCAACTCATTACCTTGTAGCTCATGGAGTAATAGACCTCATGAAAGAAAAAGAAAAAAGTATTAGTCGCTCAGTCATGTCTGACTGTTTGTAACCCCATGGACATAGCTCACCAGGCTCCTCAGTCCATTAAATTCTCCAGGCAAGAATACTGGAGTGGAATGCCATGCCTTCCTCTAGGGGATCTCAACTCCAGGAATCAAACCCTGGTCTCCTGCATTGCAGGCAGATTCTTTACCATCTGAACCACCAGGGAAGCCCATGAATACTGCTCTAGCAATGTGATGCAAAAAGGGTGACAGGGAATAAAAATGTAATCATCTCACTATCTAGAACTTTCCTTTAAATCAGTCCTCTGTATGTTCAAAATGTGCCATCTGATTCTTCCAAAAACTTGCATAAAGTTCAAGGTTGGGAATTGAAAGCCCCTGATTCTTAACTGGGCACTAAGTCATGAAGTGAAATTCAAGTAATTTCACTTTTATTTTCCTCTAACAACTTATATGATAACACTTCCTCTCCTTCCAAGGGTACCAGATCCTTCAAAACTTAATTTTTTATATTATTTGGCCTTCCTTGGGGAAAATGCACAGTGCCGTAGAGCTTCCTTTGTCTATCTGGTTGGCAAAAATACCTTCTCTATAAATGAAATTTCCAGATTCAACTTACTCTTTAAAGCCCCAGACTATTTTATCCATTTGGGTAAAAACTTGTCTAAAACATATTTTTAACTTATCTGCCTTCTTCAACATGTATTTTGATTATGGAAGAACTTTTCCCTAATGATTCAAGGACATCATTTTGATACTGTTATTATACAGTAAAATATAGTTAAAGGGATTTTGCCCATGTCCTGAAATTTCTTAGATGACAGTGCTTTTTTAAAAAAGAATTCTCATGTCTGTTTATTTTATAGTTATTCCATCTCCTCTGTCAGTGTTAGGTACCATTTCTCCTCCCTGCTTATACTTTGTTGCTACTGATTTGCTTCAGATAGAGAAAACAGATAATCATGTTAGAATCTTTTTCAAGTAAAAAATGAACACATGTTAAATGAAGATACAAGAGTAAAGCTAGCAAAATTAAATAAATAGATTTTGACATTTCTTAAAGAAATAATAAAATAGTGTACTTTCTTTGATTTATTATGAGTACCCCAGTGATGTATGTAGATAATCAGAATTTTAGTATTTCAGTGAGATAAAACATACCACAAGTACAGCTGAGAAGCTTGTAAAACTTTACCAAAAGAGTTAAAATGGCATGTTGGATCATCTGTGTGTTGAATCAGAAGTATATCTCATCTAAATTAGGGGAAAAAATAAATTCAAATATTCTGAAAGAAATGAGATCATTGAGCTTATGGTATACTTACACTATTCTGGTGAACCTGCTTATCTGCAGAGTTAGACATGCTTGTGAGAAACATTTATATGATTACACTAAGTTGTATTCAACAGTCAAGATAATCAATCCAGAGGTGGGGGAAGAGTAGGAGATAATTCATTTTTAAAAGTAACTGTTGTAAAGAGTCCTGTCCCTAGATTACTTGATAAGAAGCAGAAGGCAAAATAAAGTATCATGAGGCTCTGAGTGTTTTGAAAAGAGAGGTGACTTCTGAGAAGATCAAACAAAAGCATCATTGAAGAGCAGGTGTTTGAGCAGAGGAAGGATGAGTCAGTATTTAGAAATAGAATTTGATGGGTTTTTTTTTTTTTTTTTGACAAGTTGGGAGTTGCTATCCATTCTGAGCAGTGGGAAATGTATGAAAACAAAAAGAGAGAGAAATGGTTTTTACCCCTGGGCACTGTAGGTGGTCAGCTTTGGATGCAGCACAGTGTGCATGAGGGGAGCAGTGGGGCAGGAGAACCTAGGCTGATAGATAGAGTGCAAGTGCAAGAGTTTAGACTCTATTTTCTGGAGAGCATGGAGCCACTGAAGGACCTGTGATAATAATAGTCATGCATTGGGTAAATTAACTTTTAAGTGAAAAGGAAATGAAATAGAGAGTATAGAATCGAAAGTGAACAACCAAGTGAGGAGGCAAGTTGGTTACTTCAGATGAGAAATAATGAAGACAATAGACAGGATTCACCCAGGGAAATTGTTAGAGAAAAGAAACAGGTCATAGATGTATATTAGGAAAGTGACTTCATTTGGTGGAAAGGAGGATGGAGAGGAGGAAGCAGAGAAAAAAGCAAAATTTATAATAATTTTTCAGACAGTTGGCTACAAATCCATCAGTGGATCCTGAATTCACTTCAGTGGGTTGGAGCCAGTGGATTAGTCAAGATACGGTATACTATGCCTTGGTAACACAGTGTCAGTAGCTTTTAACAATAAAGATTTGTTTATCACTCTTTGAAGATAGGCTGCCCTCATGTAATTCTCTCCACGCACTCTTATTCCAGAACCCAGGTTGATGAGATAGCTTCTCATGGCAGAGAATAAAAAGGAAATAGTGAGCCACATTTTGCATTTTAAAACCTCTGCCTGGAAGTGACATTTGTGACTCCTCATACTGGCGGAGGAAGTCACATGAACAAGTCTGCCAGCGGGGAGGCCATGGAGTACAATCCTCTTCAGAGAAGGGGAACATATGTTTGTAAACAATAAAACAGCATTTAAAAATAATTAAGTAAAATAAAGCAAAATAAAATAGAATAGAAAATATTAATTTTATTGTTATAAAGGTATGTATTATGGAATATTTATTTCACTTTTTATGAGTATGTGTTGATATCCTAGGTTACAGTGTAGGATGTATATCTTATTGTGGGTCAAGGTAAAAAACTTGAAGGTAATTAACCTTGACTAGGGTATGCCACAGAAGTGAAGAAAAGAGAAAGGAGAATATCTGGAAAGGCATAGTTATGTGGTGGATTAAAGACGATCACAGATTCTTTCCATTCCTTTCTCAGGAAGTGAGTCTCCTTCCCTTCCCCTTGAATTTGGGCTGGGTATGTAATCTGGTTTCACCAATGGGATACAGAGGAGATGATGTTCTGGTACTTCCAAGCCCAGGCCTTAAGGGGACTGGGAGCTTCCATTTTTCTCCCTCTTGGAAGCCAGATGCCAAATTAGAAGTTTAGCAACCCTGAGACCACCACACTATGAGGAAGCCCAGGCTGGCCCCACAGAAGGAGATCATGAGGCCCCAGAAGTGAGTGAAACCATCTTAAACTTTCCATCTGCTGTGGGAAGCAGCCAAGTAAGTGACCCAAGTCTGTGCCATGTGGATCCAAAGTCTAGCTGAGCCCTGTTTGAATTCCTGACCCACAGAATCAGAAACAATACATTTGAGGATGGTGTGTTAGGTAGGAGTAGATAACTAGGATAAGGTAAAGAAGTTGAGTGTAACTACAGTTGAAGAGAAGGAAAATTTAAAGCTTCTGGTATTTGTAATCAGAAGGTCATTGATAACCTAGAAGAGAACATTTTTAGTGAAATAATGGGAGAAGGAGGTTGAAGAAAGGTGATCCAGGAATTGGCCGGTGAAGTGGCACCACTTAAGTTATCCCTCCTGGTAACTTAAGGAACAAGTTGGTCAAGGAAATATCTTTTCCCTGTAAGTGGGAGAATTTAGAACTGCTGGCAGGAATAGCCCATGCAGAGAGAGAGATGCTGAAAATGAAATAGAAATGTTTATTGGAACAGATTTCCTCCTCTTTATCCTTTAAGGCTACACACTTGAATATTTGGATTTTTCTCAATCTTCATATCCTTGCAAAAGGGTTTTTGTACCTTATGCTTGGTTCATATGAGCCAGAAACTTGAAACAGTTAAAAGTTGAAGTCATTGTCATTACTAATACAGTTTATCCAACATTCATTTGAAATTTACAAAACATGTTCACGTGTAACAAAGTTATTAACAACCTAATCTTTTCCCATTTTACAGATAGGGAGAACAAAGTTCCAAGGAGTTATGTTTTATCCATATGTTAGTTAGCTAGTAAATGGCAAAACTAGGACTTTATATTCTGTTCTCTAGCTTTCCCACCATTGGCCTTCAGGTGAGTTAGTTAGGAAAGTTATGATTATAAATAATTAGAGGAAGTTACTTTGACAGACCATCAAAACCTATTTGACCTAAACTTAAGGTTTCAACTGTTATTTCTTTAAGACTTGAGTTCTTCAAATACACAAGGAGAGTTTTAGTGGGAAGTGGGTGAATGCTTTTGAAGGAAGTGAGAGAGAACTGGGAGAAGCAAGAACATGGCTGAATGTCTGGATCATGGAAGATCAAAGGCGTTGGTGCTGAGGCACAGGCAAGGGCAGAAATTAAACTCTAAAGACAGTGAAGCAGAAACCCAGAATTGAGCTGGGGCAAAAGGAAGGATAGAAGTGAAGGGAATTGGAAGATTCTGCAAACAGTACACAGTAGTTCTACAGTTGTGTCTACATGACCCATTAGTGAACCCCGGTGCAGAACCCAGAGGGGTCAGGCAGTCAGCAACAACTCTGGCTTGTGATGGACTCTCCTAAATCCCCTATTCAGGGGAACGTTTGTGCAGAGTGTGATGAAATGCTATTTTTCTAATCATGTATGTATATTTTAAATACATATTTGTTGTCTGTTTATGTGTGCACACACACACATTGTCTTTTCTGAATTACCCACAGACTGCCTTGTTGAAAACTAGACACGTGGAAAGTTTCAGCTTCAGCCATTTTTCAGTTATCTGCATATTAAAAAAAAGATCCTGAAATTGCTTTCAAAGTGGAAAAATTGTGTGGGCTTTTTTCATCTTTTCATAACTCAAAAACTATTTAATATATTTTTCTCAAACTTTGCAAGAAAAAAAAATCACCTTTGGGCTGAAACCAAGCATGGAAAATTTCACCACAAAGGGCTAATTTTTTGGAAAGCTGCAAGAAAGTGAAAACAGGAGTTTATAATAGAACATTCTTCATGCATGTTAATACTTAGTACTTTATCTAATGCATTTCATCTGAGAATTTCTGAACACTTTTCATATTGAAAAATTGAGCCATTTTAGTATTTTTGGGCCATGATAGACTATCAGATATGGAAAATTCTCTGCATCCTCTTAAAAATTCAGTATATATTAGGAGTTATTGAGATATGTTTACTGTCTCACTACAGATAGGGCAGATGAAGTGAAGTGGCTACTAGCCAGAGAAAGCCTTACATTTACTGCTTAAACACATTTTATCACCACCTCTTCCTGGGGCTTCCCAGGTGGCTCAGTGGTAAAGAATTGGCCTGCCAATGCAGGAGAGTCAGGAGATACAGTTTTGATCCCTGGGTTGGGAAGATCCCCTGGAGGAGGAAATGGCAACCCACTGCAGTATTCTTGCCTGGAAAATTCCATGGAGAGAGGAGTCTGGCTGCTACAGTCCACAGAGTTGCAAAAAGTCAGACACTCCTGAGCAACTAAGCACTCTTCTTGGTCCAGGAGTAGTTGTGAGTGGAATGTATTTGATGACATAAGGCTTTAGATTCATCTGTCTGAGCCAGTAGTTCTCAAAGCAGTATCAGCATCATCAGGGATCAGATAGAAATGCAAATTATTCAGCACCACTTAAGAATCTTAAACTCTAGGTCTGGGACCCACCAATCGGTGTTTTTAACAAGTACTGTAGGTGATTCTAGGGTTTCCCTGATAACTCAGATGGTCAAGAATCTGCCGGCAATGCAGGAGACCTGGCTTCGATCCTTGGGTCAGGAAGATCTCGTGGAGAAGGAAATGGCTACCACTCTAGTATTCTTGCTCGGACAATCCCATGGACAGAGGAACCTGGCAGGCTACAGTCCTCGGGTCACAAAGAGTTTGACATGACTAAGCACACACCATGCAGGTGATTCTGGTGCATGCTCTAGTTTGAGAACTAGAACTTTCTCCAAAAGCTTGGAATGTAGAATGTTCAAGATGTTGTGGACAATTAAATCGGTACTTGGTCTTTTTGTGACATGTCATCTCTGTCTTCTCATATCATTCCTTGGAAGTGGATGGAATATTTATCAAGTTGTCTAAAAGAAACATCTTTTCTGTGTTTCATGTGTTCTAGTTCTTTGCACCTAGGATCTTCTCCACAAGTACAGCTAGTCCTCTTGAATAAAGGTGTTGATACAGGGAAACAGCATTACCAAGACAGATTTTCTCATTTCAGTGATTCAGGCCTGGGATGGGACTGTATTTCATTCTCATTTCTTTGAAGTCTTAAGTTCCAAGATTTAAGCAGCAAGATGTCAGAGGTCTGTCAGTGGATGCTGATTTAAGCCCCGCTTTTTTGTGTGTAAGTTCTCAGTCATATGCTTCACAGAGAATTTCTGCATTCCAGCAAACTCCACTGTCTATATTTTTATATGTTTAGGCAATGAAGTAATTATATATGTGGCATTGTAACAAGTTTTGAGAATATTCTCCTGGTGACAGAAGAGGACCTTTATCTAATCACTGGTGCCTCAGCTTGTAAGGGTGAAACTCAGGCATAGCCTGGGAGGGGTGTTTAAGCAGTTTAAGGTGTATTCTTCAGTTGCAGTCCAATTTGCTAAAAGTGTGAATATTATCATCTAAACTAATATTAATGGAAAGTAAAAAGAGATGTCTCTTAAAATTGATCACTTAAAAGTTTTATCATGAAAAATTTCAAATGAAAAAAATGTATAATATCCAGATATCCATTATCTGAATTAACATAGCTACTAATATTTTCTCTTTACCTATTTTCTTTTCTTCAGATATTTTCAGATAAATTAAAGCTCTCATATTTTACCCTTAAAAACTTCATGGTACATCTTTTAAGAAGGATTTTTTTCTTGTATAACTACCATGTCGTCACACCTAACAGAATTAATGGTATTATCTAATATAGTTCATATTCAGATTTTCTTAGTCCCCAGAATGTTGTTTTACAGTTGGTTTGTGAGTCCTTTCTTTAAATTAAAGGCTTTTCTTTCCAATCATGAAAGTTAATATATTTATAAATTTCAGGAAGGTAAAGAAAAAAAAATTTTTTAAGTGTGCTGTTTTTTATTAGGATGTATTTAAGGTCTTTAATTCCCTTGTAGATATTTAGTGTAATTAAGGATTAAATTATTATTAGCCATTTTACTATAATTATTATTTATTATATTACTATAATTATAATTTAAGGACCTTACTTAATTCTTTCAACAACTCTTGAAGGAGGCTATTCTTTTCCCATTTTATACATGAGGAAACTGAGACTTAGAAGGACAGAATTAACTTGTTCAAGGTTAGACAGCTTATCGGGGATGTGCTAGAATTTGAACCCACATTTGTTTGACTCCAGAGTCCATGTTCTCAGCCACTAACTAGTCTTATTATTAAAAAATAATTTGTGGACATCAGGAAAAAGAACAGCAGCTTCTCAGATAAAAGTACAAAGGACATGTACTGATAATTCACTGAGGAAGAGTTAGAGTAAAGTCTATCCAGAAATGTTTATATAGCACAATGTATGACACAGTGCTTAATAAACTAGTATATGGTAGTAGTTAATAGTGATCCTATTGACTATGGTAGTACTTGATGTTTGATGAATGTACCTCAACAGTTATCAAAATGAGTTGCTGCTATTGCAGTATTTTAAAGAGAAAGTTCAGTGTGTGTGTCTACCTCTGTATGCATTTTTAGAGAATCTGGACAGGTAAATACCATGTTGCTTACACTGGTTATCTCTGGGGGTGGTAGAAGTAAGGGTGTATAGGAAGTGGAGGCATACCGTTTCTACTGTTTACAATGATCATGTGTTACCAGAAAAAATTATTCCTATGAAAAGTGTTCATAGCCTTTGAGCATACTAATTCTTTTCTTTAGAATCTGTATTAAGAAACTAATCTCAAAGAACACATTCATGTATAAGTATTATTTATTGTATCAAAAATTGTAAACATCCTACTGTCCAACTATGAGGGGAAGTTTGAATATGGAATGTGTAATTATTAAAAGTATAGTTTCAAAAGACATTCTAAGACATGAAAGATAACTGTAGAATATTAAGGATGCTGTAATAATAAAGCGAATGTAGAGTACAACTATATATCAAGAGATAACATGCATTTAAAAGCTTGAAAATACAACCACTATGGAAAACAGTGTGGAGGTTCCTTAAAAAGCTGCAAATAGACCTGCCATATGACCCAGCAATCCCACTGCTGGGCATATACACCGAGGAAACCAGAATTGAAAGAGCCACGTGTACCCCAATGTTCATCGCTGCATTGTTTACAATAGCCAGGACATGGAAGCAACCTAGATGCCCATCAACTGACGAATGGATAAGAAAGCTGTGGTACATATACACAATGGAATATTACTCAGCATTAAAAAAAAATTCATTTGAAGCAATTCTACTCAGATGGACGAAACTGGAGCCCATTATCCAGAGTGAAGTAAGCCAGAAGCAAAAACAACAATATAGTATATTAACGCATATATATGGAATTTAGAAAGACGGTAACGAGAACCCAACATACGAGACAGCAAAAGGAACGCAGATGTATAGAATAGACTCATGGACTTTGTGGATGAGGGTAAGGGTGGGATGATATGGGAGAAGGGCATTGAAGCATGTTAATTTTCATATGTCTAATCAATCGCCAGCCGAGGACTGATGCTCGGGGCTGATGCAGCGAGATTTCCCGGGGGGGGGGGGGGAAGGGGGGGGGGGGTCGGAGGGGAAGCATATGTGGACCCATGGTGATATCATGACAGTGTATGGCAAAAATAATAAATAAAAAATAAATAAATAAAAAATTAAAAAAAAGCTTGAAAATAAAATGAATACAGAGGTTGTGTTAAAGTGTTGTGTTTTGGAGTGATTTTAACCCTTGAAATTTTCTTTTAATGGCACATATTTTTGTAATAATTTAATGGTTATATGTTTTCTTTCCTTTTTTAAAAAGCAGTTTGATTTTATGACTTCATAACAGAAAGTTGGTTCAGAGAGGTAAAGTTTTTGATAACTTGTTCTACAGCAAGAGATTAACAATCACAGGGGGGGGGAGAAAGGGTAGCATCAACTTCAAGGTTTCTCTGCAGGAAAACCCACCCTTGAAACCAATAGCAGCTCTCAGTCAGTAGCCCCATCTTCAGCAGTAGTAGCCATCCTAGCTTTTTAACTCATCCTATTCCATTCAGTTTGAGCAAGCTCCAGGAGTTGGTGATGGACAGGGAAGCCTGGCATGCTGCAGTCCTTGGAGTCGTAAAGAGTCAAACATGACTGAGGTGAGCTTGTATTGCTATGAACTTGCCCTTAGCACTGCTTTCACAGTGTCCCATAGGTTTGGGCACAAAGACAGATATATAGATCAATGGAACAAAATAGAAAGCCCAGAGATAAATCCACGCATCTATGGACACCTTATCTTTGACAAAGGAGGCAAGAATATGCAATGGAAAAAAGACAACCTCTTTAACAAGTGGTGCTGGGAAAACTGGACAGCCACTTGTAAAAGAATGAAACTAGGACACTTTCTAACACCATACACAAAGATAAACTCAAAATGGATCAAAGATCTAAGCATAAGACCAGAAACTATAAAACTCCTAGAGGATAACATAGGCAAAACACTCTCTGACATAAACCAAAGCGGGATCCTGCATGACCCACCTCCCAGAATATTGGAAATAAAAGCACGAATAAACAAATGGGACCTAATTAAAATTAAAAGCTTCTGCACAACAAAGGAAACTATAAGCAAGGTGAAAAGACAGCCTTCAGAATGGGAGAAAATAATAGCCAATGAAGCAATGGACAAACAATTAATCTCAAAAATATACAAGCAACTCCTGCAGCTCCATTCTAGGAAAATAAACGACCCAATCAAAAAGTGGGCCAAAGAACTTGACAGACATTTCTCCAAAGAAGACATAAAAATGGCTAACAAACACGTGAAAAGATGCTCAACATCACTCATTATCAGAGAAATGCAAATCAAAACCACAATGAGATATCACTTTACACCAAAGAATGGCTGCAGTCCAAAAATCTACAAGCAATAAATGCTGGAGAGGATGTGGAGAAAAGGGAACTCTCTTACACTGTTGGTGGGAATGCAAGCTAGTACAGCCACTATGGAAAACAGTGTGGAGGTTCCTTAAAAAACTACAAATAGACCTGCCATATGACCCAGCAATCCCACTGCTGGGCATATACACCGAGGAAACCAGAATTGAAAGAGCCACATGTACCCCAATGTTCATCGCTGCTTTGTTTACAATAGCCAGGACATGGAAGCAACCTAGATGCCCATCAACTGACGAATGGATAAGAAAGCTGTGGTACATATACACAATGGAATATTACTCAGCATTAAGGAAAAATTCATTTGAATCAGTTCTACTCAGATGGACGAAACTGGAGCCCATTATCCAGAGTGAAGTAAACCAGAAGGAAAAGCAACAATACAGTATATTAACGCATATATATGGAATTTAGAAAGACGGTAACGAGAACCCAGCATGCGAGACAGCAAAAGGAACGCAGATGTATAGAATAGACTCGTGGACTCTGTGGATGAGGGTAAGGGTGGGATGATATAGGAGAATGGCATTGAAACATGTTAATTATCATATGTCTAATCAATCGCCAGCCCAGGATTGATGCTTGGGGCTGGTGCATCGAGATTTTCCCGGGGGAGGGAGGAGGGAGGGAGGAGGGAAGGGGGTTCTGGAGGGGGAGCATATGTAAACCCATGGTGATATCATGTCATTGTATGGCAAAACTAATTAAAAAAAAAAAATGACTGAGCAACTGAACTGAGCTAAACTGAACTCCACTCAATTAGTTAGGCTTCTTGCATTCCTTGCAAAATTTTTTTTATAAACTCTGCCTTCTCCACCTTCACAAAATAATTTGGGTTGTGGATCAGTATATATCTTGTTGGCTTGCCTCATAATTGTTATTAATTTTTGAATGTGATAACAAAATCACAGGTTGGGATTAGCATCAGCATTCAGTCCTACTGCTAGGGTGAAGCGGACCTATTTCAGATCTCATCAGACTGTAAGTTTCATAATGGCTAGGACTTTAAGAGGCCCTGGGGTGTGAGCAAGCAAGTGGCATATGCTAAGTCAAAGTTGTTGTCTTTGTGAATAACCTGGCAGTTGGATGGATACAGGTCTGAAAAGCATAGCTTGCGCCTTGCTACATTCAGACCTTATTATGCCAATGAACTGGACGTTCACAGAAGAAGAGACTCTGAGCCCCAGTGGATGGAGCATAGCAGTCAGTGAAGAGATAACATAGAAGAAAGTGGAAACAGATGAGCAAAATTCTGTGAAATTGATTTTTTGTGGCTATTGTTTATTCCAGCCAGAAGATTCTTTGTAGGTCTGTCAGTTTGTGGAGATGAGAACTATGAATGTGATGGTTAAGAAAGGAAAAGACTCTTTAATATGGTTTCCCTGTGTGCATGAGGCTCCTTTCTTGCTGTTATGGAAAATCTGTGAACAATATGCAATGCAGGCCTCAAAAAATTCCCTGAAGTGGAAAAAGGCTAGCAGGCACTAAATGAAAGATGCTTCACAAGAACGAAATGTGGTTGCTTTGAGATCTGACGATGTGAGCCAGTTCAGACCAATTGTGTTTGGTTGGGAAGAAGCTAGATTTTATCAGGTATCAGGGAGATAGACTGACAAATGGATAAAGACTGAAGGCCAGCATCGTTTCTGACAACCTGTTCCTCAGAAACCAGACAGTAAATAATTTCCCATTGTCAGTCATACAGAGACCAGAGGAAACAACACGGAAATGAAGTCTGTAGACAGTCCAGAAACTCCACTGCAACCAATAATTGTATCTCCCCATGCGCATAGTTGTGGGCGCTTCTGTGTAAGTCATGCTGAGTGTTAGAGAGTCATCCTTTTCCTCTTTCATAACTTGCTACCCTCAGAAAAGTGCTGAGGAGCTTCTTGTGCCTACTGCAGAGGGCCTTCAGTCATGTCATATGAATGCTGATTGACATGGATTCAGAAGTGATTTCATAAAATCTTGGGGCTGATTCTGATCATCAGGGTGCCAGGGGAATTCTCCTCAAAGTCCTCTGAGGGAGGTGGACTCAACTTGTCCCCTTTGGTCATAGTCCTCACGCCTGCCCTGTACATGCCTAGTACTCCCTCCTAACTATTATTATCTCGTATTAATAACTCATATGTCCACTTCCTTTCTGTTTCTCTTACCACACCTGACAGATGGCTTCTATCCACCATTTCAAATCATCGCAATGCAGACTTCTTTGTGAACTCTTCCGTGATTCTTCCCAGTCATTTTTACTGTCCTTTCTTTATAACCCTTTTTCTCAAAATTCTTGTGTATTCCAACTTGCATTATAGGTATTGCATATTTATATGATTCTCCCTATTAAATTTTTGAGCTTATTTTTTAAATTGAGGTATGACTTTTACATAGTAACTTTTCTCCTCTTACTGCTTCAATCTGGCTGTTCTTTCCTATTTTCTAGTTCAGTAACCCTCTCTTCAGCTACAAGTATACTTCTTTTAAATCCATCTGTTGAATTCTCAGTTTCACTCATTGTATTTTTTGCTTATAGAATTTCCATTTTATTGTTTTCATAGTTACCGTTTCCTAAAATTCTACATCTTGTCACTTAATTTTGTGATCATGTTAATCACAGTTATTTTGGAGTTCATGTCTGACTTTCTCCTTTAAACTGTCAACAGTGTTTTAAAGTACAGTTTTATTCTTAAAAAGTAAAAATTCAGAGGTGACATATTTGAAATAAAAATAAATGAAAATTTTATCTGATAATTTCATTGTGTAAGTGTCTTATCTTATACATTTCTTCTCTGCTTTCTCCTTCTTTATTTTTAGTTATGTTGTCTTTTTCCTCAGTATGTTTGTATATTAGGGTTCTCCAGAGAAACAGAACCAATAGAAAGCGACTAACTATAAGGAATTGGCTAACACAGTTATGGAGGCTGACAAGTCCTAAAAACTGGAGTCAGTAAACTGGAGACCCAGGAGAGCTGATAGTGTAAGTTTTGAGGCCAAACACAGGCCAACTCAAGACCCAGGAAGAGCCAGTATTTCTTTTGGAGTCCAAAGACAGAAAAAAAAAACAGTGTCCCAGCTCAAAGACAGTCAGCAAGTCGAAGGAATTCTCTCTTACTCAACCTCTCTGTTTTCCTCAGGCCTTCAACTGATGGGGTGAGGCCCACTAACATTGGGGAGGACAGTCTGCTTTACTAGGTCTTACTGACGCAAATGTTAATCTCATCCAAAACACCCTCCTAGACACACCCAGAATAATGTTTGACCAAATATCTGCTAACCCCATGACCCAGACAAGTTGACACTGAAAATAAACCATCTCTGCTTGTTAAGTTTTTCTTCAGTTGAATACCTGACATTATATTGATATATGAAAAATTATTAAGACAATATGAGGCTTCTGTCTTCCCCCAGAGAGGATTTACTTTTGCTTTTGACTAGCAGTTATAGTTGCTTCCCAGGTGGCACTAGTAGTAAAGAACCCCACTGCCAACGCAGGAGACTTAAGAGACATGGGTTTGATCCCTGACTCAGGAAGATCCCCTGGAGGAGGGCATGGCACCCCACTCCAGTATTCTTGCGTGGAGAATGCCATAGATAGAGGAGTCTGGTGGGCTGTGGCCCATAGAGGCACAAAGAGACTGAAGTGACTTAGCACAGCAGTTAAAATGAGGCTCAGTCACTTTAATACAATGAGGAATGGGGCTGAATCAGGGCTATCTTTGTGAGGCCTGGTACGCCGCAGCTTGTAAGGGGTAGCCAATCAGTAGTTCCCCACTGAGAGCCCAGCATACCTTCTCTTTAATGGACACCAAATGCTCAAGTTTTGACCCTTGAGCCACAGAAGATTTCCAGAAACTCTTCAATTTCTTGGCCATATAGCCATTGCCTGCAAATTGGTAAATGACTAAGAACTGTTTCAGCACACTTCTCAGAGTTTCCTTTGTCTCTAGAATTTTGGCCCTCCAAGTCTCTTCTGCCTTTGATGCTTCCAAAGACACTTAAAAAAAAAAACTAAAAAACTTTTTCCAGCGTTTCTAATTGTTCTTGGCAGGCAGATGGCTCTGCAGTAGGCTAGTTTGCCATTCCCACACCCCATCACCGCCATTACTGCTTCTGCCTAGCTTCCCATTCTTCAAGCTTTGCCTTGAGAAGTATGCCATTTTGAGTTCTTTGTTCTTCATGTGACCTGTTTTTTCTCTGGACACTTTTGGAATCTTCACTTTATCCACATTATTATGTTTTGTGGTGATATTCCTTGGGCTGTTTATCCTTTTTAATCTGGAAACTGGCATTCTTACATCCTGAAAACTTTTCTCATATTTTTTTCCTATTTGTTTTCTGATTGTTCACATGTTAAACCTTCAGAAAAGATTCTGGTGATAGATTTCATTTTCCATTGTTCATCTTTCACTCTTTTAAAGTTCTGTATGATGAGAAATGGATAATTTCCTAGCCTTATCTTGGAATGCATCTAATTAAACTTTTGATTTCAGCCTTCATACAGATCATTTCTTGTTCTTTTATTGTGGAGTCTTTTTTTACTTTGTGGGTTTCTCTCTCTCTCTGAGGAAAGCAAGTTTGGGGGGTTTTGCTGTATCATGCATTGTCTCTATTCATTCTGAATTTACTTTATCACTTTTTGCTTATGTTGATCTATAATAGAAGCGTCCTCAAATGTCTGACATTCCTTTGTTTTCTGTTCACATTGAGGAATGTGAAATCCCAGAAATCCCAGGAGGTTTGTGTAGGTGTGGGCCTCGTCAACTAGGCAGCTCCACGGTAGCGTGATAGGATAGGTGTCCTGACTTTTTTTTTTTTTTTGGTGTTACTTCCCAGTGTCACTATCCGTGCCTTCTTTCTCTAGAGCCCTTCAGTTTCTCCCCTAAAATCTTCAAATCTCCTGCCCGAAAGCATCATCATTGAAGTGAGACATTGTGAGAGGCTGGTAAAAGTGTCAGCATTCATGTTGGGCTTTCCCTCAGACCTCCTTTCCATGAACGGCCCTTTCCCCTGCCTTTCCCTACGCCTGGAAAGCTCTCTCCTTCAACTGTGTACAGAATAAACCTCCAGCCCTGAACTGTGGCTGGGGAGGGGAGTTGCTTGGGGGTATTAGATGAGGCAGTGGACTTGGGGGCCCTGCCCCTCAGCCTTTCATTAGTTCAGTGTGCTGTGTCCTTGCACTGTCATGGAGTACCTGGTGGGGACTTGAAGGCACCCATGAACCAGGAAAGAAGCCCTGCCCTCTTAGAAGTCATAGTCTGCCAGGGGGAGATGATAATGAACATAGAAATTATTATGTTCAAAGGTGAGAGAGACGGCCTTGATAAAAACAGAGGAACAAGATAAAGGAATTAGAAGTGCCACGGCTGGGGGATAGAGGGCAGTGGTGGACTGTACTTCATTTTTTATAACCTTGTGTGGAAATAATTTTAAATTTACCGAAGTTACAAGAATAAGAATAGTACATAGGATACTATATACACTTTATCCTGACTTACTGTTATTATTTTACCTCATTTTCTTTGTTATTTGCTCTTCCTCTCCTGCCCCCCTACACACACACACACACACACACACACACACACACGTATGTGAGGGGGATGGGGAGAGTCAGTTTATGTGTGTTGTGTGTGCGTGTGTATACATATATGTAATGTATATATCTCTCTGAACTAGTTGAGAGTTAAATGTATTATGGCCCTTTGAAGTGAGCAGTTTTTTCTTTTTTTAGCTGGTGACTAAAATTTGAACTTGGTAACAGAGTATGTGATTCCCATTTTCATCATACAGCATATGTATGATGCAGCATAACAAGAGCTGGCAGGAATGTGTAAAGGCTTGGGGATGCAGGCCTGTCCTGGTAGGGGCGGTAAGGCCTTCCCAGAGGCACTTGGCCTCTCTCTGCGCTCTGCAGGAGCGGAGGCCTCAGAAGTGCAGTGAGGCCTAGGTGAGACTCAGGAGCCAGAGTGGGGGGTGGCTAAACCTAGGAGACACTGTAGCTACCCGAGGAGGGCTGGTCCGCTCAGGGAGCTGGTGTGTCTGGGTGACAATGGGAGCCGGAGCACCCCCTTCAGAGACCTGTGAGGAAAAAGATAAGATAGGTACGTCTCTGATACATTGTTATTTTTTCCTGAATTGAAAGGAGGACAGATTCTTACCTATTTCATGATCAAAGCTGGTATTGGGGTTTATGGACTTCTTCAGTTATTTGGGCCTAACCTTTTGCTGCAAGTTAACTGCTATTGTCACTATTCAGTGAATTCTGGGGCTACCTGGAAAACACTGTTCAGTTCAGAATAACAGGGGCTCTGTGATAGATTGCTGGACTCCAGAGCAGCTTGAGCATCATTAGTTTTCTGTTTGAGTTCTTACTTCTGAATCTGAAAGACTCGAAAGGAAGTAGATTCCAAGAGATTTTAAGCTGAGGAGAAAAGCATTTTACATTCAAAATAAAATAAATCTGAAGTGTATAAAATGACAGAAGCTTGAAAAGCATGGGTTGTAGGATGATTTTGAAGCTATGTTTCAAATGTGTAAGTGTAACCATATGTAAATGTCAATGCAGATATGCAAATGTTCCTTGTAATTTGCAGCCCTGAAATGTAGATTAAAAGCATGAAATGACTCTTTGCTTTTTTTTATATTTGGGTAACTAAAGTATAGAAAAATCTTTCCTAGAAGATCTAAATATAATTCACATGAATGAAAAATGGTAAAAGTGGTCAGTCCATGAATGACATCTGTCTTATGCAAACCATTGCAGTGGCATAATTTTTTTTCATTATCAACCTTGAAGGATCCTCCTTAGGGTTTAGGGTTATTTCTGAAGTTGAATGATTTGAAACACTTGTAAATATTGACCTATCTCTAACAGTAATGGCAGCAGTTGTTTCAACCACAAAGAATTACACCACCAAACAGTAATAATTATTAAGAAATTCTTTTGTCTGCAAGTATATTGTGTAATTAATGGATGGCATAGGCTTCCCAGATGGCTCAGTGGACCAAAGCAGGAGATGCAGGTTCTATCCCTGTGTCAGGAAGATCTCCTGGAGGAGGAAATGATAACCCACTCCAGTATTCTTGCCTGGAAAATTCCATGGACAGGGGAGCCTGGCAGTTTACAGTCTGTGGGGTCGCAAAGAGTCAGACATGACTTAGCAACTAAACAATAACAACAATGTGCTCTGAAGTTACCCTGCTTAGATTCATCTTTATCACTCTGTAACTAAATCTCAGTTTTCTCATCAATGGAAAAAGAAACTTACCTGATAAGGTTACGAATTAAATGAGATTATGTATATAAAATACATTAGCATAGTCCCTAGAAGTAAACTACCATTACTGCTGTTATTCTAAGCACTTTCCTGCTGTGGGGCATATTCCTGTCTTACTGATGTATGAAATTGTTAAGACAGAATATAAGATCTCAAAAAGCAAGCTCTTGATCATTAAAATAGAATGGAATTTTCAGCTTATCAACTGCATCATATTCGTACTCAATCGTACAGTCGTATCCAACTCTTTGCGACCCCATTTCCTTTCAGGCAAGAATACTGGAGTGGGTTGCCATTTCCTCCTCCAGGGAATCTTCCCAACCCAGGGATCAAACCTGTATCTCTTGCATTGGCAAATGGATTCTTCATCACTGAGCCACCTGAGAAGCCATAAACTTCATACATATGATTCAGTAAGCTGAATAGCCTTATTCTAAGGAGAGGAAAACATGGCCTTTGGGGAGAAGAGATAAACTAGGATTATTCCTAAGTCTGTGTTTTGACTACTAGCAACTTTATCTTTGAATACTGCCTGGTTTTTATTGCATGTTCTCTAACATGCCTTAACGATGTTGGCAGTCATATGAAAGGAAAAGCTGTGTGCTATGTGTTCTTGTTTTCAGCTTGAACGGTAGGAAGTACCCTGCCATTATCACAGCAGGTGGGCTCAGCTGATAAGCAAATAGGGAAAGTAGCAGTGATGCCATTCTTCTTCTTAAGATGTTGAAGTACCGTTTATCATGGCTTCATTTAGTCATACCAGATAGACATCATTGCTGCACTCCAGAAAAATGGATGCATCTGTCATAAGCTATCTGAACAGTATAAGAGTATTGAAGTTTTTTTTTTTTAATTTTACTGTTTAAAAATAAAATGCTTATTTTATGAAACAAGTTGTACATAAACCACATCTGAACTTCATGCTCCCTACCTTATGGCTATACTTCAAATTGTTTCCTAACTTCCTTTCTGGAAAATCATTAATAATAATAATAAATTCAGGAAAAATAAACATCAAAATACTGTCTCCAGTCCCCCAAATGTACCCTGTATAAAAAGTCCCAGTGTGTATATTTACTTTCCTATACTAATCAAGAAAATGTGGTTATGCTTCATTACCAAATGTTGACTCTTAGATTTCAAGTGAGAATGTGAAATATATGGAAATGTTTCCTTAGAGTAGAATGAATTGGCCAGCCTAGAAATTCTTTCTTTAATGAGACAGTAACATAAGAAAATGTTTTGTCATGTACACAAATTTGGAAATTTTCTCTGCACAGCTATGTTATAAAATCAGGTAGATTTCCTTGACCTCAGTGTTTTTTGTTTTTGCCAATAGGTTTCTACATAAATAAAAGAAATTTTTATTACTATGCCTTACCCTATCACATTTGGAATATAAATTTCATTGAAATTATCATCATGATGTGTAGGAAAAGTCTTAAGTTTCACCTGACAGGTAATAACTGTTGCTCTCCAAAGGCAAGAGAGGAAAACCAGCCTAGTCAACTAAATATTAGTTTTGATAAACAGTCTTTGGTCTTCTTATATTTTTAAGCAGTTATGATGCATTCAGAGTGCACATTAGAACTTCCTTATTGTTTCAGTACATTCCCATGATTTCATAGTGCACTTTAAATCTCAGCTTGTTATTGATACAGATCAACCAAATGTAAGCCTGTATTTACTTGTGTATTTTTAGAGTTTTTCTTTGCATGTAGTTTTGTTTAACACGGGTCACAGTAATGGATCGTTTATACAAAGTAATGAATTGCTTCCCGTTTCTGGCAGCTGATTTGATCAGTCCAAAGTTCCTTAGGTGCTGTGGGTTACATAACTAGTATGGAATCTGTATGGTACATGTTTTAGTGTGGCAGTAACTGTATTAACCATTTATATTCTCCAAATCTTTGAGGACATTTTACTAAACACAAGGAAGCCCGTTATTTTGAAGTGAATAAACTTGAAACTAAAATGAACAATGAGTTACCTTACAGAGCACATTTACCAGACTTCTTGGAAAACAGATTATTTTCATTAGTTGATTGTTATGGCTTACTGTGGATTGGCCAGGAAAAAAAAAATTTCTTTCTAACTTTCCCATTTTAAATGTTTGTCATGTGTTTTAGCATATTTTCCTGCTTTTATGAGCAGAGTACAATAGAACACAATTTAGTTTTACTTTCCTGAAGAATTTGTAACACCTGAAAGGACTCAATTCTGAATACTTTCTCTTATCTCTGGTGCCATTATAAATGCAGAAGATTTAGAGGGTTAGGATCTAATGTACTGACCTCACATAATTCCCTAGAATTATTTTTTTAACCAAATCCCTGATAGTAGTTGGTTTGGTTACTAACATGGTTAAAGTTACTTGGAGGGAAAGATTAGATTGGAGTTGAATTGTTAAATTGTAGTTAGTGGGGATTGCATTATTCAGTGATGTCTGATTTTCAAACAAAATTACCTTTGTGCTTTCCAGATAAAAAGTCCAGAGAACATATGAGCCCCAAGGCTTAGCATGTCTCCTTTGAAGCTTGCTAATTCCCTTTTACTCACAATTCCAACCAGTGTATTTCAAAGAATAAACAGAATTAGAACACCCTCATTATTAGCACATGCAGATCTACTTAATGTTCATTATACCATAGTATTCCATTAGATAGATATATCATAGTTTATGTAACCAATCGTAATTATGGACATCCATCTCCAGTCTTTTGCTATTCTAAATAATTCTGTTCTCCAGTTTTCCCAGCTGCATTTCAGTTCAGTTCAGTCACTCAGTCATGTCTGACTCTTTGCGACCCCGTGGACTGCAGCACGTCAGGCTTCCCTGTCCATCACCAACTCCCAGAATTTACTCAAACTCATGTCCATTGAGTCGGTGATGCCATCCAACCATCTCATCCTCTGTCGTCCCCTTCTCCTCTCACCTTCAGTCTTTTCCAGCATCAGTTCTTTGCATCAGGTGGCCTAAGTATTGGAGCTTCAGCTTCAGCATCAGTCCTTCCAATGAATATTCAGGACTGATTTCCTTTAGGATGGACTGCTTGGATCTCCTTGCTGTCCAAGTGACTCTCAAGAGACTTCTCCAACACCACAGTTCAAAAGCATCAGTTCTTTGGCTCTCAGCTTTCTTTATAGTCCCGTTCTTACATCCAAACATGACTACTGGAAAAAACATACCTATGAGGACCTTTGTTGGCAAAGTAATGTCTCTGCTTCTTAATATGCTGTCTAGGTTGGTCATAGCTTTTCTTCCAAGGAGCAAGCATCTTTTAATTTCATGGCTGCAGTCACCATCTGCAATGATTTTGAAGCCCAAAAAAATAGTCTGTCACTGTTTTCATTGTTTCCCCATCTTTTTGCCTGCATTTATGAATCACCTTTTTTTTTTCTCCTCTACTGATACCTTTATCATAAATTTAATTCCCATATATGTTCAGGTCTGTTTCTAGACTCATTTCTCTTCCACTGAGCTGTGTGATCCTTTTCTGATCATACAGTTTTAACTCATGGCTTCATAATGTATACTGTCAGTAGAGCTGATCTCCTCTCTTTCTCTTCTTTTTCAGAATTCCTAGGTTTGATATATTTCATTTACCAGATGAACATTAATATAATTTGTCAAATTTCAAAATAAGGATCATCTTATTTAGTATTTAACTGGGATTGAATGAATTGAATTGATCGATTAACTTAGTGGGAGAATTTATATCTCCTTTGCCATGGAAGAACAAATGTCCCTTTGGATTTTCAAGTTCTCTTTAGATAAGTGTAGCACATTTCTTTTTATGTTGGTGTTTAGCTATTATTTTTATACATGAGATTTTGTTAATGTTTTAAACATAAACCAAAAATAGTAATTTTACCTTCCAATATTTCTGTCGTTCAATCACTGTCATGTCTGACTCTTTGCCACCAATATTTCTCTTACTTTTTTTTAATCTTGTGAAATTTCACTGATACAGTACTTCTAGGACACTGGTAAGGATGCAATAGCCAAAATAATCTTATTAAGTTGGAAGTCAACATATCATCCCTGTTTTCATAACCCTTCAAAAGCTTTTCAGTGACTCAGAGTGGAAGCCAAAGGCCCATTGGACCATCCATCCGCTGCTGCCTCTGTGATTATGACGGTCACAACTGAGCTGCTCCTTTCACACACTCTGGTCCAGCTGTACTGCCCTCCCTCTTCTCTCTTTTTGTATAATATTTGTTTATTTATTTGGCTGCACTGGGTCTGAGCTGCAGCACTCAGTATCTTTAGTTGTGGCACGTGGGATTTAGTTCCCTGACCAGGCCCCCTGCATTGGGAGCACAGAGTCTCTGGCAATGGACCACCAGAGAAGTCTCTCTTAAACACCAAATTAGGTTCTATCTTATGGACTATGCACTTGCTCTTCCCTCTCCCAGAAAACCTCTTTTTCCAAATATCTTCTGCTCATTCTGTAGCTGCCTTTGCATAAATGTCAGCTTTCTCTGAAGCCTTCACTAAACACCTCGTTTAGAGCTACACCCCCAATTCCAGCAGTTTCCAGTCTTTTTTCATTATCTTCTGTCTTTTCTACCCCACCATAGGACTTGGAACTTACTAGTATCATCTCTTAATTACTTAATAATTACATTTTTATAAATAAAACTCATATCCATATCCAATGCAGAGAGCCAAATATACTCAAGGCATTTTTGAAGAACAAGAAAATGGGGTTTAACTTACTCTACCACATACCACAACCTAAAGCTTTAGTAAATAAGACATTGTGCTCTGGGCACAGAGTTAGGAAAGTAGGTCAACAGAACAGCTTAGAGAGCCCAGGAAAGGACCTTTCACATACAGGATTTGCTACAGAAGTGTCAAGCAGAAAAGCAGGGGAGGACTGCCTTTACAGTTAGTAGTGCTGTAACAATTGAGTTTCCATATGGAAAAAAATTGTTAGACCCATATTCCACACCACACGTAAAAATCAGTTTCAGGTAGATTATGGACTGAAAAAGTGAAAGACTAGGCCATCAAACTCTTAGAGATATTACTGCAGAATATTGGCTGCCAAGGAGCCTGAAGTGACTGTACTGTGGCCAACCTGGCTTCTTCCTTACCAGATCGGGTTCCTGTAGCTCCAGGTGGGACTAACAAAAGAGAGCCCAGCTGAAGCTCAGAAGTTGGTTTCTTCACCATTGTCTTTGCTGCCACTGCAGCTGCTGAAGAAACCTGCCCTCCAGCCTCGAGGGAGAACCTCTCCTGTGCAATGGAGAAGGAGTCCTTCTTAGCCCTTCAGCTGGGAAGACCCCGCAGGGCAGTGTGAAGCCCTTCCTCTCTCAGTACCAAAGATCGCTCCATATAGACCCACCCCTGTGAAATCTCAAGTCCTAAGACCAGCAGAGCATTTGTAGCTCATTTATAGGAATTAAAGGACTCATGACACTAAAATTACCCAAAAGACAGGGGAAGAAATCTGAATTTGAAGGTGTAACGTCAGTGGTTAACTGTAGCACCTTTTTTATTGTTTCTCCTTCTCAGACTCTTAAAAAAGCATACTGTTAGGTATCCAAGTGAGATCTAGAGCCCTGAATGAAGCTGTTAATGTTAGACAACATGATGAAATTTACTTTCTGTGTGGAGCTCCCACCAAAGTGATTGTACTTTCAAAAACTGAAGAGGAAAGGCTAGCAATTATGCCATAATAAGTGTTCTTGTTGATCCACATAGGTAGTACTTGGTATATTGTTAGATTTCTTAATTTTTGTCACTCTGAAGGATATATTCCACATGTCTAAGAGAGACAGCAGCCCTGTTTGAGCCACTGGGGGCAGTCCTGAAGAATATCTTTGGACAGAAAGGTGAAGGTGAAGCAGTAGCTTGCCTACTATATGTGGACAATGAGAATAGGGAGACCTGTTCGGGAGCCCTGGAGATGTCAGAAGGCTGTCAGGTTCTTTACTGATGCTTCCCAAGACTGATGATAACTGTCGTTGGGATGCTTGTGCTCTGTACTCTGCTTACCTTGTGTCCTCAATGCAGTCGTCATCGCAAGTGGGTCAGGAATGCTATATTCCTCTGTGATGCTAGAAGGGGACGAAGAAGGTGACCAAACACCTGTAGAGCCCCGGGATTCCGAAGCTGATCTCATTCCTCCTCTGTTTGTGTTCAGATGCATTGAGTTGGAGTTCACTCTGGAAGTGGCATCCAGGGAGAACGATTCCTTTAACTGACTTTTCTTGTCCAGTCAGACTTCACAGAGACCCCGTAACCTTTGTGTGACTCTTTATCTATAACCTTTGTGTAAACCCACTAGAACACAGGCAGCTGAGTTCAGAACTGGAGGATTCTGGATCACCCCTGATGTTCTGGGACCCACAATGATCTGCATCACAAGTACCCATGAATGCTCCATAAGGCTTTGATTCAGTACAGTCCATCCAGCTTCTCCTCTGCTTTGTACTTGAGAAGATGCCAAGGTGGCAGAAACTCAGTGTTCGTTCAGAAAGCATATCATGAGCATTTTGCAACGTGTTGTTACCAATCCAGCATTTTAAAAATTATCTGAAAAGGCTGTGGTTCTCAGCTCCCAAAGAACGCCTTTTATTTAGTCATCACACAGGCTTCAGGGAACAGTATATTCTTACTTACGTGACAGAGAAGGACATCTATCAGAGATCAGATTATTGTGACTGAAAAAGAAACAACAAAAAGATCTCAGATATTGTTGAGAGAAAAGGAAAAGCCTGTAGGAAATAACTAAGTCCTTAGCTGCTAGATACGACCAAGGAAGAACAAGAAGATATGATTAGAAAGAAGGGTCCTCCACAGTTTTTACCCTCAAATCCCTGTTCTCTATCAGTGAGAGAGACATGAAGGCAGAGTGACAGGTGTTACCTGATCAATGTAACGTTTGGTCATTGCCATCAAATAGATGATTATGAAGAAGGACTGCCGATGGTAGAAGGTAACAAGAGACTGAGTCCACAAAAACCTCACCTTTACTATCAGTTCCTACCAGGAGAAATATATCCAGTTCATCCAGAAGGAGGAATGTAAATACTTAAAGGAAATGGTAAATCACTGATGCCTGAAATCAAAGGAATAGACTCACAACTAAAGTTAAACCCAGCCCAACGCTTAAATCTACATTGTCGAACAGATAAGTAGCATTATCTAATTTCTGGAAAATCTAATTACTGAAATATTTTTTTAATGAAAAAAATAATGTCTTCATGATTTGAGGTTGTAGACAAATTTCTTAAACCAAGGACAGAGAACCATAACTGTAAAAGAAAAGACTGTTAAATTCAGTTGTATCAGACAGAAGAGTTTATCTCCATTAAAAAAAAATTAAGAAAAGGAATCAACAAGCAAGTCAAGAACTACAACATGACAAAGGGCTGGTATCTAGATTAAAAAGTACCTTCTACAAATCAATAATTTAAAAAGACAGTCTAATAGAAAAATGTGAGACTTAAATAAGACATTTTCAGAGGATATATAGAAAATGTTCCCAAAACATAAAATAAGACATAAAAACCTTAAATCAGAGCCATAATGAAATACCTCCAAAACCAGGTTAGTCAGTTACAATTATAATTACAAAGTTTGTCAGAACCAAATATGAGGATATATAACGCTATGAATCCTAATGTCTTATGGTATTTGTGTATACTTAGTCCCTCAGTCATGTGTGATTCTTTGCTACCCTATGGACTGTATCCTGACAGGTTCCTCTGTCCACGGAATTCTCCAGGCAATAACACTGGAATGGGTTGCCATTCCCCTCTCCAGGGGATCTTACCAATCTGGGAATCGATCCCAGGTCTCCTGCATTGCAGGCAGATTCTTTATCGTCTGAGCTGTTAGGGAAGCCCATGTCTGATGGTAGGGGAGTACACGGTTACAAGTACTTTGGGAAACTATTTGGAACTACTTACTAACACTGCAACTAACATGTGCAACCATATGTCCCCATATTTCTACTTTGAGATGACACAGTCAACAGAAATACATGCACAAGAGACGTGTGTAAAAATATCAGCATATTTGTAGTAACAACCCAGATATCTATCTATAAAATCAATTGTGTTGTGTTCTTAGAATGGAAAACTAGATAGCAAAGGTAATGAGCTATTTCCATATGCATCAACAAGGATGGATCTTAGAAACAATGTTGATTGAAGGAAGTAAAATAAAAACACACTGCATGATTACATTTATATCAAGTTCATTAACAGACAAAAATTAACTATGGTATTAAGGGATAGGTGTTAGTCTGCTCGAACTGCCTAACAAAATGTCATAGACTGGGTGGCCTAAACAACTGACATTCATCTTCTCAGTTCTGGAGTTTGAAAGCCCAATATCAGCATGCCAACATGGTCAGTTGCTGGTGATACTTCTTCCTGGCCTATAGATGGCCATCTTCTCTCTATGTGTACTCCAGACCTCTTTTCTGTGTGTGCTTGGGAAGAGCGCAGGCTCTAGTGTCTGTCCTTCTAAGGACACTAATCTTATCCATGGCTTCGCAAGGGGCTCACTGGTAAAGAATCCGCCTGCCAGTGCAGGAGACAAACAGGTTCGATCCCTGGATCAAGAAGATCACCTCGAGAAGGAAACGGCAACCTGCTCCAGTATTCTTTCCTGGAAAATTCCATGGACAGAGGAGTGTGGCAGGCTACAGTCCATGGGGTCACAAACAGTCGGACATGACAGCAACTGAGCATGCATGCTTTAAATTGAGGTTGACTCAGTTGTTAAAAATATATTTCATCCTGGACTTCCCTGATGACTCAGTGGTAAAGAATCAACCTGCCAACGCAGGAGACACAGGTTCAGTCCCTGGTCTGGGAAAATCCCACATGCTTTGGAGAATCTGAGTTCTTGTGCTACAGCTATTGAGCCGGTGCTCTAGAGCCTGGGGAAGCGCAGCTACTGAAGCCCTTGTGCCCTAGAGCTCGTGCTCCGCAACAAGAGAAGCCACCGCAATGAGAAGCCTGCGCATCACAACCAGGGAGTAGCCCCTACTTGCCACAACTAGAGAAAAACCCATGCAACAAGAAGACTCAGCACAGCCTCTCTCTCTCTATATATATATATATGTATATATATACATATATGAGCCTGACAGACTGCAGTCCGTGGGGCTGAGCAGATTCGGACATGACTGAAGCAACTAAGCAGTAGCAGCATATATACAAATGGTCCTGTTAAAGATTATCTTTGGCTGGTAAGGTTACAAAATAGAGGAGCTTTTCAAAAATGAACTATCTCCAAATATGAATAAAAGAAATTCTGACTAGAAATAGAGTATTTTTTGTAGTTTTAATCTCTTTGGGCATCATTAGTCAAATTGGTAAACCGCTAAAGTGGTAAATTCAGTTCTACTTTCAGCAATCCTTCAAAGGGAGTGGGAGTTGCTGTCATACTCAAGAACTTATCTAGGTATCTTGATTTCCTCTTCATCCTGAAAATTAACCCCTTATTAAGAACATCCTTATATCCTACCCAGATTGGTTGAGGGCTGAGAAGGCGATGGATGGTACTTCTCAGTCTGAATAGATCATTAGCCATGTTCTAAAATCTAGTCATTTGTGGATACTATATAGAAGAAATGAGAAAGCAGTAACTTATCCCTTAGGAAAACTTCTCATCAATTTTTTTTTTTGTAGGTAATTCACACCTTTCTGCTCTTTCCAACAATTGAGCGAATGTCTGAGTCACCCAAAGGCAGGTTTGCCACACCTCTTTTGTGCTGGCTTCGATATGCTCTCTATGTTCCTTGCTACTTACTGCTTAAACCATGGCCTGAGAAAATCAAGTCCTTGGTGATCAGAATGACCCTTCAAATGATGGACATACCAATGGAATTTTTGTGTCTGAGTACGTTGGAACCGTTCTGCCTTGGTAAGCACATTTTAAAATGTATATGTTCATTGTTCATATCAGAAAGTGTTAAGAGAATAACATCAGACAGTGGGTGAGTCTCAAACAAGGAATTATTTGTTATATTTTTCTCCTAAAAGTTTAAAACTAGAAACAAAATGAAAATAGTCAGGGATATTCTAAAAGACAGAGAAGCCTCATCAGGCTTTAATTTTAAACCTTATCCTTCTGATTCTCTACTCTAGCTGCAGGACCATGAGAAAGAATTCTTCTCTATCTACTATATATGGAGTCCTTACAGGAATCCACGGTGTTCCCTGTTAAGCTCAGTGTATAAACTGCAAAAATCAGTGCAAGGAAACCAGGCCTAATATCCCCATACAGTGAATAGACTATGATTTTGCTTTGCTCTTTAGAAGTTTTTGGAGAGATTTAAGTTATAAAAGTAATAAATAGTAGTCATGGCAGTATAACATTGGAGGCTTTACTGATTATAGTTTCTGAATATGCCAGGGAATGTTTTTGGTACTTTACTTTTTGACCTCAAATGTTATTTTTAAATGTAACTTATCTTTTTAGTTAGTACTAATTTATACTATATTTACAAATGATTTTAATAATAAAATTATGCTACCTCCATAATCTATAAAATGGAGATAATAATATCCTGTACCTCAAAAGATTATTACAGGATTAAATGTGATAATGTATGCAAAGTGCCTATCTAGTATTTTATTTATAATAAGCCTCCAATGAATGATATAGCAGCAGTTGCAGCCACAGCTAATAGCACTGTTCTAAGCTTTTACTTGTAGTCCTCAGAAGAACTAATGAAGTTCAGGTATTCCTGTCCCCATTTTACAGATGAAGATACTGAGGTTCAGAGAAGTTACAAGGTTTGCCTAAAGTCACACAACTAGTGGATAGTGTTCAAATTCCAGCAATGCGCCACTGTGTTAAGCTTCCTTTTACTGTAGCTGCTGCTGCTGTCTCTGCTCCAGTCAAGCATAAAAGCAGGACTACTGTCTAAAGTTTATGGTGCTCACCTACACTGATTCCCACAATTTCATGTGCATAGTGAATTCAGAAACAAGTGACACCCATGCCTTTATAGTTATACAGCCACAGATTATGTGGGACGTGTTTTCCTAAATAGCAAGAAGCAGTCATCACAAATACAAAGTTCAGTCTATTTTCTGTATTTATGGACTTTCCCCTCCCCCCAGCCTTGTTCTACCAACACCTATTGTTTGTTATAGACGTAGCAAGGCAGAGGAAGAAGATAAGATAGGGAGAAGGGAAGCCAGGCTTGGAACAGTCATAAAAATCACCAAAGATTGAAGTTGGAGATGTCCCTTGAGGACCTGCTAATCCGGCCCCTTATTTTTCCCTCACAGAAGAGAAAGAAATAGCCTAGTAAGTGAAAATGGCAATGACTGTAAGTCAGACACCCTCAGTGCAATACCTAGATTTGCCACTGAAAAATCTACATAAGGAGACATATTTAAAAAAAACAAAAACACTCTAAGTAAATCAAAATAGAATTCTAAAACATTCAGTAACACATAGCCAGGCCAGAGAAAGAATGTAGAGAAATAGAAAACAGATAGCTATCAGAAAACAAATAATAAAATGGCAGACAAGCTCTAACATTACCAATAGTTGCATTAAAGTAAATGGTCAAAATATACCAATTAAAAGATAAAGATTAACAACATGAATTTAAAAACATAACCTGAGTATATGCTATCTTCAGAAAATGTAGTTAAAGCATAATCATATAGGTAGGTTGAAAGTAAAAGAATGGGAAAAGATATATCATGCAAACATTAATCAAAATGAACCAGGAATGATTATATTAATATCAGATAAAGTGGACTTCAGAGCAAAGAAGATTACCAGGAACAGAGAGGGACATTACATAATGATAATAGTAAAACAGTTAATCTACTAAGGAGTCATAGTAATTCTAATATGTGTATATACAAAACAAGTGTGCTGCAAAATACATGAAGCAAAAACTGATACAACTGAAAGGAGTAATGGACAGATCCACAATGCTGGATATGTAAATACCCCCTCTCAACAATCAGTAGAATGATAGGACAGAAAGTTAGCAAGGATATAGATGAATTCAGCAACAGTATCAACCAACAGGATTTAATTTGTAGAAAATGACAACTCATTCCAATATTCTTGCCTGGGAAATCCCATGGGCAGGGGAGTCTGGTGGGCTACAGTCCATGAGGTTGCAACAGGTTGGACACAACTGACACAACTGAGCTACTAAGCACACACACACATAGAACACTTCACCCCAAACATCTGGGTTTCCGGTAGACATTAGATAGACCTGTGCTTTCCTTCTGCTTCTTTAGCAGTATTCTCTAAACCCAAATCAAGTCTTGGGATGTTTTGTTTTCCTATATATATTTAGTGATTGTATAACACATTACATATGACATGTGATGTGTTTAATATTTTTCTATTAAAACAGATACTTATGTAAAGAGTTTTTTCAGTTTTTCTATACCAGAATTACAAATACCCTCTTGAAGAAGTAGGCTCCATAAGTTGTGCTTAAGAGGAAGGAATCTTCCTTTCAGCTGCAGTGATTGACTCCTCTTGAGTCTTCGGGAGCCCTGAATGCAGGCATCAAGGAGCAAGACAGTTTGGGCATAGGACACGTTCCCCTCCGTGACTCAAGGCAACCAGAACCTTCCATCTGCATCGTTGCTTGGGGGAACTGTGGAATTTCTTTCCCATAGTACAGTTACATGATTTGCAAAATAGATTGTAAAGCAGACTAAACACTCAGCCACATTGCTTCATCTCTGTTCCAAACAACCAACTTGCAAACAAACTTTTGGAACACAGCCCTTGTATTTCTGACATCCCTTCCTTCTCGGATTTTTCTGTTCTCTTCCTTCTATTGATAGATCTGGCTTTCTAATGTCCAAGTAACCAGTACTTTAGTAGTCTCTTTTTTCCCCTCATTATTCACCCCATCTATAATAACTCTGGGTAAAGAGAAAGGAGCCAAGAATTACCTGTGTTCTTTTGCTTTGTGTTCTTGGTTTATTCTCTACAAGGATGCTTAGTTCAATCTTCTACTCATGACAGTAGGCTAATCCTTAACCGAGCATCTCCATCATCCTTGCCAGCATCTTTTTACCTCTCCCTTTTGGATACCAATTCACCCTTGCCTCTCCTCCCAGTGGCTACCACAGAACCTACCTTTACCCAGACTTGCCCTGGCCATTCTACTAGTGATTCCGTTACCTGCTTAGGACAAATGGAAGAAGGTCCCAGCTGAGAGAGGCTGATGCTCATAAATCCCTGACCCTTGAAGATGATTAGTGTATTCCTCCTGAGCTTTTATCCCATGAATGGTGAAGGTTAATCAATACTCCAACCAACCACTTGAGTTGATGACATGATTTTCATTTTACACAAAGAGGGCTTTCTGGTATTCGAGGGAAAGGAATACCAGATCTGAGATCATTCACAGTGGTCAGATCGATACCCTGCAGACCTCCCTCCTCCAGACGTACTTCTCTGTGGTTTGACTATCATCCAGACAATGACCTCCAGTATACCAGTCTGACCAGTTTGCCTCCTGAAAGGAGGACTTGCGGTGTTTGCACATTATGTAATGTCTGTGCTTCAGTAGAAATCTTACGGAAACAAACGGAGGAAGTTTGCCAGTCCAAGTGGTGGATAATAAATCCTAACCTATCTGGGTAGAAACAGATTTTCTGTATCCTTTAGTTTATACACATTTTTTTTTGTGATAGTAAGGTCTGAAAAGCTCAAGGAACCAAACTATTCATATATTTCAAATGCTGTTGTTCTTTTGGCAAAAATGGCCGTTCTTATAGTCTGAGAGTCTGTGTATTAGCCCTCTTGACCAGACTGAGTTAAACCTCCTTTCCTAGCCAGCATTCAAGATGGAGTAGCCCTAATTCAGTTAGTGTACTTTATAAACTTTACCATGTGTTCATCAGTTCAGTTTATGTAACTAGATTGTTTTGCATATTACTTTTAAAGAAAATGTATGGGTTTTTTTTTCCTTTAATTTTAATTCTGTAATAGTTGCTACTATGTATTTTCTTTATAATAGATGTTCTTCTGTTTCATGAGAAATAAACTTCACACTGAGACAGCTAAATTGGATTTTCTGATCAAAGCTAAAAGCAAATATATTTTAGCTTAGCAGTATCACAGGTCAAGATAATTAACGTTAAAAAATATTCTAGAGTCTTTTTGTTAGACCAAATTGATATCTTAATTCCTTTCACTTACCTAATTAGAAAAACATAGTGCAGACAAAGGGCATTCCTGGTGGATTACATTACTTTTGTTGCATGCATTCTTGTAAAAGAGACTTTTGTAATCTTTCTTTTCCTTAATCAATATGGAAATAACTTTTAAAAGCATGTACAGTTATATGAACTGAAAACTATTCAATGAACTGCTAGCTTCACTAAAGAATCACAAATTTCTTCTCAGAATATTTTTGACTTAATCCCAGAATAATATTTTGAATAAGACAAAACCAGACTCACATGTTACCTAGTCTCTCATTTTTGTGTGTAACTTAGGAAAATGCATTAAAAGGCAACTTCAGCCTTAATTATTCATGGAAGTTTAGCCTTAAATTTACAGGAGTGAAGGAAAAAAATTTTTTGTGTGTGCGGTCAGTATTAGGATTTAGGCAAAAGGTGATTTGATATGGTACTAGAATATCACCTCTGGTTTAGAATTAAATGACTCAGTGAAGGTTTTATTATTTTTTTCTATAGAAGTTTATATGTGTGTATGTGTGTGTGTGTGTATTTAAATTATCTACCCCTCTAAAAAGTTGTATTATTTTTTAAAAATTATACGCCTTGAGTTGTGTGTTTTACTTTGATGAACTTTGTCACATTGATAAGACTATCTGTTTACAAATCAGATCAACCAATACCTGCCAACTTGGCTTTCCCATGTCAGCGTCTAGACTCTCTTGTGACATCAGCTCTTGCTCTACCTCAAGGAAGGTAGCAGCTTTTTCCTCCTGACCCTCCCCCACACACCTTCCCCTAAAAAGAAAACACCAACCTAGTCCCTACCCATTTATTTTATTTAACAACCCTTACTGACACTTGCCATGAACCAAGGACCTGGATAATCACTGGAGAGAATAAATGAAATATAGCTGTTTATATATATATAAATAATCACCCTAACATTATATTTATATTTACATTTATATTTATATAGCATGGTAGAGGAAATCATTGTGAGGAATTTTAATATTTCACAGTTAGGACTGGTATGAATACAGATACAGGGCAGAAATGGTACCAAGAAAGGGAGAAACTATTAAATAAGGGAGAAGACAAATGAGTTTGGACTTGAAGATGACTTGGGAATTTTCCAGATGGGCAAAATGGCATTAAGGTAGGTGATTAGGTAAATTAAACAGAAAGCAGCCTTCTGTTGTAGATTATGTTTACTTGGAGAATTTAGTGATAGCATTTAGCCTGTGACATGAATGTCCTATTGGTCTTCCAGTTTTAGCCCGCCCTCATTTCATTCCTTCGCCACTCCACTGTGAGTTGAAGTCCTGTAGTGATATTTAAACACTAAGCAGATTTCAGAAGATGATGGTAGCAAATAAAATAGAACATTAGACTCTGAGGTTTTTACACTTGTATTTAGATTTTTTATGAAATGAAAGTAAATAAGTACCATTCTTCTAAATCATTCTCTTCCCTTCAATGTTTTGTTTCCATTACTCCTACTACTAGATATTTCCTTCACTGTGGTGCTTGAAACTCTGATTTCTGCTGGGTTTCCAGGAATGCTGTCGACAGTCATTGCCAGGAGAAATGTGTTTTCCCCTTAGGAAATTACGCTTCTATCTGGTATTATTGTTTCTGACCACTGTGTTACAAGCATTTCTGAGGGAAGAAAAGGATGGCTTCCTTGGAGCAGTTACTGGAAAGGAAACTTGTATTCTACTTTCTAAAAGCAAACAACAAAAAAGTGTACTTAGATGGGAAATAACCAGGAAAAACAAAAATGAGAATAAAGGTGAAGTACATCCCCTAATGAAAATTTTGCCTTTTAGAAATATAAGATTCCTTACACGTTTTTTGAATTTTTATATGATTTACTAATTCAAGAATAACACTGCAGGAAAGTGCCTGAAACATAAAAATGTTTACCTCCATGAATGATCAGAAAGCACACTCCCATGTAACTTCCACCCAGCTCAAGAATCACCATTGTTTGGATATCACAAGCCTCGTTTATGCCCCCTGCATATCCCAAGTCCATTCCTGAGCTCATTCAGGTTGTCAGCAGAATCTAGTTCACTTGGCTTTTTGATTGTAGTCCCCATCTTCTTTCTGGTTGTCAGCAAGGAGTCCCCCTCAGCTCCTCGAGGTTAGTTTCATATCCTTCTCACATGTGCTCTGTCTTCAAACCAACAGCAGTGCATTTCATCCTCTTAGGACTTTGAATCTGTGACTTTCTCTTCTGCCACTAGCCAGAGATAACTCAGATTTTGAAGGGCTCATGTGATTAGGTCAGGCCCACCAGGATAATCTCCCTTAAAGTTATCTCCACTTTATAACATAACCTAGTCATGGGAGCAATATGTCATCTTACTCAGAGTTTTCGCCCACACTCAGAGGGGATTGATTATAAAAGGGCAAGGATCGTTTGTGTTGTCTGAGAATTCTGCCTACCAGAGACTACCTGTTTTCTGCTGTTCTGAAATGCCACTTTTGTCAAGAATTAAATAGCCATATATGTGTGGTCATTTCTGGAAGAATTTATTTAGAATCAATATTATTTCTTCTTTGAATGTTTCATAGAATGGACCAATGAATTTATCTTGCCCTGGAGTTTTCTTTGTGGAGAGGCTTTGAAGTTACAAATTTAATTTCTTTAATAGATACGAGAACTATTGAGGTTACCTGTTGTCATGCATGCTTAATCAGGCAGTCGTGTCTGACTCTTTGCAACCCCATGGACTGTAGACAGCCAGGCTCCTCTGTCCATGGGATTTTTTTTCCAGGCAAGAATACTGGAGTGGGTTGCCATTTCCTCCTCCACGGGATCTTGCCAACCCAGGGATCGAACCCACATCTCCTGCATTGCAGGCAGATTCATAACTGCTGAGCAGTCGGGGAAGCCCCTATCTGTTGTCAGCTGAGCTTCAAATTTGTGTCTGGGTACAGACTGTTTCATCTGAGTTTTTAAATTTCATGGCAAAGTCCACAAAATTACCTGATTATCATTACTTTGCCAGCAAAGGTCCATCTAGTCAAGGCTGTGGTTTTTCCAGTAGTCATGTATGGATGTGAGAGTTGGACTATAAAGAAAGCTGAGCACAGAATTGATGCTTTTGAACTGTGGTGTTGGAGAAGACTCTTGAGAGTCCCTTGGACTGCAAGGAGATCCAACCAGTCCATCCTAAATGAGATCAGTCCTGAGTGTTCATTGGAAGGACTGATGTTGAAGCTGAAACTCCATTACTTCAGCCACCTGCTGCGAAGAGCTGACTCATTGGAAAAGACCCTGCTGCTGGGAAAGACTGAGGGCAGGAGAATAAGGGGAACAACAGAGGATGAGATGGTTGGATGGCATCACTGACTTGATGGACATGAGTTTGAATAAACTCCAGAAGTTGGTGATGGACAGGGAGGCCTGGAGTGCTGTGGTCCATGGGGTCACAAAGAGTCAGACACGACCGAGCAACTGAACTGAACTGATCCTTTTGATGTCTGTAGTATCTGAAGCAACCCACTCCAGTACTCTTGCCTGGAAAATCCCATGGATGGAGGAGCCTGGTAGGCTGCAGTCCATGGGGTCGCTAGGAGTCTGACACAACTGAGTGACTTCACTTTTACTTTTCACTTTCATGCATTGGAGAAGGAAATGGCAACCCACTCCAGTGTTCTGCCCCGAGAATCCCAGGGATGGGGAGCCTGGTAGGCTGCCGTCTATGGGGTAGCACAGAGTCGGACACGACTGAAGCAACTTAGCAGCGGCAGCAGCAGTATCTGAAGGGTTGTCATTTCTCATTCCTGATATTGGTAATGTTTTATGTGTTCTCACATTTTTTTCTTGAACAGTCTGGCTATAGAGATTTATCAGTTTTATTGAACTTGATTTTAGTTTCATTTAGTTTCTCATTTGTTTTTCTGGTCTCAACTTGATTAATTTCTGCTGTGAACCTTATTATTACTTTATTCTGCCTACTGACTGGAGTCAGACCAACTATCTTTTATATCAATATACACGAGTATGTTAAGTCCCTTTATTTAAGACTTTAAACTGTGTTTTTAAAAAGATCCACTTATGATTTCAAGAGACGTACTTAAAATGACAAAATATTAAAAATAAAAGAATAGGAGGATGCTGCCAAAAAGAAAGCAAAGTAACGGTAATAACAACCAAAGTGGAATTCAAGGCACAGAGAATCAATGAAAATTTGTGTAGCAGTACCATAAAGTCTTTACCACTGAGCCACCAGGGAAGCCCACAAATTTGGATTGTCGCTGGCTTTCTTCCTCCTTTTCTGGTATTTGTCATCTTGAAAATGGGGGTCACTCTACCTATTTTGCATATAATAGGTATAATAAGACTGACCTTTATTAACAGCTAACTCTTCAAGATAATTTAAACCTATTTTAAAACGAACATTCTTTATAGCTGTGTCCTTTCTAAAAAACATTACCAAGATGATTTAATGTTTGCAACTGTGTGTGGTTTCCCTGGTATGCATAATTTATCTGTTAAAGTATGTGATTCTGATCCTTAAATCATACAAATACCTTGATCAGGTAAAGTGACACACATCTGCTGTGATATCTGACTTTAGGCCATCATACTCCGAAACGTTGCTGCTGAGAAAGCCGGGTGAAGGTAAGAGAGAGCCTTCCATAGGGCATGCTCTTGTTTCCAAAGTCAGTACCTATCACTGACTCACATGCCTCTCTTGGCCTCACTGACATCTTACATCACATAGCACTTGCCAAAAGAAAAGGGTGAAACAGGAACCAACTACAATTAATTTGACATTTGTGTTTGTTCTATATATACTAAACGTTTGTCTTTGTTTTTTTTTTTAAATGTAGTTAACGCTGCCTATCTTGGGAGCCAAGAAATGAGGGAGGTGGTGAAAAGAGACAATGAAACCATCAAAGAACATTTATCTAAGGTAATCACTTTAGTGCTGTAGTACTTACTGAGGATGAAAGGCTAGAGTTGGTTAGAATTTGTAAGACCTCAGGGTTTGTAAATTTCAGATCATGTTCTAGTTAACCTTAACGTAGCCCTTGAAAGTTGCACAGACAGTAAGTAAAGCTGACTGCGTAGTTACTTAAGTATGTTTTACCACCTGTTTATGTTGGGTTTATTTTTAGAATTAATACTTCTCTCTAGAGTTTCATACTGAAAAGACTCACAATAATATTTATGAGGAAAAAAGGTTATTTTAAAATACAAGTGAAACATTGGAAAAGAACTGACATTCCTGTGATTTGATGACTCAGTGAGCCCGTATTTCTTATTCTGCAATGCACTAGTGTAGGAATGCCCAGTTCTGACATCAAAACCAGTTTTCTATACAAGCAGGTGCAGAAAGGGAACCATTGAAATAGTTAGCACTTTTAAGTTGCTACTGTAAGTGATCTTAATTCAAGCATATTTGGAAGTACCTGTTTCTGAAACTCTGAGGGGCCATGGTTTAGGATGTGTCAAAGCACCCTAGAATTTAGGTGGCCCTGGGACTCCCATGGCATCATTTGCCTGTCTGTCCATTCTGAATAGGATAGAGTTGTGCCACCTAAAACGATAGCCACTAGCCACATGGGGTTTATTTGTGGCTCCTCTGAATTGAGCTGTGCCATAAGTATAAAATACACATTGGATTTCAGAAACTTAGTACCAAAAAAAAAAAGTAAAATATTTCATTAATGTTTATATATTAATTACATGTTGAAAATGGTAATATTTTAGATACATTGGGTTAAATAATATATTGGATTGGCCAAAAATTTTGTTCAGATTTTTCCTTGTGATGTCATAGAAAAAGCCGAATGAATGTTTTGGCTAATCCAATATATTATTAAAAGTAATTTCATCCATTCCTTTATATGATACTTTTTAAAATGTAGTTATTAGAAAATACACTAAACATTTTTTTGTAAAATATAGTTAACCGGAGTTTTTTTGGTAATTACCTGCGTGCCCTTGTATTTCTGTTGGACTGTGCTAATATAGAACTTTGTAGTCAGTGCTGAACTGTGACATCTGCTGGATGCAATGAAATGCGTCCCAATGAGTGGCCAACTCTTACAGGGCCAGGAACCTACAGTCTGCAAGTAAAATCTTAGATACTCTGCCATGTTTAGAATCTCTCCATAAACTTTGAGACATTTGACTTAAAACTTGCCTACAGTTAATCCATATTTCTATAACTTCCCAATAAAGTTATCTTAAAGCAAGAAATGTATATGTTCTTAAAAAAATATTTTTAGAATATTGATCTATCATAGCTTCACCCAGAGAGGACTTTTGAAAATGCCAGTCTGTTTGTCTTATGACCACAGTGGTCATCATATTTCTAAAACAGCAGTTGGCTGGAGATTGAAATTTTGAAGACAGAGGATACCCTCACTAGCTGAACGGGGGAGGTTGGGACCTCATAGGGACCCTCTTTCCAGGGCTTGCAACTGTTTCCAGTCCCTGATGTCTGTGAAAATGCAAGAAAAACAGTATTTTATTTTTTAGTTAAATTATAAATGAATTTGCTTCAAAGCCTTGTTTAAGTTCGCAAGGCTGGAAGTTCATAAAAACAACTCAATTCCCAGTTAAGAAGAATGGCAGATGCTCATTTCCGAAATTGACACTTGCTGAATGACTAGACCCGTCATGTGTCATATTCTGCCTTACCACCTGTGGAAGCCAGCTGCTGCGAAGTACTCATCATTCCTGGTTTCTGTTTGTATGTTGTGCTCAGAGAGAGGTCAAAGGAAGGTGCTAACTTATTCCCGTCCTAAGTTAAATCCATATGCAAGTGTAATCATTCCCAGATAGAGGGCCGCTCATGGTAACGGTGTCAGGACTGTACTTTGCAGAAACTTTTGTGGGAGAAATATGGAGGTATAATGGTAGATGGCAGGCATTTCAAGGTTAATGTTAACACACAGTCACAGGGCTAAACCTTTCCAGCTAGAAGGAATGGTTTTATTCTGTTTCTAAGATAGCATTGAATGTATTCATGAAACTTGGAGAAGCAAGGCATGTTTAGTTTAATGATGCAAAACTACCTGCAGTTAAGTGACTACCCTCTCTACCAGCCACATTTGGATTCTCCCCTAGAATGATACAGTTCCAATTGCTAAGTGAAATGAGGTATAAAAAGACAGGAAGTTCATTGCAATTTTTTGTTTCTGTAATGAAAAAAAAAAGGAAACATGCTGTAATTTAATATTGGTAAAAAGTGGAATCAACATATGTCCCAGTCTGCTTGAGAAAATAAAGAAACGAAAGGGCACACGGTTCTAGCAAAATAGTGGGCATTTCCCCACGCCTTCCAAACAATCCTGATAATTAGTCAGACTTGAAAATCAATTCCCAAGACTAGACATATCCCTATTTTATTTTTTTCAATGTTTATTTATTTGGCTGCATCAGATCTTAGTTGCAGCACTTGGCAGGATCTTTCTTTGCAACATGTAGACTCTGTCAGTTACGGCATGTGGGCTTTAGTTGCTCCATGGCACATGGGATCTCAGTTACCGGACCACGGATCGAACCTGCATCCCCTGCATTGCAAGGTGGGTTCTTAAGTGCTGAACCACCAGGGAATTCCCCATGTCCCTGTGTTAGGTAGTTGTAGTCACAGATACTCTGTCCCATCTCAGCCCAAACATAAGCATTCAGAAACATCTTTCCTTTCAGGACTGCCCATCGTGAGGATGTTTTGAGCCACAGCTTTTGTTGCAAAAATCATTCAATTTATCTGTTATTCAACTTTTAAAACAGTTCTGGAAAATGTATCTTTGTGCCATCCAGGCAGGAAGCCACAGTAAAATTCGTCTAAAAACAGTCACTCTACTCCCTCCCGTGGATGGCCTTTGGATTCTTTCTCCTCCTCTAAAACACTGTCATAATCAGCAGGCTTTGGATCTAAACTCAAACTTTTTACCACTGCATTTCCATATGAGGAGAACTTTTTAATCTTCTTGTAGCTAATGGGCCTTTTTAACTCCGAAAAGTCTCCAGAGCTGACTGTCTTCCTTCTCTCCAAGGTCTGGAGACTTTCCACCCAGAGGCAGCAGCCCTTCAGCACTACATACAATTGTTTCCTTTTCCTGAAGCAAATATATCAGACACAGTTGTCTCCAAAAGAGTGGAGCAGGGCCTGTGGCGTCACAGGTTGTGTTCTTCCCTCACCTGACTTAATTCTACCTACCCTTTAGGACTTGGCTCCATTGTCATCTTTAAGAGGCCTTCCCCAGCCCCTAGTTTTGATTAGAAGTCCCTCCCCTCAGTGCCCCTGGCTTCATAAGTAGAGTAATAATAGCGCATTTCTCACACGGCATTTAAATGATCGGTTCCCACCCTCACCCTCCTTGGAGGTTTTTCTTATCTCTTTGTCTTGTGTGGTCTAGCACAGAGCATCATATTTGGTGAACAGTCAGTTAATGTAGACTAGATGGATGGACAGGAAAGCTGTGAGAGTATAGATTCTTAAGCCTTTTTTGTGCCATGGACCTCTCTGACTGTGTCATGGATGGACTCCTCAGAATAATATTTTTTTAAGTGCATGAGGTATATTTTTTACCACAAAAAAATATATTGAAGTATCACTATCCAAACATATTAAAAGCATATTTGTTATGTATATTACGTGCATCTTTACTAACAAAATAAATGAGATGTACTATCAGAATTACTATTGTAAATTTGTAGTGATGTGCATAAAAACTTTTAGTTTACCTACAACAAGTGTACTGTAATTTGAAGACTTCAGTAATTTTATAGATGACAAACAGTAGATATTTCTAATCCTTCTGAAATCATGGTTAGAGGCTAGCAAAAAAGGATGCCTTCTTTTTCCTATCCAAGTTCACATTACCCTCTCCCTACAACTGCCACTGCATCCACCCATGAACGTGTGTGGACCTGTGGACCCCAGGTGAAGAAGCTTTGCTTTGAGGCCCTGGGGAGGGTTAGACAACGCAGTGTTAACTGGTTTGGGCACTGGCCTGAGAACAAGAAGCCACGATGTGCTACACTGAAGAGACTATTCTGAGTTGTTGGGGAGTTGAAGGGTTTAAGAAGGAAGGTGATAATCAAGGTGATGTTCAGAAGGTTTGACAACCATATCCCTTAACCACTGACCCATCAGAACATATGCCATCTGTGAACAGTCAGTTCAGAGGTACCAATTCATATCAGTTAGCCCAAGGAATGTGGCTAGATTAACCAGTGAGGGGAATTATTTGGAAAAATGCATATCAGAATGTTGGAAAAGGATGAAATTTGAGGTGGGAAAACCATTTAGAAGACTTTTATAAGAACTAAGGCAAGGGAGTTGGGGGTAAAGAGGGGGGGTAGAATTTGAAAAGATCCAGGAAGTAGAATCAAAGACACTTAGCACTCATAGTTCATGGAAGCATGGAGACGGAGTAATATTATTTTTCTGCATTTGGATTTTGTAACGAGATTGGGAATATGGGAGGAGAAGTGCCAGCAAGTTGCAGGGGCTGGTTGAGAAACTAGTTTCTTCTGGTCCTTTTGTTTGATATACCTGTGGGACATCCGGGGGACACGTGTCTGGCAGGCAGCTGGATATATGTGGATAGGAAGCCTAGAAGAGGAATCTGGGCTGAACTTTGATTTGGGAACAATGAGGATATATTTGGAGTCATGAGCATGGGTAATAGTAACCCAAGGAAGTACATAGAATGAGGAGAAAAGACATATAAAGGCTGATCCTTGGGGAACACAGCTAAAAAACTGGGAGGAAAGAGAGGAGCTAATGACTAAGACGGGAGTGGAGGTGGGGGGAGGGATGGGAATGAGAGCCAGGATGGAGTAAGCCAAAGCAACAGCATCAACTGTACGTTTTCGCCACCCCAGTCCCAATCCTTCTGGGAGCCCCCAGGGTATGCTCTGCATTATGAGGCACCTGGCGTGTCTGAGGCAAACAGGAGGTCAGCGTTCCCTCGCTCTGTCATTGTTCTCCACTACAAGGGGATGTATGTCTTGCTCACAGAAAAGTGAATTAGTGTTTGGTTTACAAACTTGAAGTTTTCATTTAAAACTCACTTAGGAGGGAAATTCTAAACTGCCGTGACCATCCTTGGCCTAGGCGCATGGAAACAGCTGGTGTGTGCTACTGCCAGACGGAATTCGAGCATCACTGTCAGTCAATAGGGCTCTGAAATGGTTCCCAGCAAGAGCACACGAGACACTGCTTTCTGACCACAGTGGGCAGCGGTGGGAGGACTGCCTGCAAATGGCACTGCCCCTGCCCCCAGAGGGCCAGCCTGGGGCCACGGTGTGGTTGGGAAAGGGGCTGAGGGTCCTCAGGAACAGGGACCTGCCTCCGCTACACTCGCCCCCTCCTGCTTAGCCCGCCTGAGCCCAGAGGCGCCTGTTGCCTTTGGGAACGAACAAACCTCGCGCCCGTTCTCTGCAGACCTGGGCATGCAAATCCTTCGGACATGCCCACGTCCCGCTTAGCTGAGCATAGGACGCGCTCCCTCGACCCCGCTAACCAGGACTGCCTTTCCGCAAGCCTCAGCCTGAAACTGATTGTGTTAGTTCTGCCTGTTCGATCTGAAGCCTGTTCAGAATACTACATAATCATCCTGGATAGTCTGTTTGGGTCTCAGTCATTTGGACCTGGAGACCTCCATCTGAAGCACTTTTGTGTCAGCACGCCCTGGAGCTTTTCTGGTGGAGTTTTCTAGAGGAGCGTGATCCAGAGGAGGACAAGCATATGGGAAGCAGAATCCTGAGAGTCACCACCTGAGGTTCATGCTCCAGCTCCACTGCTTGCTTACTTAGGTGACCTTGGTTAAGTTACTAGACTTCACCGTGTCCCCTTTTTTTCATCAATAAAATGGTTTAATAATAGTATCTATTCTCATACAGTTGTTCCAAACCTGTAATGCTACATATAATTCATATAAAGACCTTGCAAGAGTATCTAGCTTATACTAAGCACTGAACAAAAGTTTATTATTATTATAAAGTTAGTCATATCCTAAGTATGCCTCTGAGTACTTTAAAAAGACTTTGCCTAACTTTTCCTCTCCCTACCCACCCCCTTCAGGGTTTCCCTGATAGCTCAGTTGGTAAGGAATACTCCTGAAATGCAGGAGACCCCAGTTCAATTCTTGGGTTGGGAAGGTCCGCTGGAGAAGGGATAGGCTACCTACTCCAGTATTCTTGGGCTTCCCTTATGGCTCAGCTGGTAAGAATCCACCTGCAATGCAGGAGACCTGGGTTCAATCCCTGGGTTGGGAAGATCCCCTGGAGAAGGGAAAGGCTACCCACTCCAGTATTCTGGCCTGGAGAATTCCATGGACTGTGTATAGTCCATGGGGTCACAGAGAGTCAGACATGAGTGAGCAACTTTCACTTTCACCCATGCCTTCAGATGTTTTCATTCTGTAATGAAAGATTTTCATAATATTAAATGCGTAGCCAGTCCCATTCCGGCCACTTCTTCCTATAAGATGCCTAAGGGAGGTGTTGTGTGGGAGCATCAGTGAAGGAAAACACAGTATTACTTAATCCTTACAAGAACTTCCAGTCCCGAGAATTGACACTTGCCAAGAATTCAGGTAAGCTGGCCTTGGCCATTCCTCTAAGTTAGTTAAGCAAGACCCTTCTCATCTGCCGGTTTCCTGAGGCGTGTAACCAGGGAGAAACAGACGCACAGGGAGATAAGTTTGCTGCCGGTGCTGCATGCTCTGTTGCTTCACCAGAGGAAGATGGATGCCTTGGGTCAGCTCCTCACTCCAGTCCCACATAAGGAAGAGATGGAACTAGAAATCGATGCCCCAGTGACTTCCACTTGGGAACGAGCAGGCTCTGGCCCTTTACACTTGAGTCGTGCAGAGAGGAGAGAGCCCCACTTTGCAGGGCTTTAGATGCGTGATTTTTCCAGTTTTTTGGAGAGTGGCCCAGTCCATAACCCGCTTGGACCTCCTCCAGTGCCTGCAAGGGGAGTAGGGCTCAGTGCTCCTGAAGGATCGTGTGTTCACCTCTGTCCTTGGCCACATTTTTTAATCTTCAGGGATTTTAATTCTCATTTTTATAAGAATGATAATGGATCCAGTTCTAGGTGAAGGAAAGAAAGGAAACAAAGTAAATTGGACAATGAATTTTCTAAACTCTCTCCCTTTCTTCAGCAATTGTTCAGGTTCTTAAAAATGGTTGCTCAGCCTGTTATACAGAGTGAAATAAGTCAGAAAGAGGAAAACAAGGATTGTATATTAATGCATATATATGGAATCTAAAAAAATGGTACTGATGAACCTAGTAGAGAGTAGACTTATGGACACAGCAGGTAAAGGTGAGGGTGGGATGAATTGAGAAAGTAGCATTGACATGTGTACACTATCATATGCAAAACAGATAGTTGGTGGGAAGCTGCTGTATAACACAGGGAGCCCAGCCTAGCGCTCTGTGATGACCTGGAGGGATGAGATGAGGAGGAGGGGGAGGGAGGCTCCAGAGGGAGGAGGTATACATATATATATAACTATGAGCGATTTGCACTGTTGTATGGCAGAAACCAACACAACATTTAAGCAATTTTCCACCAATTAAAAAAAAATTTTAAATGATTGCTCAGAAAGACTACATTGAATTGGTTAAATCTTTGTGATTGTTATTCTTCTGTCTCCAAGAGGGATGGGATTTTTAAGTAACTGAAGGAGATGCTTGTATTACAAAATAGGTTTCTTTTAACATTTCAGGGTCAAGGCTTAGGTGTCTGACTCTGGAGGGAGGATAGAAAGAGGAGCCTGTTGCTCTTGCCCAGCAATTCCTACGACGCCTACAGTCCTAGTGAATTACTGCTTAGGAAGAAGGAATTTGGATAGATTTTTTTTCCTGATTTTATTGAGATAGAATTGACATATAACATTGTATTAAAGTGTACAACATAATGATTTAATATATATATTGCACAGTAATTATCACACATTTTGTTAATATCCGTTACCTTAATTACAATTTTTTTCTTGGGATGAGGACTTTTAATGTCTGCTCTCTTACTGACTTTCAGATATACAGTAGAGTGTGAACTGTAGTCACCATGCTGTACATTTCATCCCCACAGCTTATTTATCTTATAACTGGAAGTGTATAGCTTTTGACAACCTTCACCCATTTCCTTCACTTCCTAACCTTTTAAGACTCCACATATAAGTGAGATCATACAATATTTGTCTTTCTATGTCTGATTTCACTTAGCATAATACTCTCAGGGTCCATCCATATTGTCACAAATGGCAGGATTTACTGCTTTATTTATAGCTGAATAATATTTATTGTCACTAGATAGAGATTTGTGTGTATGGCTTTTCTTTGTGTTTAATATCTTAAGATGTTGATATATCATTGAAAGTGATTTTTGTTAGTTATTAGTTAAATCAAATATATAAACTTGAGTCACAAGGTGGTTTTTAGTATATCTTCTGTTCTTACAATAAACTCTATTAGTAATGCATAAAAGCCAGCAACTCCATGTATACTACAACAAAGCTTTGCTGTGTCCCTCAGGTCAGAAGTCAGGTTTTCCTCCTACAGCACCTTGTTCATGCCTCTCTCTACCTGTTACATTCAAGGGCAGCTTGTACCTGCCTGTGTTCTTCCCTACTCTGAAGCTACTCTAAGGCAGAGCTGTCTTACTTTTGAATTTCAACCACTTAGCAGTGCCAGGTGGGATTTAGAGTCATTTTGGATGGAAATGCTGTGAATCTGTCAGATTCAGCAGCGAAAAGTGAAAAGAAAAAAATACATGAGAAAAGACAACTGTGGCTCCTATATGGAGGCAAGCTTCAACAATTCACAGGGACATTTTAGCAAGGACATATCTCCTTAAAGGCAGCAGAAGAGTTAAAGGAAAATATGTCTGTGAGTACAGAAATGATAGTAACCCTAATTCCATCTTATTGTGGAAGGTACCCAAAGAAAAGCAGAAGTACACTCCTGGACAATCAGAAGCTAGAATTGACAAAATTAAACTTTCTATGTAATAGAGAAATGATTACTTAACAATTTAGAAATATAATAATTTCCATCTCTAATAATGTATACTCTTGAACAATTCCCATGCATATCAAAGCAAGTGCCAAGGAGAAATACTATAGGAAATAGTGTGTTTTCTTGTAAACGTTTGATTTAAACATCCTATTGATAGCATGAGATTCCTAGTTAACAGTTCCAGTATTTTCACAGTGGTAATCACCCCCATGACATGCAGCACCCTAGAAGAACTACATAGACTTAACCTGTCAGAGACTGTCACATTCAGTTAGTTTTCATAATCAGTTTAAGATTGCTCAATCTTCAGGTTTGTGTTTTCATACCGTGGTTGTGTTTATTCTTAATCGTAAACAGTAATATAAGGTTCTGACTAGTAATGCTCTCTCTGGATTTATAACTGAGTTTTTCATTGGGTTATATTCACTAATTGTTTGAAATTAAGCACATTGGCTCACTCAGCCTAAATTTCCTTTTCTGTAAAACAGGATTAAAACCCCTTCTTCAGAATATTATTGTAAGAACTCAGTGAACACAAAACTTAACATAGAGCCTGGCAAATTATTCTCAGTTTTCTTCAGGACATCATTACTTGTTGCGATTCATTTTTACATATCAGTGTATTAATAGTAATGGTATACACTCTTAACCACTATGCTTTGGTGTCTGGTTATTTCTTTCTTTCTACTTCACCTGTCCTTCCCCATCCCCCAGCACTACCTCCACACACCCCATACTTTTCCAGTTTCCTGTTTAGGGCTACAGGTGCAGAGTCCTGTTCAGATCTATTGCCTGTGACTTAAAATCCAGAGGGAACAGGAAGTATCTTGAGCCAATATATGTAAAGGCATTAGAAATAACCATGTGTTTGACTTATAAGCCAAGATTTTCTTACAGAGCCCTTCATTGAATATAGCCTGAAGAACTTAAAAAACAAAAACACCTTGTCCCACTATCACTTAGAAATATAACCAGATACAGCCCCCCTCAAAATAATTATAGTCATGGAGGACTGAGAGATAAAATCAAATGAACGTATGAGGAATCTATGATCCTCATTGTTAATGCTGTCTCCAACGCTGACATCACTTTGTGCTGAGGTTCCTAGTACACGCCTTGGCGGTGCTTGCTCCATGGCTACTTGGACGGAACTTGTCTCTTGTTACCTGAAGGTAGGTGTATGTCCCTGTAATCCGTATTTATTATTCCTGCTCAACTGTCTGACACCTTCATGCATGAGGAAATAGATGGTGTTTCCCTATTGCTGGACTTCTCAATGGAGACATTTCAAGTTATAATTGCCTCACTGAAAAGTAAATGCATCATGGAAATGGTCTTTGAAGAGTTAGGTGGAAAGCAAATAGCAGGTGCCACCGTAATGCTGTCCTCCTTGTCAGAGACTTCATTGGGAGCAATCTTTTTTGCCTTGCTTTCCTTCTCACTGACCCTTTTGTATTAGGGCTTTTCATACAACCTCACCACCATAGCCTACACTATTAGGACTCCCAAAGTAGTCTTCTTGGTGAGAAAAGAGAGCACTCTGGAGCAGAGGAACAGACAGACCTGACGGCCACGAACCCAAGCTTGAATTTTGAATTTCCAGATTTTTTAACACAGTATGTTTATACATGCTCTGTTTAACAAAGCATGTTTCATACTCTGAGAAAGTGCTGAACAACTATGCATAATGACTGTTCCAGATGCTGTTTCCTGGATATAATTTAAAGGATTCTTGGTGCTAAGAGTAGGGAGTGGTTTAGAGGGAACCTGAAGTTATTAGCCCTATTGGTAGATCATTAATGCCTGCAGACAGCTTTTACTCCCAACAGTATTTCAAGGGGAAGCTGTGGTAGGGTGGTTGTGAGAAATTTTGAGGAACTTATTTGTCCACAGCCGGCCAGAATCATCACCCACTAGTTGTGAAGTTGCTCCACTTTAGAGCCATAGAGAGACCAGCACCAGGGAAAAAGAACATGGCAACTCTTGTTCTCCAGTAAACAAAAGCAACTTCATACTCTGCTAAGAATCCTGGCAAAATGAATTCTGGTTTTGGTACTTTGGCATGCCAAGAAATGGTTGTAGTGAGAAAAATAGGAGAATAAGAAGAGTAAGTTAAGTGAGAAATCTATGAGCCACAGGTCCTTTGCAGCTTTCAAGACTAAATCCCAGGTGACAGCCGGAAGAATCTCTATGAAGTGATTCACAATAAGTCTACAACTCAAGGTTGAGTTGTTACTAATTGATTCTCTGGAGCACTACATTAAATATTCTCCCTTTTAAAGTGTTTTTAATTAACCATCTCTTTGAATGTTGGTTATATCATAATGTTACTATACTAAAGGCTGGTATTTTTGTAAGACTGACTTCACCTCTCCTTATTCCGATAATGGATTTAATGATCCAAGGAGAAAATTAACCCAATGGGCACTAACGCTTATTTCCCGTATCCTCCTCCCACCTCTATTTGATCCCCTCCAGAGGTCTCTCTTTGTCGTCGCAGCCAGAGTAAGTTTCCTACCACACAGACTCAGTCATGTCACTTCATTGTGTGTGTGAGGTCTCTTGTTAGCTCCTGTGGACTTCAGGACAAGGTACAACCTCCTTAGTGGGGCTGAGGCTGTTCAGGACTTCATTTCTCTCCACCTCCTCTCCCACCACCCATATTCTAACCACTTCTAATTACTTCCAAATTCCAAGTGTGCCATGCTCCTTCACACTTTTTATTTGCTTGGTATGCTCTGCATAGTTTGCCCCCCCAGGTTGAAGACTTAGCTTGGGCATCAGTGCTCTGGGGAACCTTTCCTGCCCACTGGTTCCCACCAGATGCCCTCATCTGGGCTACTTGCCTTGCGTGCATGGTGCCTCCAGCCCTTCCTCCCCCAGACACTGCGTCTTGTTATCTGTTTTCCAGGTTCCTAATACAGAGAAGATGCTCAATAAGTATTTGCCTGACAGATTAATGATTAAGCATTTGAATGAGTGAGCAAATTTGCTGTGTTGTGGAAATATAAGTGACTGTAACTAGCCACTTAAAGGCTGGAGCCAGGCATAACTCTTGCTTTTCAGTGATGACAGATGTCAGAGGGGCCAGAAAATTAGAGTTTGTGTGTGTGTGTGTAGAAATTACCTGTATGTACCTTTCTGAATAAGATTTCACTTTTGATGCCTTTTTTTTTTTCAAAAATGCAGAAGTAGAATATAGTTTTTTGGTGAAGAACAGGAGCTTAGAGCTAGATGCTGAGATAAAGATGTATGTGTCTATATATACTTATAAATGTATATGTGAATATCCATATACATACACACATATATTTATGTGTGTATATATATGATTCAGTTCAGTTCAGTCACTCAGTCGTGTCCGACTCTTTGCAACCCCATGAATTGTAGCACGCCAGGCCTCCCTGTCCATCACCAACTCCCGGAGTCTACCCAAACCCATGTCCATCGAGTCGGTGATGCCATCCAGCCATCTCATCCTCTGTCATTGCCTTCTCCTCCTGCCCCAAATCCTTCCCAGCATCAGGGTCTTTTCCAATGAGTCAACTCTTCGCATGAGGTGGCCAAAGTATTGGAGTTTCAGCTTCAACATTAGTGCTTCCAATGAATACCCAGGACTGATCTCCTTTAGGATGGACTGGTTGGATCTCCTTGCAGTTCAAGGGACTCTCCAGAGTCTTCTTCAACACCATAGTTCAAAATTATCAGTTGTTCGGCGCTCAGCTTTCTTCACCGTCCAACTCTCACATCCATACATGACTACTGGAAAAATCATAGCCTTGACTAGATGGACCTTTGCTGGCAAAGTAATGTCTCTGCTTTTAAATATGCTATCTAGGTTGGTCATAACCTTCCTTCCAAGGAGTAAGCATCTTTTAATTTCATGGCTGCAATCACCATCTGCAGTGATTTTGGAGCCCCAAAAAATAAAGTCTGACACTGTTTCCACTGTTTTCCCATCTATTTGCCATGAAGTGATGGGACCAGATGCCATGATCTTAGTTTTCTTAATGTTGAACTTTAAGCCAACTGTTTCACTCTCCTCTTTCACTTTCATCAAGAGGCTTTTTATTTCGTCTTCATTTTCTGCCATAAGGATGATGTCATTTGCATACCTGAGGTTATTGATATTTCTCCCGGCAATCTTGATTCCAGCTTGTGCTTCCTCCAGTCCAGCATTTCTAATGATGTACTCTGCATATTAGTTAAATAAGCAGGGTGACAATATACAGCCTTGACATACTCCTTTTCCTATTTGGAACCAGTCTGTTGTTCCATGTCCAGTTCTAACTGTTGCTTCCTGATCTGCATACAGGTTTCTCAAGAGACAGGTCAGATGGTCTGGTATTCCAATCTCCTTCAGAATTTTCCACAGTTTATTGTCACCCACAGAGTCAAAGGCTTTGGCATAGTCAATAGAGCAGAAATAGATGTTTTTCTGGAAATCTCTTGCTTTTTCAATAATGCAGCGAATGTTGGCAATTTGATCTCTGGTTCCTCTGTCTTTTCTAAAACCAGCTTGAACATCTGGAAGTTCATGGTTCACATATTGCTGAAGCCTGGCTTGGAGAATTTTGAGCATTACTTTGCTAGCATGTGAGATGAATGCAATTGTGTGGTAGTTTGAGCATTCTTTGGCATTGCCTTTCTTTGGGATAAGAATGAAAACTGACCTTTTCCAGTCCTGTGGCCATTGCTGAGTTTTCCAAATTTGCTGGCACATTGAGTGCAGCACTTTCACAGCATCATCTTTTAGGGTTTGAAATAGCTCAACTGGAATTCCATCATCTCCACTAGCTTTGTTTGTAGTGATGCTTTCTAAGGCCCACTTGACTTCACATTGCAGGATGTCTGGCTCTAGGTGAGTGATTACACCATCGTGATTATCTGATTAACTGCCCATAAACATATGCACATATCTGTGCATATATACGCATCTGTATGTGTATATCATATGTGTTGGAGAAGGAAATGGCAACCCACTCCAGTATTCTTGCCTGGAAAATTCCATGGACAGAGGAGCCTGGTGGACTACAGTCCAATGGGTCGCAAAGAGTCGGTCACGACTGCACACGTGCATATGTGTGCATACATGGATGTGTGTGTGTATGTGTATCAGAGGCTGGGGCAGATCAGTATTCAGTAAGTATCCTAGGAATGCTTCCTCAAAGGAAGATCTCTCCCTCTGTCCCACCTGCTTGCTGTCACCTGAAGGATGATTATAACGCCTCTCCCCGAATCAGCATTCTCTCCCTGCTCCATGGAGCCTGTTTATAGAAATGTCATAGACACCCTCAGGGTTCTGATCACATTTCATCTGCTGCAGTGAGAAACCTGAGTCCATCTGATTCATCTTTGCATCCATTCAACAAACATGTCCCATGTGCCTAGCATGTGGCTGTATGAAAACTGTTAATGCGTAATGAATGGTTGTGATCATGTAATGAATGGTTGTGATCATGTTTGTATCAGTAACTCTTCCTTGCCCCTCTCGGCGCACTTTCCAGTGTCTGCCGCAACCACAACCTACACTACTTTGCTGGCGAGTCCTTTTAGTGGATCATGGGTGAGGTATCAAACTGGGCTCTCCCTACATGGGTTTCTTAACATCAGCTGCCAAGATTCACTCCCATAAACCATGAAGGCTCACTGCCTTGAGAGAGCCGCTCTCTGCAGTGATCTTTGGGACTAGCGTACAGGACCAGGTGCGGGGGCTGTTTTCAAAGCATCGTAGTTTGCTTGTGTCAGATCCACGTTGGGAGGGAAAAGTGTTTTCTAATAAAGTGTTTTTGTCTTGTCTTCTAGCTTACATTTTACTATGGTACTGCAGACGGTTGGTGCCCAAAAGAGTACTATGATGACATGAAGAAAGATTTTCCAGAAGGAGATATTCGACTCTGTGAGAAAGAAATACCTCATGCTTTTATCATCAGTTTTTTCCAGGAAATGGCTGACATGGTAGCTGACTGGCTAAAGGATGATCTGTCCAAAATGTAAATACTGATGCAAGGTGCTAGCACTGACAGCTAGTACATAGAGGCAGTAGGTATACTGCCTCCTAGTAGCAAGTAGAATACTTAACAGGTGAATGTCTGATTTTAATATTTGATGTTAGAAGAGAAGAAAAGTGAGACTCTCTTGGCTTAAAAAAACTGTCAATTCCCAGCTCCCCATGCTACAGACTGCAACAAACACAGTTGACCAATATTCCCTAATATTAACAACACATTCCCAAGACTCAGGGAACACAGTGATCTAAACAAAGTCTTTCACATGTGCACGAAATGCCCAGTGGTACCCTCAACTTAATTTTGATAGGCAAGATCATTGGACAAAAGGAAATCTAAATTTTTTATTTTAATTTACAGTGTAGAGTAGTGCCCCCCGCAGAGAAAATTATGAAAGAACTCCTAGAAAATGTAAAATACCAGTGACTTTCAAGTGAATGTGCATATGAAGCATAGGAAATAATGAGAAGAATACACTCGTCCAGGAAGTGACAAGCAGAGAGCTTGGCAGTGGACCCGGATCTCTCTTAAGGGCAGAAGCTGAAGGTCAGCCTAACTAACTTTGCACAGATCTTGGCTGAAATCACCAAAATCAGACTGGATACCAGGACAGCCTGCACACCCTGCCACTTACTACCTTGCAGCGTGTCTCAGACCACCAGGTCAGCCTTCTGTCTGGCTGCCGATACACAAGCCCCAGCAGAGCCAGTGGCAGGGGGCACACTGCCTATCTCCTCCCTGAGGTGAGTGACTTCCTGACGTGTCCACAGTAATGAGTGAATAAAGCTCGTCAGATGTTCCTCTGGTGAAGGAACGTCTTATTAATAGTAAGAGCTAATTAGCCTATTAGTAAGAGCTAATGAGCGTTACTGAAGGATCCCGACTATACCTTCCTCCACAGCCAACCAGTAAGTCCTGGTTGTGAGCTCCCTGCAGGCGTCCGTTCTCCAGAGCCAGCAAGGGGCGACACTGAGATGCCCCCATGAACCTCGCACCTGTCACAGGCAACTGCCCAGTCTGTGATTTTTTCAGTCAAACTCCACTGCAGACCAGCAATGAGCCAAGTACTATAAAGACCTTGAGGACAGACTGTTAGCTACATTAATGATTCTTTTCTTCTGAAAATCTTCCAGGAAGTCAATTTTGAAAGGGCACCTCTAAATTGCTGAATAGAGGATCATCATAAATGAGTTCTCCAGTTAGTTGGAAAGAAATTGTTTTACTAATGAACCAAAAAAAACCATTAAATTATGTGAATTCACCCTGTCTGGACACCTTGAGTTCTAATAAAGAAGAAGCTTGTTCTCTGACCTAGAGCTTGCTAACAATATTGCTTCCTTCCCTAAATTGATTCAATCCTGGGACCTTAGGATTTACTTAGGCAGTAAATCCCACTGACTGCAGAGATGGTTGATGATAGAAAGAAACATTCAATTTTTTCTCCTGGAGGAAATCCCTCATGGTGTTATCATTTCATAAGGACAAGGGGATGTTGTCCTTATTCTCAAAACCTAAAGCCCTCTGATGAAAGATTCAGCTCTGATATGCTGCCAACCCAGTGGTGAATGTCAAATGAGATATGATCCTTTGGCCTGGCTTCCACATCAGAGCAAATGACGTCTCAGAGGGCAGGAGCCAAGCTCCAGGCAAACAGTGCTCTCAGCCCCAGAAAGGGGCCAGTAGATGTATAAGCCATTGGCAGAAGGCTGCGTACATAAAGTCCTTATTGGCAGCTATGTGGAGAGGCCTTCTAGAAATCTAATGATAGGAGCTGGGTCTCAGGGCTCTGAAGTACCTTGCATACAGGAGATGTGCAATAAGATGCTGAAGCTCTTAAGCAAGAACTAGATAAATCGTGGTACTGGAATCAAGACTAACTCGCCCAGCATTTCTGTTAGCCTTCTTTTATAACATTACTTCATGTTTCAGAAGTCCATATGTATGAAATTTTATCTGATAAACCAAAGTTTACCAGGGCCTAAAAAATAATAAGTAAAATGATAAAGTAACAGATACTGGCTCGTAATTCCTGTTAATCATCTAAGCACCAAATGAATATTCAAAATAAATATTTTACCCACACTTTATGATCTTGCCTGGCCTGACCTCTGTGTGTTGGAGAAGAGGGGTACAGTCTTCATGTTCTCTTGAGGTAGACTCAGGTCATAGCCTCTCAATTAAGGGCTTCCCAGGTGGCACTAGTGGTAAAGAAGCCATCTGCCAATGCAGGAAACTTAAGAGATGGGGGTTCAATTTCTGGAAAGATCCCCTGGAAGAGGAAAAGGCAGTCCACTCCAGTATTCTTGCCTGGTGAACCCCGTGGACAGAGGAGCTTGGCGGGCTATAGTCCATGGGTCACAAAGAGTCAGACACAACTGAAGTGACTTACCGCACATGCACACTCTCAGTTAAATTGAAAGCCACTTTTTCAATGCTTCTTTTAGAGAGGGAAGGATCAGATTTTGGAAGATTGAAGGTCATTTTATTTCATTAGGAATTAAACAAAAGTGTTCATGCATGTATATGAGGTGATAAGGTATGTGAACTCTGGAGGCCTTACCATCTGTGTGATTTTGGACAGCTTCATCTAATTTCTCCATGTCTCAGAGTCCTCATTCTTAATAATCCTATTATTAAAATAGGATTAATAATAATACATACCTCATATTGTTAGAAGAATGGGATGATTAAATGAAAGCATTTAGCACAGTGCCTGACATTGTGATACACTGCTAAAGAGTATCTTCTCAATAAAGATTGGCTGTATTACTGATTATTAAACATCATCATAACATAAAGACTAAAGTTGGTAGGCAGTGGATGAAATCCATTTTCCAGAAGCATTTCTGCCTGTGTATGTATGCCAGTCAGCCACTGGGATAGTCCTTGTGAAAAGGTTTAATAACCTCCTCTGGAGTTATCTAGTGCTGAGTGAAAGGGCTACACTGGAAATCATGACTGGTTGTCCCCAGTCTGCTCTGGACCACGAGGGAGAAGCTCCAGAGACTGCCCCTGTGGCTTTTTGTGGCCAGACATTCAAGGCAACAGCCCACTTACCATAGGCCTATCCACTCAACCCTTGAAGAGCCAGTGACCTCCAAAGGCTTGATTTTTCTTTATCCTACATTATATTAAAATTAATTCCAGGAAGCAGCCTAGATGTCCATCAACAGATGAATGGATAAGAAAGCCGTGATACATATACACAATGGAATATTACTCAGCCATTAAAAAGAAGACATTTGAATCAGTTCTACTCAGGTGGACGAAACTGGAGCCTATTATACAGAGTGAAGTAAGCCAGAAGGAAAAACAAAAATACAGTATACTAATGCATATATATGGAATTTAGAAAGATGGTAACAAGAACCCTGTATGCAAGACAGCAAAAGAAACACAGATACATAGAACAGTCTTTTGGACTCTATGGGAGAGGGCAAGGGTGGGATGATATGGGAGAACAGCATTTAAACATGTTAATTATCATATGTGGAATCAACCACCAGCCCAGGTTTGATGCTCAGGGCTGGTGCACGGGGATGACCCAGAGAGAGGGAATCGGGCGGGAGGTGGGAGGAGGGTTACACATGTGTACCCATGGCAGATTCATGTCAATATATGGCAAAACCAACACGATAATGTAAAGAAAATTTTAAAAAAATTTTAAAAAAAAGTTTAATTCCAGACTTGAGGAAATACAACTTAATGTAACACCTGATTCTGGATTAGATGTTATATCAGAAAAAGAAAAAACACTGTTGGGACAGTTTGCAAAACTTCATTGCATGGGATCTAAAGTTTTTAAATGGGAGTAAGAGATCAATATCAATGACCTCAGATATGCAGATGACACCACCCTTATGGCGGAAAGTGAAGAGGAACTAAAGAGCCTCTTGATGAAAGTGAAGGAGGAGAGTGAAAAAATTGGCTTAAAGCTCAACATTCAGAAAACTAAGATCATGGCATCTGGTCCCATCACTTCATGGGAAATAGATGGGGAAACAGCGGAAACAGTGACAGACTTTATTTTTGGGGGCTCCAAAATCACTGCAGATGCTGATTGCAGCCATGAAATTAGAAGACGCTTGCTCCTTGGAAGGAAGGTTATGACCAACCTAGATAGCATATTTAAAAGCAGAGACATTACTTTGCCAACAAAGGTCCATCTAGTCAAGGCTATGATTTTTCCAGTAGTCATGTATGGATGCGAGAGTTGGACGGTGAAGAAAGCTGAGCGCCGAAGAACTGTGGTATTGGAGAAGACTCTGGAGAGTCCCTTGGACTGCAAGAAGATTCAACCAGTCCATCCTAAAGGAGATCAGTCCTGGGTGTTCTTTGGAAGGACTGATGTTGAAGCTGAAACTCCAATACTTTGGCCACATCATGAGAACAGTTGACTCATTTGAAAAGACTCTACTGCTGGGAAGGATAGGGGGCAGGAGGAGAAGGGGACAACAGATGGCTGGATGGCATCACCGATGGACATGGGTTTGGGTAGACTCCGGGAGTTGGTGATGGACAGGGAGGCCTGGCATGTTGCAATTCATGGGGTCACAAAGAGTTGGACATGACTGAACTGAACTAAACTGAACTGCAGAGATCAATGGTAATTTTCTGATGTCAGCAGTTTTATTGTGAGTAAGTAGGAGAATGTCCTAATTTGCAATGAAATGTGTCGGAGCCATAGGACGTTATGTCAGTTTACTCTCAAATAGTTCAGAGGAAAACTGTGTTCTTTGTTCTTGCAACATTTCTGTATGTTTGAGATGATTTTGTAATGTATACAAATAATTATTTGGAAAAAGAAACATGCTCTCTCCTTCTGCGTCTGTCTCTTATTGCTTCTTTTCCAGAAAGTGAATTACTTCTTCTAGGAAGCAAATGAAGACATAAAGACTGTGTTTCAAATCATGGGTCTTTCATTTATTAAGGTGTGTGATGTTCAGCGGCTTCCCCTCCCCTCCCCCACCGTCCTCACCCTTGAAAGCACTTGCATTAGCATTAGGACCTTGGAAGGGTTTTTGTTTGTCTTTAATGGGGTCCGGTGAGGTCTTGCATATAGAATTTAGCACCCTGTCTGGTAGTTGTTCTATTAAATGGCACCCAAAGGACGACAGCACACTTGTTTGTTTGTACTCTTTTCCCTGTGGGGCTGTGCAGGACTCCACAATTCCCCATTTTTGCGTCGGTTCACCCAGCCTGAGACCCTCTAGCTGTCTCAGCATTTCTGATTCATATTGATAAAGGAGGGTGCCACTCCCCCACCTGACACAGCTTTCTGACCCCAGGCCATACTGGCCTCCCACACACAGCCCCAAACACCCAAACATCCCCTGGGGGAGCTTATAGTCCTTCAGAAAAGATGTAAGAAGCAAAATATTTTTGTTTTTTTTTTAATTGTCTGGGGTATAGTTACTTTGCAGTGTTGTGTTTCTGCTATACAAGGAAGTGAATCAGCTGTATGTATACATATATCGCCTCCCTCTTGGCTCACTCCACCCCTGATCCCACCCCTCCAGGTCATCACAGAGCACCTAGCTGAGGTCCCTGTGCCATACAGCAGCTTCCCACTAGCTATCTATTTTACACGTGGTAGTGTATATATGGAGAAGGCAATGGCACCCCACTCCAGGACTCTTGCCTGGAAAATCCCATGGAGGGAGGAGCCTGGTAGGCTGCAGTCCATGGGGTCGCTAAGAGTCTCTCACGACTGAGCAACTTCACTTCCCCTTTTCCATTTCATGCACTGGAGAAGGAAATGGCACCCCACTCCAGTGTTCTTGCCTGGAGACTCCCAGGGACGGGGGAGCCTCGTGGGCTGTTGTCTGTGGGGTCGCACAGAGTCGGACACTGAAGCAACGCAGCAGCAGCAGCAGCAGCAGCAGTGTATATATATATATATATGTCAGTCCCAATTCATCCCCCCTTCCCCCGACATTGTCTACATGTCTCTTCTCTCCATCTGCATCTCTATTCCTGCCCTGCAAATAGGTTCATCTGTACCATTTTTCTAGATTCCATATGTATGCATTAATATGACATTTATTTTTCTCTCATTGACTTAATTCACTCTGTATGACAAACTGCTTCTTAAATGACAGGCGACATCATCTTTGTTCCTGGCCTCCTCCTGCTGGAGAGAAGAGAACATCCCTGGGCTCTTTCCTCCCTTGGCAGGGTTGAGCTCGGGGAGCAGGCAGTGCCTGGGACCACGTGTGCTCTGTGAACAAATACATCTCTGAGGCCTTCAGGCTGGAGCCCCTCCTGCAGGAGTGCTGAGGACAGAAAAGATTTTCCTTTCCAAGGGGCTGAGGTTCCTGCGTCTGCCTGCTGGAGATGCAGGTGAGCCATCACGTTGGCCCAGGTAGGGAGCCGGTGTGGGACATGGGCGTGTCCTCTTCCAGCAGACCGCAGGCCTCTCATGGGTGGGGGCCACAGGGGGCTCCAGGTTGCCGCAACTCTGTAAAGAGAAACGTCCTGTGGAGGACAGTGGGTGCTGTTCCTGATGCCAGAAGGACAGGTGGAAAGGCGGAACTTGGGTGGGTTTGGAACATACTCCTTGCCCTGCACTTAGAGCATCTCACTCAGACCTCACAGCCATGTGTGCCACCACGCAGGTGCCAAGTAGGGGACTCAGTCATGACCTCAGAGCTGCTGAGTGAGCCTTGGCCTGTGCCCCAGGGCCACTGCCTTACCCCTTCCTCCCCACAGCATCCTGCTGCCTCTTGGAGGAAAAGAGCAGGCAGGCAGCCTGGCAAGAGTGGAGGGTTGGGAAAGAGAGTCCCAGAAGGGCATTCGAGGGCCAGATTGTTAGCAGAGGTGAAGAGTAGATGGTTGGTAATGACTGAGTAGCGTTAAAAGATTGGAAGATGAGATCCTTAGGGGTTTGGGGTGGGATGTCTCAGGCATCAGGTGGTGGTGGGGGCAGGGGGTCAGAGCTGAGGCTCAGGTCCACGTCTGGTATCTGCAGCTCTGTCCAGAGCCACCCAGTGCTCCAGAGACGCTCACTTCTATCTGCTCCTAAGAAGTGCCCTGTGCCCTGAACCTCTGGGATCTACTGTTCCAGCTTTGAGAGTACCCAGGCCTCGACCCCACCCCCTGGAGGCTTGACCCACAATACCAGCTGCTTCTGCCTCCCAGAGCCCTCTCTCCCTCTCTCCTTCCATCACAGCCCCGTCCCTAGTGAAGCACTTGCTGTTATTGCAGGAACTGGATTTTTATCCTCCCTGCCCACTATAAACACTCCTTCCTGCCCCTGAAAGGAGAGTCCTAGGAAATGGGCCTTGTATTTAGTCACCCTCTATGCTCAGGGCTATAGCATAAGGCCTGTCACACAGATGAGTCAATAACTTATTGTTTTCTAAATTAATAAAAAGGTGTTGCCATACTTAATATGCAAGCTCTCAAGAAATACAGTTCGCTCAGTCGGTTGGACTTGTCAGATGATCACGTCGCTGGGACTCCTTGTCCCTCAGAACTGAGTGTGTAAATGGAATTGTGACAAAAACTTGCTCGTTTATCCCTTAAGCACTTCCCCAGCCTCACTGTGCACCGCTGAGTCAGATTCCAGGACACAGCCTGGCCACTCTCAGCAAGGCCACTGCATGCCTTGGCCCATTCTTGGGCTGTCCGGCTGCAACTGTTACTTCCATTCTTCTGTGATTAGAAAACCTCTGGACTTGGGGTATTAGCAACAACCAAATATGTGGTTATTATTTGTTGCGAGCTAACCCCGTGCGGCACCCCAAGTGGGAATTACAAGCAACAATACACGAGCCCCGGCTCCGGGACAGCAAAGCGTTTTCATTTTGCATCGCATTCCTCAGACGTTCTGGCAGAGGGGCTGTGCTGACCTCCTCACGATGGGACAGACTCCCTTGCTGGGTGAGTCTATGGGAAAATTCCTCTTCCCAGGATGGGAATGTGACCCTGTGACTGAGCGGCCGTGACAGCCAGGGGAGAGGGTGCACCTGCAGGGCCTCCCCCCGCACCCACAGGGGGCCCGGCATCCCGCCTCTGCAGATCCACGCTGCACAGGCTTTGCACCACATCTGGGCTTCCTCCCGCCGGCCGCCGCTGCAGGGCCAAGCACCTGCCTGTGATTAGGGCTCTGCAGACGCCCCCAGCCTCGCGGTTGGTGGCTGCACTCCGGGGACACGTTACAACGGACGAGCTTCTCCCCAGATCACTGTCCCTTCTGAGCAGAAGAGAGCTTCCCTGGGGTACAGGAGCACAAGGCATCCACAACCAGATCAGGCAGCTCTGGTCTCAGGGAGGCAGCAGGTGGTGGCATCTTGGCCTCAGCCTGCCTTGCGATGAGCAGGCAGTGGGCATACCAGGGCCAGGGGCCTGGGGGAGCGGAGAAGTCCATCTTCGCCTCCTTTTAGCGTCAGTCGTAGGGCTTTTAGACCATCTCTCATCAGTGTTTGGGAAACAGGATAAAATTTTAAATGCGGCTCCTGACTTCCCTTTCTCCCTGTCACATGAAGAACTGACTGAGGGCTGAAGTAATGTAAGACTTTACCTTTTCAATGGCAGAGTCATGAAGCCTATGCATTTACAACAACCTGCCAAATGAGTTAGTTATAAGGTGAACATTTTTCTGCCGAAGAAATTCCTTGGAACTTACCTGGTGGTCCAGTTAATACCCTGTGCTTCCAATGCAGGGGGCACAGGTTCGATCCCTGTTTGGGGAACTGTTAATAAGATCCCACATGCCCTGCAGTACGGCCAAAATTTTTTTTTTTTTTAACTTAGAGGCTTCTTTGTTTGGTAGTCATGAAAGAAGCAAAAAGGGAGTTGATTTACCTTTCACCAGAGAAAGACACATTACATGGGGACAGGCGTTAAAATCCCACAAGAACACTGGATTACAGTGGACATGCACTCCATCGCTCTGCGAAAAGGTGAGTCACACTGGCCCAATCCATGTCCCAGAGAAGGTGATCCTGTTTACGAGTCAGTAGTGAGGCCAAGTCCTCATCCCACAACTGCCGCTCCATCATTAATTCCCCAGAAATACTTAGGAACAGATGAAATCAACAGCTTTCTCATTCAACTATAGGAAGCAGCTGGGAGAGGAAGGCTGTGTGGTCCATCCTCTCCTGCTCAGTCTAGGAAAGCTGCCGAAGGAGCCGAGACGGCATCACTAAGCACAGATCTCTGTACTTGTCCAGAAGACTACCGAGAAGCAGTGCCCTGTCAAACTCACAGCAGGACTTTCTGGTTTTCCTGACGCATGTTAACTGGCCTTGCAGAGGAAGCTGCAGCAGTTGGGCTTCTGCTGCGAGGATTCACAACTGCAGCCTCCAGGGTGGGAGTGCCTGGGTTTCTAGATCCAGCAACAGCCCAATACATCTGTAAACAGAGAATCGGTCCACTCACTCTGTGCTTGGAATGACAGTGATCACTCGTTACCAATGCCAGTGCCTGTTTTCCAAAGAGAAGGTGTTTTCCTCTGTGTTCTGGCCTCTTCTCCCCTGCACCCAAGCTTGATTCTTCTCCCTTCCCCTGCAGTGGCTTCATACCACGTGTGGCTGTACAGTGTCCTCTGCAGTGTCATACCAGTCACAAAGACCCAGGGAGCAGCAGCCCCATGGCTTGAGCACCCACCTTCCTGGACTCACAGCCTGAGGTGTTTCAAGGGGGGAGCATTCGGTCAGCTTAAAGACTCATGGGCCCAGAACCTCCGCTTTCAATGCACCCGCTCCTAAACTCTCAGAGGTTGACTGCTATTCTCAACATGGGAAAACCAGATAAGTCAAAAAGTGGTTCTCTAAAGACCAGCCAGGAGCAGTTTTCACAATAAAATATTTAATCAACTTATCTGTACAAAATATTAAGACGGTTAATGAAGAGTACACAAGCACGTTTAACAAATATATACTGCTATGTAACTGTCCAGAAAAATAGAGATTGCTGTTGTACAGTTCATTTACATTCCAATATGTACAGTCTATTTAAATTTGAGAATACATATACACAGTGGGTTTGTACCTGCCCTTGAAGAGTTCCTTGCTAGCCGGTCTGGGCACAGGGGTGGCGTTCATGACATCAGCTCGTGCCGCCCAGATGGCCAAGCCGGGCAGCAGAGATGAACGGCCCAAGCTCTACCCCCAAGCCTCAGGCCGAACCAGAGCTAGAAGACAGGTGACAAAGGAAACTTCAGCTTGTGTTAAACGAGTCTACAAACCTCCCCGGCTTCCCCATCTCATTCCCAAGCCAAGCTGAGAAACAGTGTCATTGCAAAACAAAAGGGGCATCTATCCATCTCCCCAGCTATTAACTGTGTCTATAGCTGCTGACGGAATGGCATGTCATTCAGCTGTGATGGCATCACCGTCATTTTGAGTTTCCCCCATTTCTTTTAAAATCACCATATCGGCACTGGAGGGCATGTTTGGCAAAGGGCAGGGTGCCCATCACCTCAGATGCCACTGCCCGCCCAGCGCCTGTGCAAGCACACTGCAGGTAAACTAGTACTGGACTTCTGCAGAAGCCTTCACAGTGAGAAGATCTGCTTCTTTATATATTAAAAAAAAAAAAGAAAGAAAATGCTTTCCAAACTTTTCAGAATCTCCTATTGTCATCTATTGAAGGCAAGTAAAAAAATCATTACAGAAATCTTGTCAAAAGAAATCATTAACTTTCCATGTGGGGTGAAATACTTGCAGCTAAAAGACCTAAAGTGACTCGAAGATGATTCTGCCTCATAAAAAACATAAAAGTTCTTCACACTACAGCATAAAGTGAAATGCCAAAAAACAAAATGAAACCATTACTCTAAAGATGCTCTCCAGGTGGAGAAAGACAGAGACGTTCCCCCCTTCCAGAGCCTCCGTTCCTGGCTTGGAACTTGAGTACTTCCCAGCCAGAAAACACATTTTATCACGAGCTTGCTTTCTCCCTGAACTGTATCATCACTTTCGAAACAGTGCTGCATGGCTGACTTTGCTCTGACTCTCTCAGGTCCTGACCCGGAAATATAAGTTGCAAAGAAAATAAGCCCTGCTAATGGGTGCAGCCTTTCTCAAGCCAGCCTGCTCCCTTCAAGCCAAGTTCCTGCTGCCCTGAGCCTCGGGGACACGTGCACCTTTTTCTGCCCTTGGCAGCCTTCAGTCACTCAGAGATAAACATGCAGAACCGGAAGGGCCTCTGACACACCTTGTCACTGCTTTTCAGACTCACTCACCCCTGGAAAAATCTAGGTGAGGGCCGCTCCGGGTTGAGGGGTATGAGAGAAAACAGGTTCATCACAAGGAATGTACAACAGGTATGGTTGTGTGTGGCTGCAGCGAACCTCCAGCCAGAGATCGCTCTTCCCTATCCTGCAGCCCAGAGAGTGGCCTCAAGGGAAGGGCGTGCTTCCCGATGGGTTTGTATTGATCTCTAACTCAGCAGGACTCCCATGAATAAGCCCCACAGGGTGGGAGTCTGGTCACTGTCCGCCACAAGCACACCTCAGCCCAGGAAGGCCTGGTTGAGGTTCTAGATTCTGGCAGCCAAGGGTCTAAGTGGAGTCAAGGCTGGGAACAGATAGATACTTTGCCCCCACCTTTGGATGCAGTAACTGCTGGTCAGGTGGAAAAGCACAGAGAAGAAAAGAATAGGCTGCAAAGAAGATCGCCACTGGCCCATGCCCACCTGGCCGGATCTCCACACCACCACACTCCTGTTGGCCTACATCTTAAAAGCCAGTGAAGAAATGCAAAAGCAAAAACACCTCGATGCATCTGGAAGGTCTTGAACCTCCAGGCCCAAAGGCACCTGGAACTTGCCGTGTGAAGCTTCTTCCTGTTCTTCTAGATAATTTATTTCACATCCCATTACTGACTTAGAAGATTAAAAGCTTTTACACTGCCCTAAACTAACAGAGGGTAGTTCACCAGGCCAAAATAAAGAGTGAAAACTGTGCTTCATACAGTAAGTAGCACACCAAGCTATCCTGCCCACAGACTCAGCTGCCTGCAGAAACACTTCTTGGGAAGGGTCTATGAACACTTCTGCCCTCTTAATCCATAAGGGTGTGTGTGAGAGAGAGAAGCTAGTCCTTCTGCCAACACAGCACACAGACTAGATATTAGAGGTACTAGCAGGAGCCTATGGATTGCCCCTGGAAGGTCTGCCAAGGCAGAGAAAGCTACCACCACCCACTGCCTGTGATTCTCTGGGGGCATATTTGTACTTTTCAACAACTACAAGCATGACTTGAAATGCAAATTGATTTTGCAATGACCTCACACACTTTGATTTTACCCTAGGAGGCCCGGGTGGCTCCATTACTGCAGCCGCTGCTGCAGCCACGAAGCCCCAACCTCCCAACCCTGCCCACCGCCGAGCCCCAGGCCCGCTGCACACACAGCAAACAAGGTGGAGGCAATAGTGGGGTGGGTGGGAAGAAGATGAGCTCTGGAAGCACAAATGAAACAAGCAGAGAGCAGCCCCGAATGAGGGACCAGAGCCCACATGGCCAAAATCACCCCCACTGATGGACCAGGCCGACTTCCAACCCTCTCCATGCAGCCACATCCACGCAGCTGGCTGTCTGCAGACTGGGAGTGTGGCCTTCCCAGACGGAACAGGCTTCTCTAACCTAGAGCCTCGGTGGGAGTTAATTGTTTGTGCAGTTTTAAGCTCTGGGTGCAGATTAAAGTCCAGGACAGCACAAAAGGAGGAAGAAGCCTGCTCCAATAAAGGGCCAAAGGCTCCAGCAGCCAAAGGCTGAGCTGTCTGAAAAGTTAGAAATAACATCTTTTTCTCTCCTCCCTTCTCATGTTCCTTAGTGTTCAACTCTGCCTCTGGTGTCCAGAGCTTCACAAAGAAGAGGAAGCATAGCTTTTCTGGCATCTGGCCCTGGGTCACACCCCCAGCAGCTGGGCCACACGCGGGCCTGGCAATGAAGTGGCTGAGGGCCAGGTGGGGCCCTGGCAGAGCAGTTCACCCTCACGTGGGCTTGCCCATCTCGTCCAGGGACTCTGCAACAGCCCAGGTCCCTGTCTGGGCGGCAGCAAGGCACCATCTTTTCTGTCCTCTTCTCCCAGAGGGGTACCCGCAGCGTGGGAGCCCCCACCCAAGACTTGGTCACAGAAAAATCTCAGCCAAGTGTGGCTCTACCCACCCTGGGGCACAGGCAGAATTCCAGCAAGGCTGATAGCGCCCCTCAGCTGGGACATGATGTGAGAAAAGTTGTGGCTCTAGTGAGCTGAGCTGAACCCTGGGGACTCTTGGCCTACCCTGCCCCAGGAGGATACCAGAGCAACATCCAAGAAGCACCAATGGAGGCTAAGAGTGTAATGAACAGACACACTCCCACATACACACCCACAGAGGAAATAGCTACAGCACCTGTGATGGTGCCTCTGGGGTTGCGTCGAAGGGAACCTTCTCCAGGAAGTCACGTCTGCTCTGCCTTTGAATGATGTGAATGGGCTCTGCGGACGAAGTACAATCCTAAACCACAGGACCCAGGCGCTCCTCATTTTACTGACGCTCTGAGCAGGGAGGTGACCACTCATGACTTGCCAGACTTCTCCAGAGATGCCAGTGGAGTGGCCCTCCTGCAGGCACCGCCATGGTGGGCTCAGCCTCCAGTACTGCCCACAGCCCTGTGGAGGGGTCCAGCTACTTCCCACCTCAGTGCCCTCTAGCTTCTGGGGTCTCTCAGACACTGACTCTTTCCTCCCCAGTCCAGACCCTTTCTGAGAGCATGATCTGACCTAGGTCTTCTCAGTCCCTGCTTTCCAGCACCTCCCAGCCCAGCCCACCCAGCATCCCCCAGAGGTCCTCTGCCCAAGGCCCACTGAGCTGGCCCTGCTTTCTGGACCTGCAGGAAGTTCTGTGTCTCAAGAATTCCCAAGGCCCCCGATAGCATGTGTGGTCCAGAGGAGGCTACAGTGCTTTTTCGTCCTCTCACTGGATTTTCTAGAGCCCACGTCCAAGCAAGGGGAGAGTCGGACTTTGCACGAACTGCACTTGGAAAGCATTCAGTTTTTGTCTCTGCTTTAAGGAAAAGATCAGTCTACAGTCCCTAGTTATTTTCTGCTTTGAGTTTGAATAAGATTGCAAACAGGATAATTGACTTGTAGGGTTTGAGTTACACTGTGATGACATCCACAAGGTAGTCAGTCTCTCTTGAGCACAAATAGGAGCCAGGTTTCTGCTCCTGCTGACACCTCCTCCGAGAGCCGTCAAGGGAAAAGTCCCTGTAGAAGGTTTGACAGGGCGACTCGTCGATCACACAGTCCACCTGTCTTCTAAAATGGTCCAGGACAGGAGGGTGAAGGGGAGCATGTACAGGATGAACGGCACAGCTCAAGCCCACTTCCCCAAGCTAAGCTGACAAGGCCTGCCACCCTTTCCAGAGGACCCAGTCCTGCTGCTTGGAAACCCGGAATTCAACCAGGCAAGCACGGCAGCATCGGTGGGCACAGCCGCTTGCCAGCGCTGGGATCACCCTTAATACTGAAGTCTGGCTTCAAGCATCAGTGACCAGACTGCCTGGGTGTCTGGCAGACCTGGCACCACCCCTGAGCGCCCCAGCTGGCATGCCCTGTGCTCCCCAGGCAGTAATGCCAAACCCTCCTCTCTATGAGGAAGAATGGTTTGAAGGATCTCGATTCTCCCCCAGCAATATAGAAAGTTGGATCCCCTTTGAGAGGAAGAGTTTGGGGACCCCAGGCTAAAGGAGGGCCACCTCCACTCACAGTCCTGACATTCTGAACGTGACTGTCAGCAGCCCGTTCTCCCATCTGTAGGGACCAGAGATTCCGGCTGGCTGATGCGGGCTGGCTCCCCACTGCCTGGAAGACAGGCGACAGTACAGCGTACTACTGACCGTGCAGGCAAAACACTTATGTCCACATCTTGACAAAGCATCTCCACAGCAAAAATCTGTCTATCTTCACGTGTGATGGCCCGTTTGCTGTCTTTTTTACAAAGCAAAATACATCATCCTCTCTGTTCACCTCCTTTTAACTCTGAGGCCTGAGACGGGACACAGTAGTCCCTGGTGGGTTTGTGCAGCTCCAGATGAAATCTAGGCAGCATTCCTTTCGTCTGATAAACAAAGGACACACTGAGGGCATCAGGCATCATCGAAGGAACTGCCACTGACTAAGGACAATGCCCCCCATCATGGGATGCAGCCTGGACTCGAGACGAGGGAGATACCCCACTTCCTCCATCACTTCCATTACATCTTGGTGGAAGCAAGTCAACAGAGGAAATAGAAAATGGACTTTTTTTTTCCTGTTATAGAAAGCTCAGACTAAATCAAGACATTTCTTCCCCTCCAATTGTTTCTTCTAGTCATTAACAAAGTATCAAATGTTTGCTTTTGTCCAAAGAGATTAAATATCCTAGAATTTCTTCAAAATAATATTTAACTATAGTTTTTCAGCTCCCTTTCTAAAACTTCTAATATCACAATTTTTAATACTTAAGTGCCCTTTAAAAAAAATTATTTATTGTGACAGGTCTCAGAGTAATCACTATGCAAATACTATTCAAATCATAGTTTAGAAAATGAAAGTGTCACTTCTCTGGCAAAACTCAGATGTTTGCCTAGTCACTGAAATTGACTGGAAGTGTACTGCAGCAGCCACTTTGGGATTTTTGTTTTAATGTGAAGAGACTTGCATTTTCTAGTTATGGATAGCTACTTACATAGCCACAGCATATAAATTCACATTAAAAATGTGCTTTCTCCTCCTTTGGGGGGATTTTAAAAGACAAAAAGGACTCAGGTGGGGACCCTTAAATAAATGAGTTGTATCTAAATCTTTCAAGTCTCTCTTTAAGAGTGTAACCTCTGAGAATGAAGTTTTGTATAAATCGCCCTGGATCTCAGCATCCAAGACAAGAAGAGTAGCAAAGAAGGCCTCTCAGGGACCCTAAAGCAGAAAGCCCAGCACAGCCTTAAGCAAGAGGACCAGGAGGGCTGCAGGTTTCTCAAGAAAGCCCTCAGAGCCCCAGGCAGGTGGAATCCAACCTATTTTCCTTCTCCCAATCATTTACACGGGCCACAGAGGGCCCCCAGGCAGAAATGAACCAAATAAAACAATGAAGGCTGGTGTATTCTGCCTCCCGTTTATGCGGACAGACAATCCTACTATCAGCAAGACTTCTTGGGGCAAAACACAGAAACTTGGGATAGTCTTCCACCTCTGGCACCCACACCATGGTCCTTATGAAGGGACCACAGCAGCAAAACTGCAGATACCCCTCCGTGGAGCAAGGAGGGGAGGGACCGACCTTCCTTCTGCTCCGAACCACTGGGCTGTGAGGAGCTGAAATCTCACAAAAGCACTTTTGTGTGGCTTCACTTCCCGTTACTATCGCACTGCCAAAAACTACAGCAACAACAGTGAAAGCATGCAAAAGCCTACGCAGACTTGATAGCTAAGCACAAGCACATGTGGGCACTCCGAGGGTGCCATTCGGAGGGGGCTGTGCCTACCTGGCAGACAAGCCCCAGTCCTTGTCCTTGGCAGGAGCCTGCCCACCCCACCCACCTCTGTGCCTCTTTCCAACCCTAGAAGCCTCCTCCCAGCTCCTTAGAAAAACCTCCTGGCAGGTCTTTAGGGAAAGTCATAGCAACCCCTTTGCCAATCCCCAGACATTGCACCAGCTTCCTCCAAGGCCCTAGGACCACCTTGGTCTACCCAGCTTAGGAACTGCAAGACCTAGAAGACACCACCCTACCCCATGACAAGTCAGATCAGACCGCAGTTAAAAGCCTATCCCCCATCTCACCTATCCCCTCATAAATTGTTTTCTCCACTTTCTAGATCATTCCCAATTGGAATTGATTAAAAAAAATAAAGTGGTGCTGACATTTGCAGAAATCTGGGAAACTCCACAATGCAGTCTTTCGGACAAACTCCTCTTTCAAAACTGGGAAATGTTAGACTTTTGTAAGTTAAAGGAAAAGATGAGGGCTTTTGCAGCCGTTCCTCTCCAGGGTTAATGACCTTGGATGCGGGTGCAACGTAAACTTTCAGAAAGGGCATTACTATCGGCCCCAGGAGCAACACCGGGAACTCTGCCCCCTCCCTCCCAGCCGGCTGTGCCCCACACTTGGCCAGAAACAAAAAGGGGGTGAAATGAGACTTACTCGAGTATCCCGCTAGTTCCCCCATTCCCAAGCCCCCAGTTCCCCAACCCAGTTCTACTCGATGCCAGTTACTGAGACGGCAACGCAAAACCCTCCTCTCCCCAAAAGGGGGCAGTGGGCGCAAAAATAGTGATCTGTTTGCAAAATACACATGACCTGTGACCTTCGGTAGCGTCAGATCCTCTCTTCCCAAGGCCTTCCGATGCGTCCACCGTGCACGCGTGCACGAGTGAGGAGTGTGCGGCTGTGAGTGCTGGTATGTGCGCGCTCCCTCCTCTGCGAGGGCGCCGGGCCAGACTCGGAAGCGAACCCTCGCTAGGCGACAGGCTCGGCCCCAAGCTGCTTTTCAGCGGGGAGTCCCTGGGTGGCGCGGCTGTCCCCGCCCTCGCCCAGCCGGCCCGCATGCTACCTGCAGCCGCACGCCTCCACCACCATGTCCTCGTATTGCTTGTAGACCACGTTGTTGGCGGCGTCGATGTAGAGGATGCTGATCGGGCTGAGGCGCGCGGGCACGCAGCAGGAGGCTGGCGCCGCATCCGGGGCCATGGAGTTCAGCAGCGTCTGAATGATGGCGTGGTTGGTGGGCTCAAGGTGCGAGCGCAGAGGGAAGTCGCACACGCCCTCGCAGTGGTACGCCTCGTAGTCCAGGGGCGCGATGATCCAGTCGTCCCAGCCCAGCTCCTTGAAGTCCACGTGCAAGGGCTTGCGGCTACAGCGGCTCCGACCCCTGCGCCCGTGGCCCCGGCCCGCGCCCCCGCCGCTGCCCTGAGCTGCCCGCGCCCCGGCCAACGCCGTCCGCCGCCGCCTGCGGCCGCCGATGACCGCAGTCGGCAAGCCCACGCCGGGTCCCGGATCCGGCGGCGGCTCCGCGGCCAGAGCGGCCCCGAGAGCGCGCGCCTGGGAGCGGATCTCTCGGAACAGGCTCTCCTTCCTCCGCGTGCGGGAGGAGACCACCAGCAGCGCGCGCTCCTCCGCCGCAGCGCCGCCGCCTCCGCCGTCCCGCGAACTGAAGCCCAGCAGCCGCAGTGCCAGCGGGACCCGCGCCGAACCCACCACTCCGCGCAGCGAGAGGCAGAACGCGCGGCTGGGGCGCGGTTCCCGGCGGTGGCGCCGTAAGGCGTCTGCCACGTCGAACACCTCCCAGCGCGCGGCGTCCAGGGACTCGGCGGCCCTGGAGTGCAGCAGGCGTGGGGCGTGCGCGGCGCTGGGGCACGTGGACAGCAGCAGCAACGGAGAACTCGCGCTGCGGGGGCCCCGCGCCCCGGACTCGCGGCGCAGCACGCGCAGCTCCGCTCCCAACACCTCGTCTGCGTCGGGAAGGCTGGATACGTCGAACAGGAAGTTCAGGCCGGTCTCGGCTGCCGATTCGTCTGCAGGGGACGGGCAGAGACAAGGAGAGAAAGAACAGGAGTGAGAGCGAAGCGTGCACCCCTAACTGAAGACAGTCCCAATTGCCCTGGATGTGGGAGCAAGGCTCGCCTCTCGGCTCCAGTCCGAAAGCCGTCAGCCTGGCCCAAAAGAGAGGAAGCCATCGCTCAGGTTATCGGGATGTGTGCTTTGGTTCGAGCTAAATGATGTCCGACAACCCAACCAACTTAGCGCACCTCGTAGGCACCCGAGACCCAAGCCTTATGGCTCCTACAGTTTGGCTGCCTGCCCCAGAGCCATGGGTTTTCGAAGACTAGGGCGGAGGCCAGACTTAAGGCCGGTGGCAGAAAAAGAGGCCTGGTGGGTGCATCAGAAGTCGTGCACCTCTTCAAGACCTGGAGGCCAGCCCAGGCGTGGTCCGGGGACTGCTCTTTATGGCCCTCCTTATCCGCCAGGAGAGTCTCGGTTGGGCGAAAACCGAAAGTTCTTGTCCCCTGAAAACTGCTCCTGCCGCTTCTCTTCCCTAGCCCTGCCTGGACATTCCAGCCGGACTCCATCTCCCGTGCAGGCTGGGCCTCCGAGATTCGTCCAGAAGGGGCACGCGTCCGCAGGGCTGCAGACACCCTTTCCCGCATCCAGCCTCCTCGCTCTGCCGGAGGGGAACTGAGGCCCAAATAGGGGCCCGGCTCAGCCCCTGGTCGCCGTGGGGAACTCCAAGCTCTAGCTTCTCCCAGTGTTTTCGCCCACCTCCGACGGAGGGGAAAGAGGAGGGGAAAGAGAGCAAGCCACTTTCTGGGAAGGGCTTGAAGCGGCCGGGACGCCCTGCTGCAGGGAAGGCAGAGGACCGATTGGTCTCCCATCCAGGGCCCGCTGGTCCCCTAGCAGACCTAGTCTTTCCCTCCGTTAGGACTCAACTCGGCCTCTGGGATTTTACTTCTGGTCATAGACACTTTTTTTCTTTAGGGGCTCAGAAAGGAAGAAAAGAGTTGAAATTCCACCAAGCAGCAGATAAGGAGCTCCCTTTGAAGAAGGTCATATGGTTTCGTTTTGCCCCAAACCGAAGAGACTGTGCAGACTCCCCCCACTGTTGGGAGGGTTGCTCACCAACCACTGGACGCTAAGCTATTGACTCCAGAGGGCTGAAGTGTGGGTGCTGCCGCAGCCGCTGGAGACCTCAGACAGCCCTGCGAGTGGAGGCCCAGGGTGGAAGGCAAACAGGAGAGGTGCCGGGCAAAGTGCTCCTTCCGTTTCCTCATGCTTTCTCCCCAGGACTTTGGGAGCGGCAGCACTTTCTCTGAGCTTCCCTTGCAAGCCTCTCCCTGGTTTGAGATTCTGCCACTGCATTCTCTCCGAAATTTCCTGGGATTTAGCTCAGGCTGAGGCCACTGCAGACCTAATTCGATCTAAGAAAGAGCATCTGGTGCCTCTACAAGCTCAGGGCCATACACATCTCACCTCTCCCAGGGTCTGCACACCAGGACTCAGGCTCCCAACAAGCATCCTAGCATACCATCCAGGGGGCACCCCAGGCTCTCAGAGAATGCTTGAAATTTTCCACCAGAGCTTTAGGGCCATTTGGGCCCAGACCGTCCCTGCATTCCCAAATAAAGCAGCCTGTGTAGACCCTGTGTGTATGCTGGAGGGAATGAGAAACTTGATTACTGGCACCTCCTCTACCTGCTTTCACAGGCTAGCGGTGGACATATAGAACCCCCTGCCAGTGGCTCCCAGGCAGGACTTGGGTGGCAGCAGCACTTACTTCCCAGCCCTATTGCCTTTCTTTCCCTCTTGCCTTCCAGGCTGGGTCTCTGGCTGGATAGAATTAAGGCCGAAATTACTTGCATTTCCGCCTGAAATTAGTTAAATTTTCCCTATCTGTCTGCTCTAATGGCTTCAATAGAGATTAATAAAATCCAGATGACACTCCCCAACCACTACTGCCTCACCCAGGTCCTACCTTTGGAGGGCTCAGGGTGGAGCAAGGTGGGGTGCTTGGTCCCAGAGAGGCTTGAATTCCTGCAGGTTCGCTGGCCCTCCTCTCCTCTCTGCATAACCTCCTCATTCTGCCTCCCCAGGGACCCAGCACCAAGCAGGCACCCGCCTCCACCCAGACCAGCCTGCTAAGAAGGGCCCTCCTCAGACCTGGTGATGCCACCAGCCTCTCCGGAGCCCTGTACTTTAGTCTGATGTCCGCTCTGTCCCGCGTTCCCCTCCGTTTCCCCCAGTTTTGTACCGCCCTCCCCGCAAGATTGGGAGCTGCAGAGCAATCAAGCAGCCAACGCCGCCACCACTGCTCAGTCCCTCTGGACCGAATCCCCTCCTTGCTTCTCCGGACAGCCAACTCAGCCTGCCTCCTCGAAGGGACCCGCAGGGCCGGCAGGGCCAGGGCAGCCCGGGCTGAGGACCGGCTGAGCCCTCTGGGGCCGCGGGCCCCCGCCAGCTGCCGTGGCTCTAGCCAGTGTCCAGGCGCTGCAAGTTCGGGTGCGTGGGCCTTGGAGAACTTTCTAACACCTGAGCCTGGGATGTGCTGGTACTGAGGTCCGCCCCCCCCAGCCCCCGCCACACCGAGGGAAATGGTGCTGGGGCGCAAAACAGGATGGACGGGCGCGGGTGACGGCAGAGTACCTGGGGTCGCCTGGTCCGCGAAGCCGGTGACTGTGTCCGCGTGGCCGTGGCCGCCAGATCCTGAGGTGGAGGCGGCGACTGGCCCGGCCGGAGTCCTCCCGGCCAGGCTCCTGTAAAGCGACATCATGAACTGGTGCAGCACCACCGAGCCGTTCCTGAAGCCGGAGCCCGATGCGCGGCGCGCAACGCGGGGCCCGGGAGACGCGGCGGCCAGGGCAGCGGAGGCGCCTGCAGCCGGGGCGAGGTTTGTCCCGCCGCCGCCGCCGCCGCCGCCGCCACCGCCCCCCGGACTCTCGGCCGGCCCTGCCCCCGCCGCCCGCAGCACGGCGGCCGCTTCTAGCCCGTCGCGGGGGCGGCAGGCGCTCAGCAGCCAGAGGCACAGCGCGGCGGCCGCGCTCAGGTCCATGGGCTCCGAGGGCCAGGCGGGCGGGCGGCGCGGGCTCCGAGGCTTCGGGAAGTCCCCCGGCGCCTTTTGAACATAATGTTTAATAATGGGGGAAGTGTGCGCTGCAAGCTGCGGCGTCCCCCCCTCCTCTCCCACCCCACCCCACCCCCGTCCAACGCCCGGTGCAGCGCCCCCTGCTGAACGCTCGAGCCGCAGCGACGCGCCCCATACTCCGGCCTAAAGCCGAGCCTGGGGCCGGAGCCTCCTCGTCCCATCCGAGCTCTTCGTCCCCACTCTCGCCAGACGAATGTCACCGACCCGAAGCTCCCGCCACCCACCTGGGCCCCGCCTCGCTTCCCCGGGGCCAGGCGACTCACCCCCACCCCTCCGCCCACGCTGCGCCTGGAGCCAGATGCGCCCTCGGGAGTCAGAGGCTCCGAGGCCTCGTGCGTACCCGCCCAGCTTCTTCCCCATTCCCCTGCGGAGAAGCACCCGCCCCCTCCCCGCTCCTATTCCGCCTGAGACGCGGGAGGTGGGGCTGCGGAGGGGCTCACCCCGCCAGTCAGTGCCACGATCCCGTGGCCAGGGCGCACAGAGAGGCCACAAGGGCGCACAGAGGCCACAGGGCGCGCGGGGTCGCGGGTCCCGCGGGTCCCCACCCTGGCACAGCCTACAAAGATCGGAGCGGAAGGCCGGGGCAGGAAAGAGGACCGGTAGGGAAGAGAGGGTTGGGGGCCTGAAAGGACAGGCCGGAAAGACAACTGGACGAGGACCGACGGTCGAACCAGCAAAGGTAGGGGTGCGGAACGCGCGTTTAGACGGGCGCCAGGATCTTAAAGGAGTTCAGGAACTACGAGAGCAACTTCGGGGTGACGAGCGGGTTCCCGCGCGGGAGCGGCTCAAGTTCGTCTGCGCGTGGAAAGTGAAGACCCCTTCCACCCGCCAGCCTCCCCGGAAGCCCCGGCGAACGAAACGGGCTCTCGGGTATGTAGGGGCGCGCCCGTAGGCGAGAGGGCAGGCGGTGAAGAGCTCAGGGTAGCGCCTCTGTACTTCCTTCCTGGGCCGCGGTTCTCGAGCTGGGTTGTGGGGTAGCAGGGAGGATGGAGGGGGTGCCCAAGACGGCCGTCGCAAGGGCGGCGGGGCGCTTGAGTGAGCAGCCAGCAGGGGTAGGTCCCAGAGGCCCCATCTCAGGTTGATGCTCCGGGGAGGGAGGTCTGGGTGTCGGCTCAGCTCCACCAGCAGCCGGGACATCGGTCCGTAGAGGGCCGGAAGGCTCAGCGGATGGACAATCTGCTGGTGGGCGGACAGAGGGCTAGAGTCTGACCGATCCCGTAGTAGGGCAGGCGCATCTTTTTCTTTTAACATTGTGTTTGCTACCGAGCTCTAAATCTAGACGGGGGCAGTGAGTCACGGTTTCTTTGAGTAGGTGAGCAGCGTCAGTGCGATGCCTTGGGACCCAAAGTCGCAGGACTTTCGCTCTCCCTCGACCGCTGCGCGCTCTGACCCACGAAGAATGCCCAGCTCGCGGAGCTCCTGGGCCGACGGCGGCCCCAGGCTCCCGAGCTCCCCTATACCGGCTTCTTCGTCCCAAGTGAAGTCCCCAGTCATCATCCGACCGACCACTGCGAAGATGCAGTGCCCGCTCAGCGTGGGATTTTGGGTCACTCACCACTCGGGATTTAGAGACCTGGCAAGGGGTCAGACCCCAGGCGGATCAGGTGGACGGAGGGAAGAAAAAAGAGCTCGAAGTTCACATGGGAATGTCTGGGCAGGAAGGGCAGTGAGGGGGCTGGGATTACTGGCGCTGCATTAACCCAACCGGATTTGGGAGCCAAGGACCAAGAGCTTTGACAAGGCCCTGGTCAAGGATCTGCCTCTTTGGGTTGGTGCAGGTACAGAGAGGCCCTGCAGGAATCCAGCCTCGCAGAACTGCCCCCCTAGAGAGAGACACTGATCAGTCAAAGTAGTGGCCCCTCCACCACAGCTGTCCCTGCTGTCCTTCCTGGCTTCCTTTCCCCGTGCAGCCACGGTGAACAGTCTTTAGATGTTTTGCATATCATCAAGACCCTGATTTGTGCAAACACTCTGGCATCTCTGAGCTGGAGTCCAGTAGTCGTGGTTCTTGTCCTGGTTTTGCTGTTATCAACCAGACCCCATTGCATCGTCTGGGCTTCGGTTCCTCCAGTTGTGTGAAGGCAAGAACCCAAGGGTTCTGGCACTGGCCTGGCAGAGCAGGTGCCAAATAAACCTTTGTTGATTGCATGATACATCCGCCTTGAGGTCATGCTGGGACTTAGGAATGAGAAGTGGGTTGGAATCCTTGGGCCCTTGCTGTCCCTAGGGGAACAGGGACAGCAAGCTCCTTTGAGATTGAATGTCCTCATCTGTAAAATGGGGGAGATTCTCAATTCAGGAAGTTGGTGTGGATCCAGGATGACAGGTGGGCACAGAGGGGGCTCAGAGCCTCACCCCTCCCAGTCTGTTCCGGATCCCTAGGGTGATGATGGCTGAGAGAGAAGCAGCTTCTAGGCACTGGAAGGCTCTGGAGGAGAGCACTGGGGGTGGGCTGCTGCTGCTGGAGCCCCCACCCATCATGTGTGTGCTTGAGCCAGTCCTTAGCCACTGTCACCTGTGTTTCTTGATCTGTCAAGTCAGACAACAATGCATTTCTTCATTATTTAGCCATCCCTCTATTCATTTTTTCTTTCCTGTAAATACTTAACCCTGATTGGCTTTCTGTATATTGTGAATTCAGCAACAACACAGGACAAATGCACTGAGCTCTCGTAAGGGTGGAAGAGACGGTCAACACTTACGTGCATAAATGTACCTGAATATATGGTGCACTGTTAGGTGGTTCAAAGTAAAGTGGTGGGGGATTTCCCTGGTGGTCCAGTGGTTAAGAATTTGCTTTGCAATGCAGGGGACACTGGTTCGATCCCTGGTTGGGGAACTAAGATCTCATATGCAGCAGAGCAACTAACCCGAGTGCCACAACTAAGCCCTCATGCTGGCAAAAAAAAAAAAAAAACTGATGGGAAGCGGGGCCTGGGGGTCTTTTTGACCAGCAGTGGCCACACTGAAGCAGAGCCCAGAAAGGAGAGAGGCAGAAGGAAGCTTGGGGTCATGCCTGGCTCCCTCTCCTTCCTCTCAAATAATGATGGTAACCAATGGTTACCATTAACCGGTCATGTATGGATGTGAGAGTTGGACTATAACGAAAGCTGAGCACCAAAGAATTGATGCTTTTGAACTGTGGTGTCGGAGAAGACTCTTGAGAGTCCCTTGGACTGCAAGGAGATCCAACCAGTCCATCCTAAAGGAGCTCAGTCCTGGGTGTTCATTGGAAGGACTGATATTGAAGCTGAAACTCCAATAATTTGGCCACCTGATGCAAAGAGCTGACTCATTGGAAAAGACCCTGATGCTGGGAATGATTGAGGGCAAGAGGTGAAGGGGATGACAGAGGATGAGATGGCTGGATGGCACCATAGATTGGATGGCCATGGGTTTGGGTGAACTCCAGGAGTTGGTGATGGATAGGGAGGCCTGGCGTGCTGCCGTTCATGGGGTCACAAAGAGTCAGACACAACTGAGCAACTGAACTGAACTGAGCTGAATGATGGTTCTCCAGGTATCAGCTGCTACTGCTAAGTCACATCAATCCTGTCTGACTCTTTGCAACCCCGTGGACTGTAGCCCACCAGGCTTCTCTGTCTATGTTAGGCAAGAATACTGGAGTGGGTTGCCATTTCCTTCTCCACCAAGTACCAGGCATGTTACTAACTGCTTAAGTGACTTCATGTCACCTAAGTCTCACCACTGCTCTGTCCTGTGAGGTGTGTGCGTGCATGCTCAATCGCTACGGTGTATCAACTCTTTGCAACCCTGTGGCCTATAGCCCACCAGGCTCTTCTGTCTATGGGATTTCCCAGGCAAGAATACTGGAGTGGGTTCCCATTTCCTTCTGCAGGGGGTCTTCCCAACCCAGGGGTCAAACCTGCGTCTCCCGTGTTTCCTGCATTGCAGGCAGATTCTTTACCCACTGAGCCACCTGGGAAGCCCGTCAGGTATTTGTGCTCCCATTTTATTGACAAAGAAATTTGAGTCACAGAGAAATGTAACATCTTCCGCAGGCAACCTGGTGAGTGGCAGAGCCTGGCGTCACTCTGTCTTTGCCCAACCCTTGGCTGCTAACAGCAGAGATTGGATCGTAGGAGTGTGACCTGCAACACTCTCCTCAGCTCCAGTGGAGAGGCGGAGGGTCCGGCCTTGCCCTGCAAGCTCTTTGGAAAATTCTTGGCAGAAAAAACTCTCAGGGCCAGGTGAGGCTTATGAAAGCATCGTCTTGAGGACTCCTTCCCACCTCTGGCATCAGCTGGGAGCTCGCCAACAGAACACAGTCTGTCAGCAGCAGCAGCAGGGCCTGCCTGTGGCTGGGGAAGCCATGGAGCTCAGAGCAGGACAGGCTGGTAGGAGCATGTGGTCTGACAGCTAAGTTTACATGAAGTGACCTGATGGCCTAGCATGTCAGGCCCATGGTGAGGGCTCGACTTGGACCAGGTCTCCTGTGCCCTGATGGCTGAGCATCAGGGTGGAGTGAAGATGGCTCCCTCCCTGAAGACAGGCGAACATGATACCAGGAGTTCCTGGCCTGCCATCCCTGACTTCGTCAGGCCTTCTGATGAGTGGGTGGCTGGCCTCCTGGGGCCCACAGGGCCAGGCCAACCTGGGCTCAACTGGGGCTTCCTCCAGGAACATGGGGGCCTTTGGTAGGTGGGCCAGGCAGGTGGGAATATCGCTCCTGGCCTGGAGACATTGTACCCTGCCTGCTGCGTGGTGCACTTTGAAAGTGGCTTCCTAGTCCCCTGTGTTGTCCAGCAGTCAGAGGGCAGCTGGTACAGGAAACTTAGAGACAGCTGGGAGAAAACCAGGGGCTGCAAGTTCCAACTTCCGTTCCTTGTCCGGCCCAGGCCCCCCCCCCCCCCCCCCGCCCAGTGTCCCAAGAACTCCAGCCTTCAGCTGTTATCTCCTCAGAAAGTGGAGGTGAGATTGGCTCCAACAGGGGGAGGACGGAGAGGCAGCCTGGTTTGGGTGTGGGTGTTTCTTTGTTGGGGTGGAGAGAAGTGGTCCCCGTATTCTCACCCCCAGATCCTTGGCTTGGAGAGCACTTTGCTGCTCATCTGCCCTCTGCAGAAGCTGTTTGCTTTCTCTGGCCATCAGGTTTCTGACTCAGGTCCTAGAATTCAAGGTTTTGAAAGAATTTGTTGGGACTTCCCTGGTGGTCCAGTGGCTAGGACTCTGTGCTCCCAATTCAGGGAGCCTGGGTTCAATCCCTGCACAGGGAACTAGATCCCACATGGCACAACTAAAGACCCAGAGTAGCCAAATAAATAAAAATAAATATTTTTTTAAAAAAAGAAAAAGAAAGAATTTGTTGTTGCTGCTCAGTAACTAAGTTGTGTCTGACTCTTTGTGACCCCACGGACTGCAGCATGCCAGGCTTCCCTGTCTTTCACTATCTCCCAGAGTTTGCTCAGATTCATGTCCATGAGTTGGTGATGCCATCCAACCATCTCATCTTCTGTCATCCCCTCTCCTCCTGCCTTCAATCTTTCCCAGCATCAGGGTCTTTCCCAGTGAGTCAGTTCTTTGCATCAGGTGGCCGAAGTATTGGAGCTTCAGCTTCAACATCAGTCCTTCCAGTGGATATTCAGGACTGATTTCCTTTAGGATTGACTAGTTGGATCTCCTTGCAGTCCAGAGGACTCTCAAAAGTCTTCTCCAACACCACAATTCAAAAGCATCAGTACTTTGGCACTCAGGCTTCTTTTTGGTTCACCTCTCACATTCATGCATGACTACTGGAAAAAACCATAGTTCTGACTATATGGACCTTTGTCAGCAAAGTAATGTCTCTGCTTTTTAATACACTATCTAGGTTTTTAATACACTATCCAGGTTTGTCATAGCCTTCCTTTCAAAGATCAAGCGTCTTTTAATTTTGTGGCTGCACTCACCATTCACAGTGATTTTGGAGCCCAAGAAAATAAAATCTGCCACTGTTTCCACTTTTTCCCCTTCAACTTATCATGAAGTGATGGGACTGGATGCCATGATTTTAGTTTTTTTGAATGTTGAGTTTTAAGCCAAGTTTTCCACTCCCCTCTTTCACCTTCATCAAGAGGCTCTTTAGTTCCTCTTCACTTTCTGCCATAAGGATGGTGTTATACGCATATCTGAGACTGTTGATATTTCTCCCTGCAATCTTGATTCCAGCTTGTGATCCATTCAGCCTGGCATTTCACATGATGTACTCTGTATATAAATTAAATAAGCAGAGTGACAGCGTACAGCCTTTACATACTTCTTTCCCAATTTTGAACCAGTCAGTGTTCCATGTCTGGTTCTGTTGCTTCTTGACCTGCATACTGGTTTCTCAGGAGACAGGTAAGGTGATTTGGTATTCCCATCTCTTTAAGAATTTTCCACAGTTTGTCATGATCCACATAGAGACTTTAGCATAGTCAAAGAAGCAGTAGTAGATGTTTTTCTGAGATTTCCTTGCTTTCTCTATGATCCAACAAAATTTGGCAATTTGATCTCTGGTTCCTTTGCCTTTTCTAAACCTAGCTTGTACAGTTGGAAGTTCTCAGTTCATGTACTGTTGAAGGCTAGCTTGAAAGATCTTGAGCATTACCTTGCTAGCATGTGAAATGAGCACAATTGTGCGGTACCTTGAACATTCTTTGGCACTGCCCTTCTTTGGAATTGAAGTAAAAACTGACCTTTTCCAGTCCTGTGGCCGCTGCTGAGTTTTCCTAATTTGCTGACATATTGAGTGCAGCACTTTCACAGCATCTTCTTTTAGGATTTGAAGTAGCTCAGCGGGGATTCCATCACCTCCACTAGCTTTGTTCATAGTAATGGTTCCTAAGGCCCACTTGACTTTACACTCCAGGATGTGTAAAAGAATATTTGGGATTCTTTGGGCCAACTTTTCATATGATGCCTGACTCTTCACAGACTGCTACCAAGACTCTGCTCGCATACATACCTGCAGAGACGGGAGCTCCCTCCTGGTCCCAGGTAGCCTCTTGACAGCTCTGAAGGTGAGGCAGTCTGTACCTGTGAGAGCCACCACACCTCTCAAAGGCACCTCTGCTGACAGAAGTTCACAAGCCACCTGGGAACGTGACCTGGCGCACTGGGGTTGATGCCATTTAGGAAGTCAGTCTTGGATTCTACCAGCTGGAGCCACCGGAAATTGGACCCACCCTCCTGCAGCCTGGAGCCCCTGATGACAAGAGAAGGTTCCTTAGAGACGCCTTGCCCTGTGCCTTGCATTGCCCATGCAGGGCAGCCAATTTCCCAAGGAGGGAAAAGGATCAGCACCCTGGCATTTGGCATCACAGCTGCCAGGGAAGGTGGGGCTCCTCTGTGATCCCGTGTCTTTGCTCTCTGTGTGGCTTGGAAGGTCCCAGGCCAGCTCTGCCCTGGGTACCCTGGAGGAGAGGAAGAGGATGGATGAGGGCTCAGTCCCTGCCCTGCCCATCATTAGGGGTTCTGGGCCCTTGCAGCCCAGCACTATTTTGGAAGTAAAACAGATACCCCCCCCTGGGCTATAACGTTGATGGTTCCCGAGAATCAAAAAACCAGAATTCAAATCTGGCCTCTAACCTTGGACTGCAAGTCCCTTGGCCCTTCCTGGCTTTTGATCCCCAGACGCTGATAATGATCCCCAATAAGGCTGATAATCAAATGTCCACTGAGGGTCCTCCTGTGAGAGGTGGGGAGCAGGTGAGGATGGGGACCAGTGCCAAGGTCCCAGGCAGGGGCCACCGGTTTGGACCTGCCAAGGCTCATGTATTCAGAGCTGGAGAGGGTTAGCGATGAGGAGGTAGCATCAGCCTGGGCCTCTGCGGCCCAAGAAGGTGTCCCTGGGAGGGCTGGGGATGGTGACAACAGTTCACAGAGGACGCCGCCAACTACCGCTTCCGCCAGGGGTTGGGCTGTGGATGTGGGATGATCCCCACAGGCCTCTGGCTCAGCCCTGTCTGATGCCCAGGTCTGGGCTTCCTCCAGCTCTGATGCATTTTCCATGCTCCAGGCAGGGCTTGTATTCCCCCAGGTTACCCCAGGCAACAGCTCTGGCATCCACACTGGGGTGGGCTGCAGCCTGTCACTGGCCACTGGCATGGCCCCACCCTTGAGCAGGGGGAGGAGATAGGGCTGAGAAGAAGGGAGTGGAATCGTCTCCTCTCTAGAAGTTTCACAGGGGTTTCTCAGGGTCCTTCCTTTGGGGGTTGGGTAAAATGGCAACGGGCTGGTGGATGCTGCCACCTGCTGGTCACTGGTTACAACAGCACCACAGTGTGGCTGAACCCCATTCCTGCTCAGATTTACAAGCAGTCTGGGAGAAGATTCAGGAAGCCCTGCACGGGGCCTTGGGGTTGAACCAGCTTACCTGGAGCTCTGAGGTATCCTGGGAGCTGAGGGGACAAGGACCACACACCTCCACTGAGGTCAGGAAAGAAACCAGACGGTGGAGTCGTGATAAACACTGGCTTCCAAACCACCTTTATAGTGTGCTGGTTTTGTGACCTTCAGTTCATTAACTTGTTATCCTTCCCCTTTAAATGGAGACAGAGATTCCTACCTGTCAGGTGTACCTAAAGATAAAGGAAACAAAGTAGGTAAAAACCTTACCATAGTGCCTGGCCCAATAAATGCTGGCTTTTACAGCTTTCTGATTCAGTCAGTCCGGGTTTAACCCATCCAAAGACTGATCAAACCTGTCCATCCAGTCTATTCCCGTGTGGTCTTTCAGGCATTTCCCCTCTGTTGACTTGCCTGTCGAACATCAATAGTCTGAAGCTATGCCTCCATTAATTTTCTTGGAGACCTTTGTCGACACAAGAGATTAAAACGAAGCAAACTCCTTTTAGAATCAAAACTGGTGGACACCTAGATGCGCAGTGTTTCAGAATGCCGGGTCCTCCGATTTGGCAAGTAGGAGCCAGGGTTTCTAGTCTAGTCACATAATGAACACAGAACCAAACTGTCTTCTTTGCCTGGGAAAACAGGGGCTAACAGAGGTCAAGAACGGGCTTAGAGGACCCAGAAGATGTGTCCCCAAGTCTCGGATGTGAGATCTTGCAGACACTCCAGAGGATGGGGACACTGGGGCCAGAATGTCTCATGTTCCCACAGCAGAGTGTCGAACATCACAGGGCTGACCCAGGGACCCTGTGTCCACCCTGGATGGCCTGTCTCAGGTTCTCTGGTCCACATGGCAAAGGCATCTGTGAGATCTTCAGGAGGCTGGGCACTAAGGCTGCGAAGGGTGAGGCTGCCTACAAAACTGGGCCATGGCTGCCCCTTTGTGTGTGTTTCCCACTTTCCTAGGTAGCTGATCCACCTCCGAATAATACCTTAATTTAGGGCAGAGCCCCAGCTGGGTCCTGTCCTCCCAGGCATTTTTTTTTCTGGCTTGAATGAAGAGTTGGAGAGCTCTAGGCAAAGTGCTTCAGAGAAGGCGATGGCTCCCCACTCCAGTATTCTTGCCTGGAACATCCCATGGACAGAGGAGCCTGGTAGGCTGCATAAAGTGAACTTTTGAGAAGTGAGGGACGCATGTGCGTCTTGAA
>SRVM01030686.1:0-19320 GCA_007570785.1 Antilocapra americana
AATAAAATCTCATGGGTGTAACCAAGAGGATGTGCTGGGGCAAAAGAGTGAATATAGACTTGGGAGGGTGTTTGAAGGCGGCAGACCTCATAGGATGGAGGAGTGTTAAGAATCTGCATGCCTGCTTCAGAAATCCTAAGAGCTGGAAGCTCGTGTGTTGAGAGTAAAACACCAGGAGGAATTGTCATGGAGGGAGAGAATGGAAGAAAGTCCTGACCCAAATCAAAAAGGGGACCAGAGCCAGGATATGAATGGTGTGGATGAGACATTCTCTACTGGTACATCTCTTAGGATTCCTACCTACCCTCCATCCAGGGTACAACAAGTTCCTAACTTGCCTGGGGAGTGATTTCCATTGCAGAGGGGCAGGGGAATTGCTATTTCTGAATCAAATTCTGATAAAGACATGGAATGGTAACGTGGGAGTAACTGTCCATGGAAATTTGTGAGTGGAAGCAAAGGAGAATCTGGCATAGCCAGGCACTGATTCCACCCTTGAAAATACAGCCATTCAGGAAGAAGTCAAAATGCAAGGCTGGTTTTTCTGTAGTAAAATATCCCAATGAGAAAAGTAAGGCAGAAGGGACAAAAGAAACCATCATGGTTATAAATCAATATTTGGGCAAACTATGGGAGATGGTGAGGAACAGGGAGGCCTGGCATGCTGCTGTCCATTGTGTCGCAAAGAGGTGGGCAATACTTGGGGACTGAACAACAGCAACATAAATGAATATCAGGAACCTAGCTTACGAGAGTTTAAAAATAATGGTCACCAAAATCTGACCAAAGAACACATGATCCAGTGTATGAAAGATGGCCTACCTGCAGTCTTTAGTTTCCCGACCACTGCCTTAGATAAAGGGATGCACCCTCCATGTCCCTGATACATTTCACAGCTTTTCTCCAAGCCTTCTGGAACACAGATTAGAAGGTTAGCCCTCTTAGATCATGGAGGCAAAAGCAACAATCTAGGAATGGGGCAGCCACAAGTTAGAAGGAGCCTGGGCCCCACAGGTCTTTGTAGAGCAAGATTGCAATTACAGTGCAAACTTTATGTGAGTGAAGAAGAATATATATGTTGTACATGTCGTATATGAGGTCTCTGTCATACACACCCTGCCAGTGGAGAAGAAGAGCAAGACAGGCAGGAAGAGCAACTTTGCCTTTTCCCTGTGGGGTTCTTGATGAACAAATGGAAACAAGACCAAATGGAAGGAACTTCCTGGTTGTCCACTGGGCTTCCCCTGCAGGGGCAAAACTTCAATCCTAGTTCAAGATATTAAGATCCTATAGACTTCCCAATGCAGCCAAAAATGGTAATAAAAATAAAAATGAAAGAACAAGGAAGAGGTAACCTTATGAGGACTGTTTGGGACAGATTTCAAGTTCTCCTATAAGGTTATGTGCTGTTTGACTTCTCTCCAAACAGTCCCCTTCTATATCTTTTCAAGATGGGGCTCATTTTTCTTTTATTTGTTATTCATTTATTTACTTTTCAACCATACCTTACAGCTTGCAGGATCTTTGTTCCCCAACCAGGAATTAGACCTAGCTTGGTGGTGAAAGCACCAAGTCCTAACCACTTGGTCCACCAGGGAATTCCCCAGATGGGACTGATTTTTCGTATAGATGAAGGAGACAGGCAATTGGAGGAGATCACAACCCACTCCAGTATTCTTGCCTGGGAAATCCCATGGCAAGAAGAGCCTCATGAGTTACAGCCCATGGAGCTACAGAGAGTTGTACACAGCCGAGCAATGGAGCAGACACAAGATAGGCAATAAAGAGAGCTTGTGTGTCCAACTCTTTGCGAGCCCGCCAGGGTCTTCTGTCCATGGGATTTCCCAGGCAAGAATACTGGAGTGGATAGCCATCCTCTTCTCCAGGAGATCTTCCCCACCAAGAGATGGAATCTTGGTCTCCTGCTCTGCAGGTGGATTCTTTACCATCTGAGCTGCCAGGGAAGGCTTTTGAAGCTACTACTAACAGCTCACTTACTACATATGAGCTGTTTAAGCTATTCTGCGCCAGCTGACAAAGACAAATTTTGTTTTCCCAAGCAAATTTTTGTTTTCCTTCCAAGAAAAAAAGATAAGTTATTTAGGGATGAGGTGGGAAATTCGCTTTGTGAATTAATGATCGCTTTTATCTCCTGAAACTTGGTTTGTCAGTAACATTCCTTTCTACTTATAGAGATGGTGTTTGTTTATATTCTAAGCAATCTACTTTTTTTCAAAGCCAATGCCTACCTTAGAGGAGAAATGAACTGTATCAAAGCACACAACTTTCAAAGGTTCTTTTCTTCCACAGTGACTCAGAGTGAAGTATCTCTAATCTCCTTTATTGGGACCTGGGGAAGGCTGGGTTTTGCAATGTCAGCTTTTCTGAGCTAGAATGTCGCCAAACACTGGAGGCTGGCTCCAGGGTCATCTTGGTAAGAACAGAACCCTACGTAAGAAAATTTAGTGGCTGGTAGTGGAAAGGAGGTGACCTGTCTGCTGAAACATTTCATCATTCAGTGAATCATTATCATCTACCTAAGCTATAATGAATTCCAGGAAGCACAAGTCAGCAGCTCTCAACACATCAGTGGGTTTATCCCTTGTGAGTGTGTCACAGTCATTTACTGTTGTTGTTCAGTCGCTAAGTCATGTCCAACACTTTGCAACCCCATGGACAGCAGCATGCCAGGTTTCCTTGTCCTCCACTATCTCCCAGAGATAGTTTAAACTCATGTCCATTGAGTCGATGATGCCATCCAATGATCTCATCCTCTGTTTCCCCTTCTTGTCCTACCCTCAGTCTTTCCCAGCATCAGGGTCTTTTCCAATGAGTTGGCACTTTGTATCAGGTAAGCAAAGTATTGGAGCTTCAGTTTCAGCATCAGTCCTTCCAATGAATATTAAGGGTTGATTTCCTATATGATTGACTGGTTGGATCTCCTTGAATCCTAAAGACTCTCAAGAGCCTCCTCCAGAATATTCATGTATTGGTTTTCTTACAATAGTGGAAGTACTGGAGTTTATGAACAATTTACCTTTTTAATAAAAAATATATAAGTCAGAGCAGTGTTTTACTCAGAGTTCATTTGGTTGCAAGCCACAGAAAACAAAGAAACAGTTCCAGAGAAAAGGGGAGGATGAACTCTCTCTCTGGGAAGTTTCAGGAGGACAGCCCCAGGCAGCGGGACTCAGTGATGGTCCAAGATTCTCTCTGTGCATCTCGGCCCCTGCTTTTTGTTGTGCTTGTGTCTTCCCGTGTACATGGTGACTTCCTGCTATAGAACTGGCTTTCTCCATAAGGCTGGGATCCTGACCATTGGAAACTCATGGATTCACATGGAAGCTTACTTGCCCCCTTGACAGCTCATTGGGGATATAAAAAGGGGGCAAATCTCCAAGAGTGTGATTGACCCTTTGGGGTCACGTGCCCTCCTCCAGGCCAGTCACTAAGGGCTGGAAGGTGGGATATGATCATTGGTCCAGTCTGGCACTTTTCCCTACTCCCAGATCTATCACTGTGACTGAGAAGGCAGAAGATGGCAGCTTCTGTTCGGACAGAATGGGTGGAGGCAGGGGGTTGAGCAATTCCCCTCAAGAACGGGGAGTTTTGTCCCCTGAAGAAAGGCAGCTGTTCTTCCCAAGTATCTGTAAGGACTTGCAATGCTGCACATCTTTAAGAGGTCTGAGAGGATTTCCCTGGTGGCCCAGTGGTGAAGAATCTGCCTGTCAGTGCAGGGGACGTGAGTTTGATCCCAGCTCTAGGAAGATCCCATATGCTAAGGGGCAACTAAGCCAGTGTGCCACAGCTACTGAGCCTGTGTGCCCTAGATCCCATGTTCCACAATAAGAGAAGCCACCACAATGAGAAGCCAGCCCACCACAGCTAGGGAGTGGCCTCTGCCTACTGCAACTAGCAAAAGCCTGTATGCAGCAATGCAGACCCAGCTCAGCCATAAATCACTATATAAAACATTTTAAAAAGTGTCTGATAATAGAACTAATGGAAATTTTGAATAACTTGGATAAAAGAGACTAACATTTTCTGAATGCTACAGGAGGGATCAGTCTCCTTACACTGAGAGCCCTTTCAAATGGCTCAATATCCCCTGTCAATAGGATTTCATCAAGGGGCATCATCCCCGCCCTCCTGATGAAAAGCCAGAGAATCCTGGATTTACTACCTCCTTTCCTCACTTCTTTTCATTCCATCCAAACCAGAGTACTCCATACACATGATCTAACAAGTCTAACAATACCAGAAACAGAGTATACCTCCTGCCTTGTGGGCCAGTTATTTTCTTGTCTTTCTGATTTTGTTGAAGAATGAAACACAGGAGATAAAATTTTTCTGAGGTATTGCATACCTGAAAAGGTCTCTATTCTATCATTACATTAGGTTACTAGTTGACAGGGCATAGAATTTAAGTTTGGAAATCGTTTTCTCTTACAGTTTTGAAGATTTTATCCAACTGTTCAGGCTGAGAAAGCTGATTCCATTTCTCCTCATTTTTAATCACTTGCATATTAATGACTTTTTCCTTTCTGGAAGCTTTTAGAGTAATTTCCTTATCCTTGGTATTCTAACATGATAATGGATCTTTTTCCATTCTTTGTGCTGATAATTCAGTGGGACTTTTTAAAATTGATATATGATTGACTTTTAATATTATATAAGTTACAGTGTATAATACAGTGATTCACATTTTTAATAGCTATACTCTATACTCCATTTATAGTTATTACGAAATGCTATATGCTGTACAATATATCCATGTAGCTTATTTTATTTTTGGCTATGCTGGGTCTTAATTGCCAAGGGGGCTCTTCTCTAGTTGTGGCGAGTGGGGGCTATATTTTAATTGCAGTGCATAGACTTGTCATTGTGGTGGCTTTTCCTGTTGCTGGGCACAGACTCTAGGGCATGGACTTTAGGCATGGGCTCAGCAGTTTTTGTGCATTGGATTAGTTACTCCAGGGCATGTGGGGGTCTTCCCAGATCAGGGATGGAATCTGTGTCTCCTGCACTGGCAGGCGGACTCTTTTTCACTGGAAGCCCCTGGTAGCTTATTTTATAACTAATAGTTTCTACTTCTTATTCTCCTTTCCTCTCTCCACTGGTAACCACTAGTTTGTTCTGTGTATCTGTTAGTCTGCTTTTTTGTTGTGGTTATATTCACTAGTTTGCTTTATTTTTTAGACTCCACATATAAGTGAACTCATACAATATTTGTCATTCTCTGTCCAACTTATTTCACTCAGCATAATGCCCTTCAAGTCCATCCATTTTGCTGCAAATGGAAAAGCCACATTAATGTTTATGACTGAGTAGTATTCCTCTCGACATATATGTATATCAAGTTTTATTTATCCATTCATCTATTGATATGGTTGTTTCCATATCTTGGCAATTGTAAATAATGATGCTATGAACATTGAAGGGACATGTAGCTTTCCAAGGTGGGTCTTTCAATCTGTGAATTGGTGTCATTGATCTCTGGGAAGTTTTTTAATCATGGAATTCTCTAGGCTAGAATACTGGAGTGGGTATCCATTCCCTTCTCCAGGGATTCTTTTTGTTATGATTCCTCTAATATTTCTTTCTGGAGCTATAATTTGCCTGTTGGATTCTCTGGATTTATCTTCTACTTTTCTTCTGTGGTCTCTCTGTGATTTTTGTTTGCTCTCTTGGAACTGTCCCTTAAGCTTATCTTCCAACTTCTCTCTCCATATTTTTCCTGCTTCCATAAGTTTAATGTTCAAATGCTTCTTCCTTATGATTAAGAATTTTTAGCATGTTTTTTTACCGTTTCATGGATGTAATCCAACCCCTACGTGTCTGAGTATATTAATCATTTTAAGGCATTCTTTTCTCTGTCCACCTGTGTTGTCTCTGAGCTCCCCACTCCTTTTTTTCTGTTTGTAACTTCTGTCTTCTATATTGGATGCTTTCTTCAGATATCTGGTAATCTTTTGCTTTTCAGTCTTGTATTTCTTTACTTTTACTTTTTTACTTTCTTCACTGTGTGATGCAGCTTGCAGGATCTTAGTTCCCCAACCAGGGATTAAACCCATACCTTCTGCATTGGAAGTGCAGAGTCCTAACAGTACTTATATGTCAGTAGTTACAGATCACTGTCCTGGGGTCCTTGTGTTTCGCTAGAGAAGAATGTTTCAGTGTCCTGCCTGAAGTGTATCCATTGGGCAGAGAGAATTCTTTGAATGGGGTGGCACTGAACCTCTCACTTAATCCTTCTTTTAAAATACAGAGCCTTGGGGCTTCCCTGGCAGTCCAGTGGTGAAGACTACACCATCTAAGGCAGGGGGTTCAGGTCCCCTGGTCGGGGAGCTAAAATCCCACACACCTCATGGCCAAAAAGCCAAATCATAAAACAGAAGCACTATTGTAACAAATTCAGTGAAGACTTTAAACATGGTCCACATTAAAAAAAATAGCTATTAAATAAATAAAGTAAATTGCAGAGCTGCATCCTCTCCACTGTGCCTGTTTCCCCTATTCAACCTCTGATCAGAATAAAAGCCCAGTTTCCTGTCTGTGTCAGAGGCTGGGGAATACGTGGAGATGCGTGGAGCAGGTAAGTGGGTTGTGGATCCCACTTCCAACCCTGCGTTTGGCCCCATCTTCACTCCTACCTTCTGCCAGAACGGGAGCCCGCTGAGTCCTCATGGTCCTGCCTTCTCAGCTCTGCAACCTGCTTCTTCTGCTTCTCATTTCCAAAATGTCAACCTCTCTTCCCTATTTTATTGCTGCTCCCTTCATCGTTTCCCTTTGTATTTTAACAATATCTTATCTTTTGACTATCTTTTTAGTTGGGAACAAACAGCTGAATGAATTTGCTCCATTGTCCACCTTTAGCTGGCAGACCAGAGTCTACCATGCAGGAGCAAAAGGACAGGGTGAAGTGAGTGGGTGGGCTCAGGAGCCAGACACATCTATGGCTGAGTTCTGCCTTCACGTTTCCATAATCCTTTGTGACCTTGGGCAAGATGATCAATCAGCCTCTCTGAGCCTAGTCGGCACAGGGGAATAAGGCCTCATAATGAGTGGAGGGGGTTATATTGTGAGTTTTCTTGAGTTGTGGTGGGAAACTTGGGGATCCACTCAAATCATGACAGGGACCTCAGTGAGCCTCTCATCTTGCCCAGGGAAGTCAAGTCTGTTTTTGAGTTGCCTGCAGGAGTGTGCGATTGCTCTGGAGTCACTAATGGGGCATCATAGGAACTCATTTCGATTTAAGGCCGAGGAACTTGGGGTTCCATCTAGATTAGTGACATGGATCTTAGGGTTCCTATCAAGTTTAAGCTAGGAGTCATGTCTTGGCTCATGTTGAGGCATGGGACATTGCTTTTCTCTTCCTTTTACAACACGTGTGTGTGTGTGGGGTCAGGACCCCTGTCCAGTTGAGGCAGGAAATTGGGGCTGTTTATAGAGGTAAAACAGGGAATTAGGACTCCCCTTGTGTTGTGAGGTGAATACCCAGAGGTGCAGGAGAAGCAGGACTTATCTAGAGTTGAGGGGTTCCTCGGTGTCCTTTCAATTTGCGGCGAAAATCTCTGGGTTACACTTGAGTTAAAATAGGTGAGAAAGGCCTCCTCTTGAGATGTGAGAGGAACGTCGGGTGTCCTCCTGAGATGATGCAGAGACTAATAGGCCCTTATCTAGCGAAGAGGTGGGGAATATGGGTCTCTTTCAAGTTGTGACGGGTAACACGAGGTTCCTCTTGAATGGCGATGCATATCTTGGGGATTCTATTGAGTTGCATAAAGGGGTTGTCAGCTTCCTTTTGAGATTCAAAAGGGAATGTGAGACTGTTCTGGAGATGCTGCATGGATAAGGGCCTCACTTTGCATTGAGGGGGGGATCTCTTAATTTCTTGAGTTTTGGCTAGAAGTTTAGTGTTCTACTCTATCTACCACTTTGACCTCAGGGAAAATCTCTTGAAGCCTCAAAAAAATCAAAGCAATATTCGAGTTTCAAAGAGGAGCCAAAGAAGTTGCTAGAGTAACTGCTGGGGAATCAGGCCTCATCTCACATTCAGACAGAAATCTTGGGATGTTCCTCGAGTTGCGGTGGGCAGTTTTGGATTCCCCTCGATTTGGGACATGGTGCTCTGGGAGCCTCTAATGTTGCCTCAGGGAAGCCAGGCCCTCCTTTCGATGTGGGAGGACCATCGTGGGATCCTTCTGGAGGCACTGCAGTGGAATAGAGCCTCATTGGAGTTGAGGTGTGAAAATCAGGGTTCCTCTCCAGTTTCAACAGGGATATCAGAGTTCATATTAAATTCTTATAAGAGAGTCAGCCCCCATCTCGTTTTGAGGCATGTAACCCCTATTACCTCTCAAATTGTCAGAACTCCTTTTAGTTCAGGTGGGTCATTTGAGCTTTTCCTAGATGTGTGCAACAGGGGAATCAGACCTTTATTCATGTACCAGGTGGGTATACCTGAGGTTCCGTTCTAGTCTCCCCAGGAAAATTAGGCCTTATGTCAAGTGAAGGGGAACATCTTCTGGTTTCTGTCTTGTTGTGGTCAGAAGCTGAGGTTCCAGTCAAGACATGATGGGGACCTCAATGATCCCAGGGAGGTCAAGTCTCTTTTTGAGTGTCCTGCAGGAAAAAAGGATTGCTCTGGAGTCGCTGCAAGGTCATGATAGGAACTCATTTCCTTTGAAGGCAGGAAAACTCAGGGTTCCATCTCCATTTGCAACATAGATCTCAGGGTCCCAATTGATATTAAATCGGGAGAGAGGCATCGGCTCAAGTTGAGGCATGGAACTGCGCTTTTCTCTCTTGTTGTAAAGAGGATGGGTCAAGACTCCTGTCCAGATAAGGCAGGTAATATGGGTTTTTATTTAAAAGAACAACAAGGGAGTTAGGCCTCAATTCATGCGATGAGGCAAATACCCAGAGGAGCATGAGAATCAGGACCTATCTTGAGTTGAGTGACAATTGATGTCCTTTCAACTTCCGGCAGGAACTTCTGGGTTTTCCTCAAGTTTGATTAGATGAGAAAGACCTCCTCTTGAGGTGCAAGAAGAACTTTGAGAGTCTTCTTGAGGTGACACAATGGCTAATCGGCCATCATCTCTCCAAGAGGCGGGGAACACCTCTTCCGAGTTATGGCGGTGAACACGAATTTCCTGTTGAATGGCAACGAGTATCGTGGGGATTCTCTTGAGTTGCATACAGGGAGTCAAGCTTTCTCTTGAGATTTGAGAAGGAATTTGCGACTGTACTGGAATCGCTGCACAGGAAAACGACCTCACCTCACATTGAAGGGGAAATCTCTTCATTACTTAAGATGCGGCAGGAAGTATAATGTTCCTTTCCATCTGACACTTTGACCTCAGGGAACCACTCATGAAGCCACAGGTATGTCAAGGCATCTCTGGAGGATTAAGGAGGAGCCGAGGAAGATTCTCGAGTCACTGCAAGAGAACCAGGCCTCATCTTGCATTCAGAGGGAAATCTTGGGATGTTCTTATAATTGCGGTGGGCAGTTTCTCAGGTTGAAATGGCAGTTTTGGATTCCTTTCGAGTTGTGACATGGTCTTCTGGGAGCCTCTAACGTTGTCTCAGGGAAGTCAAACCCTGGTTTCGATGTGCTAAAACCATTTTGGTGCTCTACTCAAGTCACTAAGGTTGGATAGGGGCTTATCTGGAGTTGAGGCATGAAACTCAGGATTCCTCTCCATTTTCGACAGGGTTATAAGGGTTCCTATTAAATTTCTACAAGAGAGTCATCCCTCATCTCGTTTTGAGGAATGTAACTCCTCTTTCGTCTCCAGTTGTCAGAACTAGTTTTAGTGTGGAGGGTCATTTGGGCATTTCCTGGATGTGTGCAGTAAGGGAATCAGACCTTTATCCATGTAGTTGAGGATAAACTTGGGGTTCTGTTCAAGTCACTGCAGGGAAATAAGGCCTCATCTTGAGTTGAGGGGAATATATTGTGGTTTTTCTCGAGTTTTGGTGGAAGTCTTGGGATTCCAGTGGAGCCGTGACAGGGACCTCATTGAGTCTCTCATGATGCCCAGGGAAGTCTAGTCTATTTGGAGTTGCCTGTAGTAGAATGGGATTGCTCTGGAGACACTTCCAGGATATTATAGGGTCTCATTTCAAATTAAGGTGGGGTGACTGAGGGTTCCATCTCCATTTGCAACGGGGACCTCAGGTTCCTAACGAGTTGAAACTGGGAGAAATGTCTCGGCTCGTGTTGAGGCATGGGACTCTGCATTCCTCTTGTGTTGTTAAAGGAGAGGGAGTAAGGACTCCTGTTTAGTTGATGCAGGTAATTGGGGCTTTTTCTCGAGGTACAACAAGGGAGTTAGGCCTTCCTTCATGTTGTGAGTCGAATACCCGTGAGTGCAGGAGAAACAGGCCTTAACTGGTGTTGAGAGGCTGCTCAGTCTCCTTTCTGGAGGCAGGAATTTCTGGGTTCCTCTCTAGTTTCAATAAGTGAGAAAGGCGTCCTTTTGAGGCCAGGGAGGAATGTCGGGTGTGACCTCGAGATGAAGAATGGGGCTAATCGGCCCTCATCTCACAATGAGGTTGGGTACACGGAGTTCTTTTGAGTTGCGGCGGGGAACACAAGGCTCCTCTTGAATGATGACACCTATCTTGAAAATTCGCTTGAGGTGTATAAAGGGAGTCAAACTTCCTTCTGGATTTGAGCTCTGGTGGTGCTGCCCCGTTAAAGTGCCTCATTTTGCCTTAATGAGGGAATCTCTTATTTTCTTGAGTTGATGGGGGAAGTATAGTGTTTCTCTCAATCTGCCACTTTGACTTCAGGGAACCCCTCGTGAAACCTAAGGGAAGTCAAGGAAACTTTTTAGATATGAGGAGCAGCCGAGGAAGGTTCTCAAAGCACAGCAAGGAAATCAGGCCTCATCTCACATTCCACCGTGAAATCATGATAGGTTTCTAGAGTTGAGGCAGGCAGTTTCTCAAGTTGAGGCCAGCAGATTTGGATTCCTCTCGAGTTGTGACATGGTCCTCTGCGAGCCTCTAATGTTGCCTCAGGAATGTCAGGCCGTGCTTTTGATGTGCAATTGCCATCTTGGTGCTCTACCTGAGTCACTACGGTGGACTAGGGCCTCATCCGGAGTTAAGGCATGTAACTCAGGGTACTTCTTCATTTTTGACAGGGCTATCAGAGTTCCTATTGAGTTTCACCAAGAGAGTTTGCTCTCATCTCGTTTTGAGGTATGTAACTCCCCTTTCCTCTCTAGTTGTCAGGACTCCTTTTAGTTAAGGCTGGGCTTTTGGGCTTTTCCTAGATGAGTGCAACATGGGAGTCAGATATCCATCTGTGAAGCTGAGACTAAACCTGGGGTTCTGTTTAAGTCACCACAGGAAAATAAGTCTTCTTCTTGAAGTGAAGGAGTTATCTTGTTGTTTTTCTCAAGGTCTGGTGACAGCTTGGCATTGCACTCGAGTCATGAAGTCAAGGCAAATTGGGAGATTTTAGGAGGCGCCAAGGAAGGTTCTAGAGTCACTGCAGGGGAATCAGGCCTCCTCTCTCATTCAGATGGAAATCTTGTGATGTTTCTCAAGTTGTGGCATGCAATTTCTTGAGTTGCAGCCAGCACTTTTGGATCCCTCTCAAGTTGTGACATGGTCCTCTGTGAGCCTCTAATGTTGCTTCAGGGAAGTCAAGCCCTCATTTTGATGTGCAAGGGCCATCTCATGGCTCTTCTCCAGTCACTACAGAATAGGCCATCATCATAAGTTGAGGAGTGAACCTCAGGTTTTGTCTCTAGTTTTGAAAGGGATATCATAGCTCCTATTGAGTTTCTCCAAGAGAGTCAGCCCTCATCTCGTTGTGAGGTATGTAATTCCTCCTTGCTCTCGAGTTGTCAGAACTCTTTGAATTGAGGTGGAGCATTTGGACTTTTCCTAGATGTGTGCAACCAGAGAGTCAGACCTCCATCCATGTAGCTGAGGAGAAACCTGCAGTTCTGTTCAAGTCACCACAGGCAAAGAAGGCTTCATCTCGAGTTGAGGGGGTTATACTGTGCTTTTTATCGAGTTTTGATGGGACGCTTTGGGTTCCACTCGAGTCGTGGCAGGTACAACAGTGAACCTCTCATTCTGCCCAGTGAAGTCAAGTCTCCTTTTGAGTTGCCTGCAAGAGTGTGGGTTTGCTCTACTGTCACTTCCAGAATATCATAGGGACTCATTTCAAATTAAGTCGTGGGAACTTAGGGTTCCTCTCCATTGCCAACACAGATGTCAGAGTCCCTTTTGAGATGAAACTGGGAGGAAGGCCTGAGCTCGTGTTGAAGCCTGGGACTCCATGTTCCTCTCCTGCTATAAAAGGGGGAGGGGTCAGGACTCCTGTCTCGCTGAGGCAGGTAATTGGAGCTTTTTCTCGAGTTACAGCAAGGGAGTTAGGGCTCCCTTCGTGTTCCGAGACAAATTCCCAGAGGTGGTGGAGAGTCAGGCTTTATCTGTAGTTGAGGGGAAACTCGGTGTCCTTTTGACTTGTGACAAGAAGCTCTGGGTTTCTTTCCAGTTTCAATTGGTAATAAAAGTGTCCTCTTGAAGTGCAAGTGGAATGTCTTGTGTACTCTCAAGAAGACACAGAGGCTCATCATCTCTCATCTTGCGATGAGGTGGAGAATATGTGGCCTTTCGACTTGTGGCAGGAAGCATGGGATTCCTCTTGAATGATGATAAGTATCTTGTTGATCATCTTGAGGTGCATAAAGGGAGCCAAGATGCCTCTTGAGATTCGCGAGGGAACTTGGGAGTGTTTTGGAGGCACTGCATGAGAAAAATGGCCTGACCTCACATTGAGAGGGGATTTCTTTGTTTCTTGATTTGTTGCAGGAAGTACAGTGTTCTTCTCAGTCTGCCAGTTTAAACTCAGGGTCCCACTACTGAAGCCTCAGGGAAATTAAAACAACTTGAGAGATTTGATCAGGAGCAGAGGAAGGTTCTCGAGTCACTGGAGGGGAATCAGGCCTCATCTCACATTCAGAGGGAAATCTTGAAATGTTTATTGAGTTATGGCGGGCAGTTTCTCGAGTTGCAGCGGACACTTTTGTATCCCCTTCATGTTGCGATGTGGTCTTCTAGGAGCCTCTAATGTTGTGTCAGGGTATTCAGGCCCTCTCCTTAATGTGCGAGGGCCATCTCTGTGATGACACATTCTCGAGTCACTACTACGGAATAGGCCCTCACATTTAGTTGAGGTGTGAACCTCAGGTTTCCTCTCGAGTTTCGACAGGGCTATCAAGTTCCTATTGAGTTTCTCCAAGAATGTCACCCCTCATCTAATTGTTAGGTGTGCAACTCCCTTTTGCTCTCGAGTTATCAGAACTCCTATGAATTAAGGCGGGGCATTTGGGCATTTCCTAGATGTGTGCAACAGGGGAGTCAAACCTCCATCCATGTAGCTGAGATGAAACCTGTGGTTGTGTTCAAGTCACTGCAGGAAAATAAGGCCTCATCTCGAGTTGAGGGGGTTATATTGTGATTTTTCTCGGGTTTGGGTTGAAAGCTTCGGGTTCTAATAGAGTCATGTTGGGGACCAGAGTGAGCATCTAGTCTTCCCCAGGGAAGTCATGTCTCCTTTCGCGTTGCGTGCAGAAGCGTGGGATTACTCTGGACTCACTTCTGGGATATCATAGGGTCTCATTTCAAATTATCGTGGGGAAACTCAGGGTTCCATCTCCATTTGTGACATGAATGTTGGGGTCCCTATCAAGATGAAACTGGGAGGGAGGCCTCAGTTCATGTTGAGGCATGGGACTCCGTGTTCCTCTCATGTTGTAAAAGGGGGAGGAGTCAGGACTCCTGTCTAGTTGAGACAGGTAATTGGAGCTTCTTCTCAAGGTACAACAAGGGAGTTAGGCCTCCTTTCATGTTCAGAGGCGAATTCCCAGAGGTGCTGGGGAATCAGGCTTTATCTGAAGTTGAGGGTAAACACGCTGTCTTCTGACTTGTGGCAGGAAGTTCTGGCTTATCTCGAGCTTCACTTGGTGAGAAAGCCCGCCTCTTGAGGTGCAAGAGGAACGTCGTGTGTTACTTAGAGAAGATGCAGGGGCTAATCATCCCTCATCTTGCGATGAGGTGTAGAACACGGGGCCTTTTGAGTTGCGACAGTGAGCACTAGGTTCCTCTTGAATGATGATGTGTATCTTGGAGATCCTTTTGATGTGCATAAAGGGAGCCAACCTTCCTCTTGGGATTCGAGAGGTAACTTGGGTGTGTTCTGGAGGTGGTGCATGAGAGAAAAAGCCTCACCTCACATTGAGGGGTAAATCCCTTCGTTTCCTGAGTTGTGGCGGGAAGTATAATGTTCTTCTTGATCTGCCTTTTTAAAATCAGGGACTCTCTCATGAAGCCTCAGGAATATCAAGGCAACTTGGGAGGTTTGAGAAGGAGCCAAGGAGGTTCTCAAGTCACTGCAGGGCAATCAGGCCTCATTTTGTATTCAGAGGGAAATCTTGGGATGTTTCTCAGGTTGTGGTGAGCAGTTTTTCGGGTTGCAGCAGGCATTTTGGGATACCTCTCTAATTGCTATGTGGTCATCTGGGAGGCTCTCATGTTGTCTCAGGGAAGTCAGACACTTGTTTCGAGGTGCAAGGGCCATCTTTGGGCTCTTCTCGATTCAATACAGCAGAATAAGCCCTCATCTTTACTTGAGGTTTGAATCTCAGGTTTCCTCTATAGTTTCAACAGGGCTATCAGAGTCCCTATTTAGTTTCTCCAAGAGTGTCATCCCTCATCTCGTTGTGACGTATGTAACTCCTCATTGCTCTCCAGTTGTCAGAACTCCTTTTTATTGAGTCGAGGCATTTGGGCTTTTCCTAGATATGGGAAACAAGGGATTCAGACCTCCATACATGTAGCTGAGGAGAAACCTGGGGTTCTGTTCAAGTCATCGCAGGGTAATTAGGCCTCATCTCGAGTTGTGAGGGTTATATTGTGCTTTTTCTCAAGTTTTGGTGAGAAGATTCGGGTTCCACTTAAGTCTTGGCTCGGACCCCAGTGAGCCTCTCATCTTTCGCAGGGAAGTCTAGTCTCCTTTTGCATAGCCTGCTGGAGCATGGGATTGCTTTGGAGTCGTTTGTGGCATATCATAGGGTCTCATTTCAAATTAATGCGAGGGAACTCAGGGCTCCATCTCCATTTGCAACACAGATTTTGTAGTCCCTATGGATTTGGAACTGGGAGAAAGGCCTCATCTCGTGTTGAGGCATGGGACTCCATGTTCTCAAGGTACAACAAGGGAGTTAGGCCTCCCTTCATGTCCTGAGGTAAATTCCCAGAGATGCTGGAGAATCAGGCTTTATCTGAAGTGGAGGTGCAACTCGCTTTCTTTTCGACTTGCGGCAGGAAGCTCTGGGTTCCTCTCGAGTTTCAATTGGTGAGAAAATCCTCCTTTTGAGTTGTGACTGGAACGTCGTGTGTCCTGTTGAGACGACACAGGGACTAATCAACCTCATCTCGCAATGAGTGGGAGAGCATGGGTCCTTTCCTGTTGTGGCAAGGAGCTGGAGGTTCCTCTTGAAAGATGACGCATATCTTGGAGATCCTCTTGAGGTGCATAAAGGGAGCCAAGCTTCTTCTTGAGATATGAGAGGTAACCTGGGAGTATCCTGGGGGCACTGCATCAGAAATAAGCCTCACCTCACATTGAGAGGGGAATCTCCTCAATTCTTAGTTTGTGGAAGGAAGTATAGTGTTCCTCTCAATCTGCCACATTAAATTCAGGGCCACTCTCTTGAAACCTCAGTGAAGTCAAGGAAACTTGGGAGGTTCCATGAGGAGCCGAGGAAGGTCCTCAAGTCACTGTAGGAGAATCAATTTTCATCTCGCATTCATAGAGATATCTTGAGATGTTTCTCGTGTTGTAGTGGGCAGTTTCTCGAGTTGCCCTGGGGACTGTTGGATTCCTCTTGAGTTGCCACGTCGTCCTCAGGTAACCTCTAATGTTGCCTCATGGAAGTCAGGTCCTCGTTTCGATGTGCAAGGGCCATCTCGGGGCTCTTGTCGAGTCACTACTGCAGAATAGGGCCTCACCTTTAGTTGAGGTATGAATCTCAGGTTTCCTTTCTTGTTTTGACAGGGCTACATATCAGAGTTCCTATTGAATATCTCCAAGAGAGTCAGCCCTCATCTCGTTGTGAAGTCTGTAACTTTGATCTTGAGTTGTCAGAACTCCTTCTTATTGAGGCGGGGCATTTGTGCTTTTCCTAGATGTGTGCAACAGGGGTTTTAGACTTTATCCGAGTATCTGAGGAGAAACCTGGTATTCTGTTCAAGTCATCGCAGGGATATAAGGCCTCATCTTGAGTTGAGGGGTTTATATGGTGCTTTTTCTCCTGTTTTGGTGGGAAGCCTTGAGTTCCACTCGAGTCGTGTCGAGGACCTCAGTGAGTCTTTCTTCTTGTCCAAGGGAGTCAAGTCTCCTTTTGAGTTGCCTGCAGGTGAGTGGGATTGCTCTGGTGTTGCTTCCGGGATATCATAGGGTCCCAATTTAAAGTAAGGTTGAGGAACTCAGAGTTTCATATAGTGCTTATGATGTCATACATATATTGGGTGTGATGTCATGCATGCATTGGTTGTGATATCATCCATACAGTGGGTGTACTGACACCTGTGTAGTGGATGTGATGTCGGACATAGTCAGTGTTATGTCATAAGTATTGTATTTTGATATCATAAAGAGTGTGAAGTCATGGATAGTGCTTGTGATGTCATACATAGGCACAATGTGATGTCATATCTATAGTGGGTGTGAATTCATCAATAAAATTGGTGTGATGACACAGATATATTGGATGTGATACCACATGTGGTGTGATGTCGTAAAGAGTGAATGTCACATCATATATAGTGAATATGATGTCATACACATCGTGAGGTTGTCATACACAACCTTACTTCAGTCATATATGCAGTGTGTGTGATTAGACAGATACAGTTAATGTGATCTAAGGAATACAGTGGTTGTTATGTCTTAAAGACGCAGGTGTGATGTCATAAAGTGTGGATGTGATGTCATTTATAATTTATATGATGACATAGATATTGGGGTGTGATATCATACATACCCCAATGATGTATGTCATCTACACAGTGGATGTGATGACACAGATACAGGGCATGTGATGGAAGATATAGTGGATGTGATGTCATAGACCCTGGATATGCTATTGTAAATAAAGTGAATTTATGTCACAGATACAGTGGCTGTGATGGCACATGCATACTGGATGTGATGTCACATACACTAGATGTGATGTCATATATAGCGGGTGTGATGTCATGAATACAGGGTATGTGATGTCATAAAGAGTGAGTGTGATATCATATGTACTCCATATGATTCCATACATATATTGGATGTAATGTCATTCATACAGTGTGTGTGATACCGTCTACATATTGGGTGAGATGACACAGAGTGGATGTGATCAGTTATAGTGGGTGTGAAGTCATAAATACTGTGATGTCAAATAGAGTGAATGTGATGTCATGTATACTAATTGTAATGCCATGTATACACCCAGTGTGATTTTATACATAGATTGGTTGTGATGTCACCAATAGAATGGATGTGATGACATGTGGAAGCGATGTCACATGTATAGAAGACGTGGTGTCATATACAGTTGAGGTGACTTCATATATATTGGATGTGATGTCATGAATACAGTGGTTGTGATGCCAAAGATGGAGAAGTGGGTTGTCATGAAGAGTGGATGTGTTATAATATATAATGCATAGGATGTCTCAATTTAAAGTAAGGTTGTCACACATATAATGGGTGTGATACCATACATATAGTTGATGTGTTGACACAGATACAGTGGATGTGATGTCAGATATAATGGGTGTGATGTCATATACTGGACGTGATTTCAGATATAGTGAGTTTGATGTCAGATCCAGTGGTTGTGTTGTCACACAGAGTGTGTGTGGTGTCCTATATAGTGGATATGATGTCATAATCATAGTGGGCATAATGTTATAGATAGTGTGGCTGTGATGCCACAGGTATAAAATACAGTGGAAATGATGTCATAAATACCATTGTGTGATGGTAAGTAAAGAGTGGATGTGATGTTATATATAGTGCATATGGTGGCATATATATAGTGGGTGCAATGTCATATGTAGAGTGGGTGTGAAGACACAGAATGAGTGTGATGTCAGATGTAGTAGGTTGATGTGATATATAGTGGTTGTGTTCTTATTGCACACAATATGTGTAATGTCATATAACATGGATATGATAATATAAATGTAGTGGGTGTGATGTCATCAATAGAGTTGTCATGATGTCTCATGTATAGTTAATGTGATGTCATCATCATTGAATGTGATTTCACATATAGTGGCTGTGATATAATGAATACTGTATATTTTATGTCATAAAGAGTGAATGTGATGTCATGTACAGTGCATGTGAAACATAGACATGTCCAAATTGATGTCATATATAGAGTATTTGTGAGTTCATCAATAGAATGGGTGTGATGGCACAGATACAGTGGATGCAATGTCACATGTATCCAAAATGTGATGTCATATTCGGTGGATGTGATGTCATATATGAGTGTGATATCATGAATGCAGTAAATGTGATGCAAAATATATCAGTGCAACGTCACAAAGAGCGGATGTGATGTCATATATAATGCATATGATGTCATACATATCATGGGTATGGTGTCCTACATACAGCAGATGTGATGACATAGGTACAGTGGATGTGATGTAGACACAGATAGTGTGATGTCATAGATACAGTGGCTGGGTAGTCGATGTGACGTCATAACTAGTGGATGAGATGTCATATATAGTGAGTGTAATGTCATGAATACAGTGGATGTGATGTCATAGAGAATGGATATGATGTCATAGATACTGCATGTGATGTCATGTATATCTCAGATGTAATATTGATACAATGGGTGTGATGACACTGATACATTGTGTGTGATGTGAGATATAGTGTGTGTGATGTCAGATATAGTGGTTCTCTTGTAAAATACACTGAGTGTGATGACATATATAGTGGATATGATGTCATAAACATACTGGGCGTGATGTCATAGATACAATGGCTGTGATGTCACATGTATAGTCGATGTGATGTCATAATCTGTGGATGTGATATTACATATAGAGGGCATGATATCATGAACAGAGTGGATGTGATGTCATACAGTGGACATGAAGTCCTAGAGTGAGTGTGATATCATGAATACATCTGATTTGATGTTTGAAACACTGTGGTGTGATGTCATAAAGAGGGGATATGATGTCATATAGAGCATATGA
>ML663030.1:0-92275 GCA_007570785.1 Antilocapra americana
GTAAAGAATCTGCCTGCAATGCAGGAGACCCAGGTTTGATCCTTGGAGAGGGGAATGGCTACCCACTTCAGTATTCTTGCTTGGAGAATTCCATGGACAGAGGAGCCTAGTGGACTATAGTCCTTCTGGTTGCAGAGTCAGGAAAGACTGAACCACAAACACTTTCACTTTCACTCAAAAGTCCATCTACCTTCTAAATGCAGTAGTCTTAAGTAGGAAAGGGTATAAAAATCACATGAGGGTATACATCATCCAATATACATTCCTGGGAATCATCTCCATAGATCCTGACACAATTGGTCTGAGGTGGCAGGCAGAAATAATCTACAAAACCCCCTTGGTGATTCAATTTCCTCCCTTGATTACAAACACAGCCATATGCTTAAATAAGTCCACCTACCAGGTACATACACACAAATACACATAGCAAAGCGGAGGTCTCCCTGATATGAACATGACCACATATGCCCTTTAAAAAAACTCATGTCTTTTTAAAGAGCCAATTAATTCCATCAGTTTCTGGAATCATTTTGCTTGAGTTTAAAGCAGAGTTTTGCCACTTCTTAGATGTGTGATCTAAAGGAAGTTTATTAACATTCCTGGGCCTCCATTATCAATGCCAAAATGGAATTTTAGCAGTGTCTATTTTGTAGGGCTTTTTGTGATGATTAAAATAAAATATTTAGAACAAAGCCTGCCATACATGAAACACCCAACAGGACCATCTATTATTATTTGAAGTTTCTAGACAGTATCACTTTAGGCTGACACATTTGTTACTCCTACCTATACTGGCAGGAGTCAATGCCAAGCATCTTATATATCATGATATAACCAGACAAGAGTAAGATGCTATTACCTGGCACAGTGCCTGACTGGAGAAGGTAGGAAGATGGTTGATGCCATCACTGACATGAGTCTGAGTAAGCTCTAGGTGTTGGTGGTAGACAGGGAAACCTGGCATGGTGTAGCCCATGAGGTCACAAAAACTTGGACACACAAAAAATGTTTGGTTACAAAAAAAGTTTGGTTACAAAAAGTTGAGCAACTGAACTAACTTTTGTTGATTTTTTAGATAAATGCTATCTTCTTTAGCCTCTATATTATTTATCTTCTTTTCTGAGATGTTACTATGGGCCCTTTGCCTTTAAAGACTTATCACATGCCTAAAAATCTGATTTAGGACTTTCAGATTTTTGGCAGGGATCAAGGGGAGAATGGAACCATATTCACCTTTGCCTTTGGTTATTACAAACAAGCACTTTGTTTTAGATTTTCCAGGCTCAATAAGTGTGATATTAAATGATAACTGATTTTTGATGGCCTAACAGGCTATGGTTTTTTGCAACTATAATGATATTTTGCAGCTCATAATTTGGTAACACAATTTAGACATTTATGAACATTTGTTGAAAAATATTTTATTATTTTTCATAATATGTAATTGTTAAAGCAAAAATCAGTTAAAAAAATCCTATACATTATTAACAGCAAAGATAGCCTTTTAGTTTTAATTAAAATTTCTTTAAATGGCTTCAGTGACAGGATTTATCCCTTAGCAAGGACTAATATCTATGCAAAAAATGAGATTGAGACTTGAAATAGTAATCAAGTGACCATATACATGGACAGGGAGGCAGAAACTGTTTGTGCAGGATACACAAACAGCTAGGCTGTTTCATTTCATGCTGAGCAAAGAAACCAGTCTACTCACCAGCAAATGGCACAACACATTTTTACAAGTCATGACAGAATGTCAGCATTTGAACCGGTTCAGATCAAACCTGGTCTGAAACTTATTTGGAAATAGCACCACCTCTTGTTTACTTTTTCTTAATTCTATTAAAAAGAAAAATTCTACTAACTCTTACACTAATAGGAGATAAAAGTAAATGAAAGCAAAGATTCCTTTTTAAAAATATTTGGCTGCATTGGGTCCTAGTTTTGGCACGTGGGATTTCTGTTGCATCACGCAGTATGCTTCATTGCAGCATGCCAGCTCTCCAACTGTGGTGCAAGGCATGTGGGATCCTAGCTCCCCCACCAGAGATGAACCCACATCCCCTGCATCACGAGGAGGATTCTTAACCACTGAACCACCAGAGAAGACCCAAAGATTCTTTTTATCACATTAACATTTTGGAGAAAATTCAGGGACATAGAGGACAAAAGGAAGACCGTCTATGCTCCTATTTGGCTATTCCAAGAGTAGTAACATTCACTTTGACGGGGAAGTATGAAAAATGGACAGATTAACAAGAAAATGGGTGCTATACTGGTCTTCTCTGTATGGTTCCATTTTATAGATTAAAATATCAGGGTTTCCTAGAATATCAAATATCTCCATTTTCAAATGTAAGAATTTAATCACATTTTGAGCTCAAGAAACACTTCGTAAGTTATCTTGAATCTTTGTATCTACTTTACCAAGGCCCTAATTTACAGTATAATTTGCTGCCTTTATTTAGATGATAGTACAATTCTCAGAAATGTAGAAACCTAGCTGAACACTTTATTTCACATTGTGCTCTCAAAAGTAAGAACTGCAAAAAATGCTTAAAAAACAAAAAGAAAAAGGAAATACTTTATTCTGTAATCAGAACAAAATAAAGTAATATTACGTAGAACCCAAAAAATGAAAACTAGAAACTTTGTTTAACACCCTTCAGCAGCGATAGTTACATGTAAAATAAACCCATGGCCTCCTCTCCTCCAGTGTCATTAATGCCTCTATCTCCCAAGCTCAAGATTTTTTTTTTTCAGGCCCTACAATAAGTGTAAAACACACACACACACACACACACATACACACACACACACACACAACTATCTTCCCATCTTCCGTATCTGCCTATCTCCTTCATCTCCCAATACTTCTCAAAGTCAAGAGTCTCTGACCCAGAAAAAGCTGCCTCTCAGTTGCCAAAGTAAGAATTGATGAAGCCAACGTAATCATAGCCAGCAGGCTGGCTTCGGCCCCTGGGGTCCACGTACTGCTGCATTCGTGAGGCACAGAATGACACTTGTTCTGGGGTTAGGGCCTGAAACATGAAAAAAAAAAAAAAACGTTACCACAATAGAAATTCAGAATAGCTGGCTCCTTGGGGCTTCTAATATGCCCTAAACTCAGGAAGTAGAGAGGTTTGGGCAAAAGTAGCTGGTCCTGGGCCTATCACATGCTTTTCTTATACAAAGAAACTAATTTCTAACGAGTAAGTCCAACTCATCTTTTCAACTCAGTCCTTATCCAAAGACTCCCATTTCATTCTGATTGCACTGTTTACCCCATTCTTTAAATTTGGCTTATTAAATAAACAGAATTAAGAAATAGTCTTAACACTAAGTAGCATGTTTGGAATTAATGATGAAATAATTAGATATTAACTATAGGTTTTGAGTTGGGTCAAAATAACATAAGGTAGTGATCAAAGCAAATGATAACCAGTGCATGACAATATCTGAGAAAACACGGGGGAGAGGAAAGTAGTTGCCAATAGAAAATGGGCAGCCAGACCTGAGATGAACAAAATCTAGATGATGATGAGAGTGTAGTGAGAGTGGATGCAAACGGGAATCTGACCTGCTTCATGTCCTCTTTCGTAATATAGGCTTTGCCCTCTGCCAGGGCTTGGAAAGAATCTTCTAGTTCATCACTGGACCTGATGTTCTCTGACTCTTTGTCGGTCAAGAAGTCGATGTACTCGTCTTTTGAGATATAGCCTTTTCTGTTGGAGAAACAGATCAGAAACTGGCCCCTCTCAAGACAGAGAGGAAGACAGATCCCTTTCTCATTCTACTCAGTGTGTCAGAGACAGAGACGAGATGGGCCCTCTAAGTGCCTGTTCCATCTCAGCTCTCTGAGACTATGGGCTATGACCTTGATTTCACTCCCCATCCTCATACCCTTAAGCCAAATAAACAGTTTCTTAAGTTCCGTCACTGTTTCCACAGGAGTAATTCAGCCTGACTCCCTAAGTAGAATTTGGGAATTTTCCACTAGCGCCATCTTTAGGTATCTCAAGCTCTTCAAACTGAGCTGAAGACCACTATTTCTGGTCTTGTTTGGTCTTTAGGGCAAACAAGAGCATCAAAAACTGCCCAATTCATTTATGTAGTCTTTATCTTCCTACTCTCAAGATGAATTAATTTTGTATTTTATGGATCATTTTACTTTCTGCATTTGCCCCCCTCCCCCGAGACCTATCCCCTGCTGTGGTCTGGGCTTTGGTTTTTCTCCTACCTCCCTGGATCAACAGCATCCAGGAATTTCTCAAACTTTGGCTCAGGTTCACCCTCCTCCACCATGGGCAAGTAGTAATTGAGCCCTCTCAGGCAGGACCGGAAATCTTTGTGACTCAAGCGACCTGTCAAATTCTCATCAAAGTGCCTAAAAAATATTTAATCAGGTTCAGTAAGAATCAGATCAAACCACACCAAGGGAAAAAAAAATAGTTATTTGGAACTTCATTCTGAATTTCCTGCAAAACAATCAACTATGAAGCTATACGCACCTAAAGGTTGTTTCAAACTCTTGTCGTGTCTCGTCACTGAGACCGGTGATGTCTCTAAAAGAAAAACAAAAATTAACCCATAGAATAAAACAGAGAACTATAAATAGACGTGCCATAATAGTAAGAGAGGAATTTTAGTGACTATTAGGCTAGTCAAGTCACCTAGTTCAGGGGCTGGCAAACTACGGTCCATGGGCCAGGTCCAAGAGATCACTCACCTCTGTACAGTCAATGAACTGAGAATAGTTTTTACATGATTGAAAATAATAAAAAAAGAAGACTATTTCCTTAAACATTAAAAATTGTGAGAAACTCAAACCTTAGCATCCATAAATAAAATTTTCCTGAAATATGTTCATGCTTATTCATTTATGAATTATCAATAACTATTTTCACAACAGCAGAACTGAGTAACAGCGCAGCAGTTAAAACAAAGGTTACATGGCTCACAAGTCCTACAATATTATCAGGGTCTTTATAGGAAAAGTTTGTCTAAATAACTAATGCTGCCAAAATAGTTTATTTGGGAAAAAAATTATCTTCTGCTCTATACTTTGAATATTTCTTTCACTCCAGACATTTTAATGGGAATTTTATAAAAGGGAATGCTCTCTGAAGAGGACATATAAGATGGTGCATAGATTCTGAGAAATGGATGGTAAGTAGACCCAGGAGGATGATACTACTGTCTCCCAATTTATAGTGGACTCATATTTTTTAAAAAAGTCATTCTCTGGGTCAGCAAAGAGAGAAAACTGGTTCTGGAGTTAATAAATGCACTATCAGTGAAACAGCCATTGTATCCAGTATCCCCAAAGTTTAGCCCTTGGAACTAAGTTTCTAATACCTAACACCACCCACATCCTTGCCCAGCCCTGACCACAAGTTCTCAATACCTGGCTTGGATTTGTTGTTCTAGACTGTGTTGCCTTCGCATCCCAAGCTGGTAGAGCTGGTCCCACTGCTGAGCCAGCCCAATGGTGCTGTATTTAATATCCAGGACCAGAGCCTCTTCTAAGCTTTCTCCCAGGTCCTCAATCTTGGTCAGTTTATGCTTCATTGCCTGGATTTCCTTTTGCTTCCTCTGCAAAAAGACAAAGAAGAGAAGCAGTTATCTGGGGTACCAGGTCCAAATCTAGGAATAATATGGAAGGTAAGAAGCGGATAAACTTAGATTTCCCTTCATTGCTCCTTTTCAATTATCTTCAGGAATGTTCCTGTCTTTTGTAAAAATTGAACTACTCAGGAAAACCATCTCAATTCTCTATTTCTCATTTATAAAATGGTGGGAAGTTGAAGTGACATGACCTCTCTCATTCTGGTAAGCTGTAATGTATAAATCTAAGGGTTAGCAGTCATACACTGTAGATAGAGAAGGGGAGGCCTTCTAGGATCCATGCATCGTCAGCTTGCACAGACTTCTACAAGATGCTTCTGTCAGGCACATTAAATGCCAAATATCTGCGTTAAGGTCATGCTTTGTCAACAGAGAAATATCTTTCCCTAAAGAAGGGAGATGTGAATTGCTTGTGAGGATGGGGGTAGGTGTGAAAGGTGTGAAAATATATTAGATATTACAGTGGTTTGTGGCTCTCCAAAAATCAATCCTACCTGACAACATCTTTTTAGCATTAAGTTCTCTCATTGGGGATAAATTAGATTTAATTAATTAAATATTTTTTCTGGTGGGGAGGCAATAATAAAGATAAGGTGAAAGTTAAAAATAATATTCTAGCCACTTCTTCACCCAATTGTTAGGAAATAATTTATATTCAATTTTATTTTCTTACCACATCAAATAACAAATTTGTCAATGTTACAAGTTGCAGGCTATGAGCTTTCATATTTGTTCACTTACTTAGTAACTATAGTAAATCTATAATGTAGATATTATTGACTCTCTTGTATAGACACAAAAATCAAAGTTGAGATTTAAGCAAACTGACATCCACATCCATGACGTGGTGGCCAATGGTTAGAATGGAAATTGTTGGCAAGACTGACAACAGAGCCTTAGGCTTTTAACTTTTAGGCCAGGGGATTTGCTTAAAGGAATTGCCAGTTTCCTTTGAGTAGTTCTTCTTGAACTCCTGTAAATTCCAGCAATATTTAGAACTAATAAATAAACATTACGTACTTTATTTGCTTCCAGCTGGGATTCTAGTGTTCCTGTTTCTTTCAGCAAAGACCTAGTTAAGAACCAAAGGAAAATATTACTTATAACATCAGAAGTTAGTATGTTACACAAATAGACCAACTCAAATCTCCTACACTTCTATAAGTTCTTCCAAGTTATATGGCCTTTCTGAAATGAATTTTCACAATGCCAATTTTTCATGAAATCAGACCCTCTCTGTTGATTTGGTAACCTTTCTAGACAAATGAAAAGGAAAGTAAGGTTCCTCTGTGCCTGAGAGAGAGCTTCCATACTCTCCTAGTTCTTATTCTCAAATACACTCTTAACCTAATGTAAGCAAGACTCCACCCAAGGGAGATAGGGCCAGAATGATATACATGTTTCTCCTTATCCCACATTTTATTTAAGGGCCTTCTTACCCCACATATATTTAATTTATCACATTTGCAGGGGGATGAAGATACTTTAATACTAAGGCCTCCTTAATTAATTCTTTCAGAATGATATAACAAAACAAACAGGATAACATAAAATACTGACCCATCCAGAAAATAGTCCCTGGTATGGAGGTCCAGAACAGGAATCAGAAGAGAGAAAAGGAAAATCACGTTAACAAGAATAATTTCAATAATCTTTCTTCAGATTTGTGATACATTCTAAATTTTTTGTACCTAAAGTGTGAATCTGCTCAACCCACTGTCCTCAAAGTGTCCCCCATGCTGAGACACTCAGAGCCTTCTGTGCAGCTTGTTGCTTTAGGATGCAGAGAGCTCAGGCGTCAGGTGATCTGCTCAGGATTGGGCCCCTGCTGCCAGAGATGAGAGGCCAAAGCCAGAGGCAGAGGAGGGGAGCTGGGTGTCCTTTGTCTTCAGCCAGATGTTTTTTATTAAGCGGTAATACAGGATTTCTTTATGTTCCTTTTTTGATTTATCGTTTGATTTATAAGTCATCAAAGTAGCATGAATTGTCTAAACTGACACTTTAAACTCTCAAACCTCCACAATTCTGATATACCTGCTGAAGACAGTCTACCAACTTTGACCACTGATTCATTTATTACACCCTCTAAGTCTCCTCTTTTCCAGGTCATTTGCCCCAGAAGATGTAACAAATGTTATTTTCATGTATAGAGCATTTTGCATTTAATAAAAGCAATTAGCATATATTATCTCACTTGATTCTCATGACAGTTTTAGTACTCAAGCAATATAATAGTTTCCTATGAAGTATTCACAGTATACTCTGCTCTGGTTGTACCAATAAATACATATGTGACCTTGAGCAAGTCCATTTATCTACTGAACTTCTTTCCACATTTAGAAACAGAGGTAATAACATCAGTGCTGTATACTCTTCAAGGTTATTCTGAAAGTTAAGTGAGATAATGGATTATAAAATTACAGCGTAAAGTGCAAAGGGGAAGGCAAATGTAAGTGAATGTTATTATTTTGGGGCTGTAATTATAGGCAAGAGGAAAAAAAGTGAGACTTTCAAATAGTGAATAAAGAATGGGCAATGAGATCAAATTCTCATTTCTCAATTTTGCAATGACTGATTTAGAATACAGTCAATTCTGAATACAAAGCACAGACAGGACAGCATAAGAACTGTAAGAATTATCCCCTTCCCTCAGCTATGTATTCCATCCCCATAGTGAGTGGAATGTGTGGCATGAGGACCATGAGTTGGGGATTATCACAGCATACCTGGTCTCCAAGATCCAATTAAGGAAGGCGCTGGCATTCTGTTCAAATTCCTGGCATATCTCAAAGTTCTTGATCTGTCTTGCCTCTTCTTTTTCCAACTCCTGCTCTCTTTCCTAAAACCCCAAATCACAGATAGCAGTGTGCACATTGAAGACTTTTTCTTGCAATAAAATAACTGGTTCCTAGGCTCATCTATACATCTCCCCTCTTCCAAATTTCACCTGCCTTCCAATAGCATTGCCTGTGTGCTCAAATTTCTTCCAGTCCACCTCTTCTCATCTCAGAAATATGAAAGAAGCTTATCCAGCGTTTCATAAGTACTTGCAGGTGTTACCAAACCCAGTAAAAACAAGCTAGTAATAAAGGCAAGTCTTTCCTCATCTCAGTATTTTTCCAGTTGAAGGTTCATTTAAATGAAAAGATAATAAGAGTTTCCATCTAAAATTGGTGAGTTTATAGCGAAATTTTTCTTTGCAAACTTGTATTTTCCATAGCTTCAATAATGAGCATTACTATGGACAGACAAAAATTACACACAAGGACATTAAAAAGGCACTTTTGGAAGTTTGTATTAAATAGAAAATGCTTTTGAGCATATAGACTGCAAAGATGTAGACAAGCCTCGGGAACTTATCCTAACACATTTTTAGAGCCATCTTCTGGAGCTTGTTTGCTTCTCTGAATCACCGATCAACACTGAGACACTTGAGACCGTTTAAACTATAGGGCATCGGGCTCTGCCTATCACGAACGCATTTCCAATTTTTTTCTTAGATTGACTCAGTTCATGACTGCTGTCCCAATATAGTTATTAACAGTGTTCCTTTCTCTCTCAAAGTCCCCAAATCCAGAAAATAAATCAAATGATCATGCTCACTATAGCCAAAGGAAGTGTCTTCTCTGCCCCACACTACCTTGATGGTCTCAGATAGGTGTGTCCAGACTCTCTCTAGCACCTCCACTGTTAACCAGGTATAGGGGCTGGAGGGCACATTTAAGGCCTTAATCTGCTGGTCTAGCTCTCGCAAATCACTGAAGTCTCCTTGGGCCTTTGTCAAGGAGGCCAAGAAGGCCTCGTGGTCCTTCTGCAGCTGCCGGACTGCATCCAGGGAGACACAGCGCACAGGCTCTGACAGGTCCTCCTCGGCCTTCTCACACCAGTTGTTGAAAGCTGAGGCCTTGTTTGCGAATTCCATGAATAGGACCTCAGCCTATAAAGAAAAAAGACAATTCCATCTTTTCCAATAAAATTCATCAGCAGAAAAGTAAACAGGATTAAAAAAAAATGACTGTCTCCAAATATTTTCAGTACCAGCACTCTAAGAGGGAAGAGCTAAAACCGATGGGGACCATGCAATCAGATGGGTGGACGTGCAGTTCAAGGTACAAGCCCTGATCCAAGCATTTTCTCTTTTCTTCCAACACTTACAGATGAAATTGGATAACTTCTGGGATTATTTTAGCCATAAGATTCAATTCCCAAAGTGACAAGGGTAGTTTTCAATGATAAGATTTCATGATTTCTTATTCTGATGTCTGTGTTCCATGACTAATTGGCAGATGGCATAACATGCATGAATTAAGTTTAAGTGAATGAATGGATGGATGATTAGATTTTTTAAAAAATCATTTGTGGGATAGGCATTTCTTCTTTCTCTTCTGTGATCTGCAGCCCTCACTGCTTTGATCTGCAGCCCTCACTGCTTTGATGTTTGTTTGTGTATACTTAGTTGTCTTCCTACCTTCCTCTAAACCTTATTCAGAGCTCATTTCATGCCTAAATTCCCTGCTGAAATCCATTTCTTACCCTCTAACCTATATCTTTAGCCATGCAATACTGTCTGGAGTATTCTGAATGACTGTGAATTTCTAAATAAAAGAAATAGTATAGATTTTTCCAAACAGAAGGTAATAGAAAGTTTTAGATTTAAAAAACACCATATATTTTGTGTCAGCCAACTGTACGTTCAAAGAGAATTTGTTATACAGATATGAGAATCACTTTTCATCTCAAAATGGGTTAAGAGGAAAAAAACTGACCCCAGTGGAAGGGAGATTGCAATGGTATTGTATACCATGACATTATCATTGTATTCATTTCAGCAATCTATACACCAAAACAGACCAACACAGAAAAAAACTATTACTGCCCCTACCCTGGAAGGACATGGAAACCTATAAATAATGTCATGTATTTTCATAATATGATGTATCAACTGAATATTTTACAGAGATTTTATAATCATAAAATAATATGCAGTTGCCCATTAACTGCTTTAATTTTACACTTAAGAAGATAAGTTTCTGTAGGTTCTATGTCCCTCAGTACAGTTAAAATTAAGAGTCTGACTTTTATTTGTGTGTTTCCTGATTCCTCTAATTCTCTACTTTACTTGTCAGGTACCATATCTTATGGTCTAGAAGTACTCAGTATTTTTACGGACCATCTTGACTTCCTTTTACTATTAATAATTTTATCATCAACATTCAATATCTTAGCAGTCACCAGTAGGAAAAACATTTTAATAACTATATCCATATAGAACATAGTGGTTTATATTGCATTTTCAGGTCCATTATCTCTTTTGATAGTAATAACATAGAACAAGATATGATGGTGATATTACCCTATTTTCTAGAGAAATCAAGGTTCAGAGATGTTAAGCAACATACAGAAGGTCCCCCAGCTAGGAAAGATGAGAACACAAATTTTACTTGTCTAATATTCCTTTTATTTGACTTAGAAAAAACACAAGAGCAACCTTGACTCCTACATGCCAGTATCAGTTCTGCCTTACATTAAGATCTTCTAGTCGTTGTCTCACTTACTTGTTTCCAATATATGTGTCTGACTTCCATCATAAGTCAGCTGAATAATTGATCAACCAGTCAAAAACATTATCAATCTAAAAATGAATTACTTCATATTTATAAGAATGTCTTCCTGATTCGTTACAATATACTCACTCAATTGTCTATAGTATTCAAACATGGTTTCCAGTATCTATTTGTGGATATAGACATTCAAGGTCAGATGATGGCTCATCTTTTTTTTTTACCTCCAGTAGGGGCTGTCGTTTCTCTAGCAGTTCCTGTCTATGGACTTCAGAGGCTTCCAGCAGCTGCTCCCAGCGCCTCAGCAAGGCAGCATGGCGCTCCTCAATGGCTTTGGTCTGGCTGTGCTCAGCAGCCACAAGTTGATCCTTCAGGTCCGTTATCTCGGACAGTCTCTCTTGATGGAAGCTCTGCAGACTGGCATGCAGTGTGTCCTGAGAAAGACCCATAGAGGAGGTGTGAACAGAAAAATAATGCAGATTCCAAGGGGTCACTCACACCTGGGTTCCATCAGATTGGACCTATGCGAGAGTTTAGAGTAGCAGACAATTTTTCCAAAGAGGAAATTTGACTTGGAGACTTCTGTAAACATTTGGAGTTGGAATTATGGTTAAATTCCAGTGTTTTAAAACTGGAGTTTTAGATTAGGTGCAAAATCAATATTAAGGGAGATTTGGAGCATGATGTGATATTTCAAATCTTCCAAATCAAAATTAAATCGTTCCTAAGGCTCACTTTCTAAGACTTTTTAATATTACTTATTAGACTTTGCATTCTAATTAGTATTAATAGAAGTGCACTACTAGAAATTATGAAAGTATGCAAACTAACAACAGACCTTTTACAGGTGACAGTGTGTGTCTGTATGTGTAAATGATATCAAAATCACAAAATTCAGGATGTCCCACTTCTAAGTTTAACAGGGTGGTATGTATTTGACCAATTCTCCCTTTGAGAACAATTTTAACCACTGGATAGAAGCACAAAAAATCAGCTGTTTGAAAGGGATCAGGATGCAACTCAAATAGCTATAACTTGAGGGATCAAAATTACAGGGAGAAGGGAATAATAGCAAAATAAGAGTAATACTCTCTGTCACTTTTTCCTTTGAAGTATAAACTGTACAGGGTGAAGTTGCAGAGAAAGCAGCTGCTCAGAGCTTTTGATCATCACATTAGAACTGAAAGGACAGAAACTAGAATTCTGGGAAACTGAAGCATCCACTATTTGAGGAAACCATGAAAAGGGAGCTGTGAAAAAGGAGCCTCAATAATCTCCTTGTATGTCCCACTTAGGGCATTTACAGATTCCTGAATACAAGTTGTAGAAGTCAAGCAGAAAACAGTAGCTAAGAATCTAAAGTATAAACAATCTAAAGAATCTAAAATCTAAGAATTTTCTGCAGCCACACAGTGTTGAGATCAGGACACATCAAGTAGGAGCAGACTTAGTGAAAGAGGTTTAGTTGAAGTCTCTAAAGGTTCTACGTTTAAGAACAAACTGAAAAATGGCTAGCCTTCAGGAAAATTGAAATCATGTCTTAAATCATTACCAAGAAAAGTAGAGGTTGGATAGGGCATAAGATGGGAGAGAGGTATTAAATTATAGCTTTAAATAAAAAACTCATGAATTAATTACTTTAAATGGAAATGGATTCACTACTCCATGAAAATCATCAAATAATAAATCAACACTCAACTATATGATATCTATAGAAGACACATCTAAGAAACATTGACACTCTACACTTCTAGGTTCATTGCAGCATTCTTCACAATGGTCAAGACATGGAAACAGGCTGCCTGTCAGAAGAACAGTGGGTAAAGAAGGTAGGTGATATACGTGTATGGAGTACTACTCAGTCATGGGGAAGAAGGAGACCCTGCTATTTGCAACAACGTGGATGAAACTTGTGACCATTATATGAAGTGAAATGTCAGACACAGAAGGACAAATACTGCATAATGTTATTTATATGCTGAATCTAAAAATCCAAACAGAATATATTGGAGGTAAGGGAAATGGGGAGAAATTGGTGAAAGCGCAAAAACTTCTATTTATAAGATTGACAAATTCTGGAGATCTAATGTACAGCATGGTAGTTATAGTTAATATTCTTATATTACATACTCTAAAGTATGTAAGTCTTACAAGTCTTACCTGTTTTCACCTTAAAAAGATGACAATTATGTCACAGAATGAAGGTGATAGTTAATGCTATAGTGATAATCATGTTGCAATTTATGAATGTACAAAGTAAACAACAAAAACTATAAAGACATAGAAATGTTTTTAAAAGAAATGGAAATAGATGTACATTGCAAACAGTAAACAAAAGAAAATTGGTGTAGTACACTAATATGTGGGAAAAAAATAAGAAGGTTTAAAAAGATGTGTTATTAGAGAGGAACTTTTCATAATTAAAAGAATTAATTCATCAAAACGATTTCATAATTCTAAATGTCAACACAACTTTTAACCTAGCTTTAAAATATATAAAACTAAAGTATTTTTTAAAAAACATGAGCAACAGACTCTGATAGGTAATATAAATCATTGCAAAATCACATTCTTTTCAATTAGACAAAGCCTATTCACCAAAACAGGTCTTTTGTTGGAAATAAAACAACCTCCTAAAATAACATAGAATGTGTTTTTAAAATAAAGTTGAATAAACTAGATATAAATGTCAAAATGATAATTAGAAAATTCCCAAGTGTTTAAAAATTGAACAATGCACTACAGAATAGTGAGTCAATTAAGAAATTATGTAAAAAATAACAATATTTTTAATTAGATGATAACAAAAATAACATGAAATCTGTGAGATGCAGCTAAGGATTTACTTAGAGGAAAATGTATATTCTCAAATCAATATACTAGAAAAGAAGAATGGTTAAGTATTTAACAACATAAATATCTATCTTAATTTTTTTAATCAAGTAATCTCAAAGAAAGTTAAAAAACTATAAATATAAAAAAGATATTAATGGAATATAGCACAAAGATAAAACAGGAAAATTAAATGGTCAAAAGTTGGTTCTCTAATAAAAATGAGCACTTACTGGCAAGATTGATGATGGAAAAAGAACTAGAAAATTATCTCTATCACAAGGGGAACAGTTTTAGAGGTCCTACAGATAATAAGATCACAACATTTGGGAATGAAATAATCCTATGTGCGAAGCTTCTGTGTGATGTGGGTCTTTGACTTCATGGGCATTTATGAACAAGGCAACCCTGCTCTCACCTGCTTTGCCAGGAGCGTGGAGAGGGCAGCGAGGTCTGCATCATTACTATTGGTCTTCAAGCTTGTTTCTTTCTCAGCTGAAGAACAAAGGTAATTCATAAGAAGAGAAAGAGAGTCGGTTTTATATCAGGCTTGGCAAAGAAGAAAGGCATATTTACTATTGACAGCCTCTTGACTCTCTAAGTAGATATTCATTAGAATATAGGAGTGGGAACCAGTAAACTTTTTCTAGATGTATACAGGATAAACTGACTGAAACAGAGCTAGAACCAAGAGAACTTCTGGATGTTTCATTGAACAAAGGAAATCTTCAGCTTAAACCTAAATTATAAGTAAGTCAAACACAGAGTTTGCTTACCATGACTCTATCTTTCTGAATATCACATGGGAATCACAAATTTCCAAAAAAAGATGTTTCTTGGGATTATAGTACTTAGCTATTCCCTCAGCATATGTCTCTATAATTTTGTGTATTTGTATGCGTGGGTATTTTTGCACACATGCGACTTTAATTCTAATTGTGTTCAGACAGGAGTAGGTGATGGAGGGGGCGTCTTTCTTCCCATAGTGAGTACCAGAGCCCTGGGATCCATTCAATAAACTGAATTATCAGCATTTCCTCAAATTCAGAGGAAATTATCAGCATTTCCTCAAATGAGTGCATGCTAAGTCATTTCACTGGTATCTGACTCTTTGCGATCCTATGGAATGTAGACGGCCAGGCTCCTCTGTCCATGAGATTCTTCAGGCAAGAACACTGCAGATTGTTCAGTGTTTGCCTGGACCACTGATTGTTCAGTGGTTGCCATGCTCTCCTCCAGGGGATCTTCCAGGCCCAGTGATCGAACTCGCATCTCTTATGTCTCGGCATTGGCAGCTGTGCTCCTCACCACTAGCGCCACCTGGGAAGCCTTTGGTCCTCACACATCATACCTATCCAGGCCTCAACCACATCAGCCTTCCAGTTGAACTGCTGAAAGTCATAATCATCTTCCAGTTGTGATTTCCAAACAGCCAATGACTTGGCCAGAGAAGGAATCTTTTCATTTAGAGCCTGTATCTTGTTAGAAATCTTCTCTTTATGCTGACTTTCCTCCTGTATCACCAAGGTTGGAAGGAGGAGAGAGATATATTGATGAGTGTCCAGAGCTAGAAAAGTGAAATCCTTTGCACTATTAAAAACCTTTCATCTCTCTCCTTCCAAATATATAACTACTCTCTTCTAGGTCCAGTGAAATTATTCTCTTATTCATCTATAATAGAATATCTATTACCCAGATGATATTGTCCAGCATTTGGACAGTCTCCTGTTTGTTCATGTAAATGTGATCTTCTTAGTTGGCATAAGCATCTCAAAGGTACAGAATCATCTGTTTAGGATTCTTTGTACAGCCTTTAGATTATTGAGGTTCTGTTAAAACTAGCATTTAAACAAAAGAATGGTTCTCAAGTTACAAAAAAATTTCAGTGGGGTCCTCATCTCTAGACGTCAAAGAAATTTCTTCATATCCTTACAGTACTCTATGACCAAAGCAAGTCATGTGTAAAATATTTTTAAATGTCATATTCTGCATAGAGTATGAGTCAATGAATGATTTTTAAATATCTAAAACGTATACCTATAAGACTTTGAAAAAAAGCTTCCAGAAAACAGCAATAATTAAACAGATAATTGTTTGCTGAAACAATAACAAAAAGGCAGCTTAGAAGATTACCAAGGTTGTGCATGATTTTAGCAATGTTCATGATTCTGTATTTGGGCCAATCCCTTTTTGAAGATCCTTTTTTTGACCTGAAATCCCTGGAGAATCTCACCTTACTCAGGATGTCTTCTCCTTGAGCACACACATTTTGCACTCGAATCTCATGAACAGCAAAGTCATTCTCCAAAGCTTCTAGCTTCTTTTGTAAGCTCTGTGTGGATGAGCCAGTGAGAATCAAAACTTGCAAAATTAACAATCTATCCACTCACATTCTGATTCCTTTTAATACCATTCACCAGCAATGATTCAACTAAGCTGGCAGACTACATGAGGGTTCACTTACTCCTGCCTAGCTCCAGTAAATTTCTCTTCCCAAATTCCTCAATTCCCAGAAAGGCAGTCTGACCAAAGAGCCAAAGAATAACTGTGACATTGTTTATAACTAACCATGCAACGTGAGACTTCTGGATTTGGGAGTGAGTATTGATCGAGCTAATATAAAAGGATTTCTCCATGGTGAAATGTATGTATGATAATTCTTGGAAACATTCCATCTAGTAGAAAAATATTTAGTATCAAGAATATCATATGCTAAGAACTGACCTGAAAGTTTCTTCTTCCACCAGAAGAAAGATTCTAATTTTACAGGTAAAAATGTTGACTACTTGAGAAAAGATTCAAATTAAACAGAAGAAAATTGATCCATTCTGCCAGTTCCTCACCTGAGTAGCAGCCAGAGTGTCTCCAGAATCCCCCTGGGCAACCATAGCTTCCTTTTCACTGATCCAAGCTTCCTCCTCCTCAGCATTCTCCATGAATTCCAAGTATTCTAGGGATTCTCCCAACTGAATCCCTCTGTAACAGGAAAGTAACCCCCACCCCAAATAAGAGGGGAAAAAAAAACCAACAAATGAGCAGTGGAAGTATAGCAAAGTGGTACAATCTTATAAGATTTTGGCTGTTTGGGTGTAAGGGAGAAAAGTACTCCATTCTTTTATTACTAAGCGCTGCACATAATGTTAAAACTGGGGAGATGCATAAAGTAAAACAGACATGTGGGAGATAATGCGGTATACAGGATAACATATGTAGGGCAACAATGATAAAAGACAGCTGCAAGTAATTGTAAGCACACCTCTAGAGAGACAGTGCCATAGAGACGTAGAAACAGTGTCATTTCTTCCTGGGGTACATAGAGGAAGCTTCATGGAAGACTTGGCATTTGAGCAGGGACTTAGAAGCTAGAAGAGACTGGTAGCTAGGGAGAGATGCTGAGCAGGCACTTAAGTATCTTTTCAATACCTACCCAATAGCTGCAATCCAACAAGAGAATTCGGCCTCCTATCCCCAACTCACCGAGCCTTGGTCAACTCTTTGAGCTGGTCCCAGTGTTGAACAAACTGATCAAGCCTGTCCTGGATCTCCTCTCGCCCCACGGCCGCCTTGTCTCCCAGCCTTTCTGCCATATCCAGCACATTCTGAACAACACACATCCTCCATGTCATATTTCCCCACAGCATCTCCCCATTTAGCCACAGTTTTCTAGCCAAGTATCTAGCCCTTCCTACCCTCTGGCTCATTTAGAAACTGGATGTACTCAAGGCAGTCCTGACAATCCTGGGAGAATGAAGAAAGCTGCAGTAATATCTCACATGCTAAACTTCATCAAGGATTCAGATAAATACCTTGGCATTTGCACTAGACTACTTTCCAGGATCTGATTGAAGGCCACAGGGTAACCCTACTGCCAAGCCAACACTCAGGGTTGCCCTCTTTCCATATGGCTCAGCTGAAGTACAGCTTTTCCAGATTTTTCCCAACCTGCATCCTAATTGTCAACAACTGTGCCCTGGACTGTCAAAGGTGCTCCTTCCAGGGAAGACATGGGTTTCTCTGCAGATTCTTCTATTCATAGAAGGCACAATACGGAGGAGAATGCTTGCGAGCCCTACAGCCAACTGTCTGCGTGACCTTGGCATGCTGCCTCCACGTTTTGTAGCCTCAACCTATTAGGTTGGTGCAAAAGTAATTTCTGTTTTGCATTGTTGACCTTTGCCATTTGATACTGGAATACATTCTTAAATAAATGTAGTTACGTTATACATCATTTTAATGCACAAATTTTGCTTTATGTTTTTTGCTAATAAATTATTATTTGCTATTTATTTTACATGTATTTTAGACTATGGAAATTAGGTTAGATAAAGTGCAAATTTGAGCAATTTTCTTATCTGAGTTCAAAATGGGTCAAAAATCAGCAGATAACTTGCAACTTGAACAACACATTTGGCTCAGGAACTGCTAATGAACATACAGTGCAAAGGCAGTTGAAGTAGTTTTACAAAGGAGACTAGAGCCTTAGGAGCACAGTGGCTGGCCGCTAGAAGTTGACAATGACCAACTGAGAGGATCATGGACGTCGAGCCTCTTACTACACAGAAGTTGCCCAAGAATTCAACGTCAACCATGCTATGGTCATTTGGCATTTGAAGCAAATTGGAGAAGTGAAAAAGCTCGATAAGCAAGTGCCTCATGAGCTGACTGCAAATCCAAAACAAATAAACAAAATCATCATTTTGAAGTGTCATCTTCTCTTATTCTTGCAGCAACAACAAACTATTTCTCAAATGGATTGTGATGTGTGATGAAGAGTGGATTTTATACGACAGCCAACAACGACCAGCTCCGTGGATGAAACGAGAAGCTCCAAAGCACTTCCCAAAGCCATATTTGCACTAAAAAGAGTCATGGTCGCTGTTTGGGAGTCTGCTACCGCTCTGACCCACTACAGTTTTCTGAATCTCAGTGAAACCATTATGTCTGAGAAGTATGCTCAGCAAGTCAATGGGATGCACCGAAGCAGCAATGACTGCAGCTGGTACTGGTCAACAGAAAGAGCCCAGTTCTTCTGCTCAACAATGCCCAGCCACATGTCACACAATCAGCATTTCAAAAGTTGGATGAAATGGGCTACAAAGTCTTGCCTCTGTAGCCCAATTATATCTGCTGTATCTACATGACCTTTTACCAATTAACTACCTACCATTCCTTCAAACACCTCAACAACTTTTTCTAGGGAAAATGCTTCACAACCATCAGGAGGCAGAAAATGCTTTCCAAGAGTTTGATGAATTCTGCAGCATGGATTTTTATGCAACAGGAATATACAAACATTTCTCACTGGCTAAAACGTGTTGATTGTAATATTTCCTATTTTTATTAATAAAGATGTGTTTGAGGCTAGTTATAACGATTTAAAATTCAGGATCTGAAACCATAAATCTTTTGCACCAACCTAATGATTATCCATAACATGAAGTGCTACTTTTATATTATCTCTGTCTTTTCAGGTTTCATATTCCTACCTGGATGACAGGCTCATGCGCCACTAGCTCCCCTTCTAGGCGTCTGTGCTTCTTCAGCAAATTCTGAACCCCCTGCAGATCCTTCCCATAGTCCTGGGATCTCACGCGTACCAACTTCTCCCTGAGACCAAGGAAGAAAACATTTAGACTTTAGACATCTGAGGACATCCTAAAAAGATGGCTTTCTAAGCATATGTGTTTGGCTGGGGGTAGGGTGGGGTTAAATTCTGGAACACTCTCGTGTCAGTAATCACGAAGTGAATAAGTGGCAGAGCCTTTCAGCAAAATATCAGACTTAGACCAACACAAATTAAAATAACATACTGGAACAGCCTTCTCATTCATTTCTTTGCCTGTTCAGATGTGTATCTTCCTCTCTTTTCTCAAGAACTCACTATTGTTTCTCTTTCAAAAGATGTGAAAATTACACACACACACACACTCACTACATATATACAAACATATATGCTTATATGACCTTATATTAATGTCAATAATTATGTATATGGTTTGTATGCCTGCTCAGTCGTGTCCGACTCTTTGTGACCCTATGGACTGCAGCCTGCTAGGCTCCTCTGTCCACAGGATTCTCCAGGCAACAATACTAGAGTGGGTTGCCGTTTCCACCTCTAGGGTATATTCCTGACCAGGGAATTGAACAGGGGTCTCTGACAACTCCCTATCTTAGCAGGTGGATTCTTTTATCACTGAGCCTTGTGGAAAGTCCATATCAATAATTAATTCAGGTAAAATAGACATAAAAACTGACATTACAGAAGTCATGGCAGCGGGATTGGTTCTGAGCATAAAATGTTTGAACATCACCATGAAGCATGGTAAAAAGACTAGGTAGAAAATATCTTACTATTTCTTTTATTGGGATACAGTTGCTTTATAATATCTCACTATTTCCAAAAATGTTCAGAAATGGCCTGCTGGGTTCCCTATGTGCATTCCTTTCCTCTGATTCACTGATAATGAACAAGAATCAGCAGTTTTATACAAAAGGAACATGATGAGGCAGGGGAGAAATAAGACAAATTATTTGATTTGGTAAAATTTTTCCACCTCTATTTTTACAAAAAGTAGAATCAGCAAGATCAGTGCAAAGAAATAGAGGAAAACAATAGAATGGAAAAGACTAGAGATCTCTTCAAGAAAATTAGAGATACCAAGGGAACATTTCATGCAAAGATGGGCACAATAAAGGAAAGAAATGGTAGAGACCTAACAGAAGCAGAAAATATTAAGAAGAGGTGGCAAGAATACACAAAACTATACAAAAAAGATCTTCATGACCCAGATAATCATGATGGTGTGATCACTCACCTAGAGCCAGACATCCTGGAATGTGAAGTCAAGTGGGCCTTAGGAAGCATCACTACAAACAAAGCTAATGGAGGTGATGGAATTCCAGTTGAGCTATTTCAAATCCTGAAAGATGATGCTGTGAAAGTGCTACACTCAATACGCCAGCAAATTTGGAAAAACTCACCAGTGGAAACAAGACTGGAAAAGGTCAATTTTCAGTCCAATCTCTAAGAAAGACAATGTCAAAGAATGCTCAAACTACCACAGAATTGCACTCATCTCATACACTAGTAAAGTAATGCTCAAAATTCTCCAAGGCAGGCTTTAGCAATACGTGAACCATGAACTTCCAGAATTTCAAGCTGGTTTTAGAAAAGGCAGAGGAACCAGAGATCAAATTGTCAAAAACTGTTGGATCATTGAAAAAAGCAAGAGAGTTCCAGAAAAACATCTACTTCTGCTTTATTGACTATGCCGAAGCCTTTGACTGTGTGGATCACAATAAACTATGGAAAATTCTGAAGGAGATGGGAATACCAGACCACCTAACCTGCCTCCTGAGAAATCTCAATGCAGGTCAGGAAGCAACAGTTAGAACTGGACATGGAACAACAGACTGGTTCCAAATAGGAAAAGGAGTATGTCAAGGCTGTATATTTTCACCCTGCTTATTTAACTTATATGTAGAGTACATCATGAGAAACACTGGACTGGAAGAAGCACAAGCTGGAATCAAGATTGCTGGGGGAAATATCAATAACCTCAGATATGCAGATGACACCACCCTTACGGCAGAAAGTGAAGAAGAACTAAAGAGCCTCTTGATGAAAGTAAAAGAGGAGAGTGAAAAAGTTGGCTTAAAGCTCAACATTCAGAAAACTAAAATCATGCCATCCAGTCCCATCACTTCATGGGAAATAGATGGGGAAACAGTGGAAACAGTGACAGACTTTATTTTTCTGGGCTCCAAAATCACTGCAGATGGTGACTGCAGCCATGAAATTAAAAGACGCTTACTCCTTGGAAGGAAAGTTATGACCAACCTAGACAGCATGTTAAAAAGCAGAGACATTACTTTGCCAACAAAGGTCCATCTAGTCAAGGCTATGGTTTTTCCAGTAGTCATGTATGGCTGTGAGAGTTGGATTATAAAGAAAGCTGAGCACCAAAGAATTGATGCTTTTGAACTGTGGTGTTGGAGAAGACTCTTACGAGTTCCTTGGAGACTGTAAGGATATCTAATCAGTCCATCCTAAAGGAAATCAGTCCTCAATGTTTATTGGAAGGACTGATGTTGAAGCTGAAACTCTAATCCTTTGGCCACCTGATATGAAGAGATGACTCATTGGAAAAGACCCTGATGCTGGGAAAGATTGAAGGAGGGAAGAGAAGGGCACAACAGAGGATGAGATGGTCTGATGGCATTGCAGACTAACTGGACATAAGTTTCAGTAAACTCCAGGGGCTGGTGATCGACAGGGAGGCCTTGTGTGCTGCAGTCCATGGGGTCACAAAGAGTTGGACACGACTGAGCAACTGAACCGAACTGAACTGAAGAATCAGCAATAATACCATAGCAAGAGCTATGTAGTCTTCTCTGCTGGCTCAGTTAGTAAAGAATCTGCCTGCAGTGCTAGAGACCTCAGTTCAATCCTGCGTTGGGACAATTCCCTGGAGAAGGGATAGACTACCCACTCCAGTATTCTTGGGCTTCCCTGGTGGCTCAGATGGTAAAAAATTTGCCTGCAATGTGGGAGACCTGGATTTGATCCCTGGGTTGGGAAGATCTCCTAGAGGAAGGCATAGCAACCCACTCCAGTATTCTTGCCTGGAGAATCCCCATGGACAGAGCAGCCTGTCGGGCTACAGTCCATGGGATCGTAAAGAATCTGTCTGACTAAGCACAAAGCACAGGTACTATATAACGTTATCTGCCAGTGTCAAGTTCAGCCGCATATTAGATACACAAGACACAGAAAGAGTCACGATAATGATCAGTGCAGTAAGCTGTAAATGCTCAGTTAATCTAACTCAGAATGAGCATTACTCATTCTATGAGCTATCTGGTTTCCCAGGTGGCCATAGTGGTGAAGAACCCACCTGCCAGTGCAGGAGACAAAAGAGACATGGGTTCAGTCCCTGGGTCAGGAAGATCCCCTGCAATAGGAAATAGCAAACCCCAGCATTCTTGCCTGGAGAATCTCAAGAACAGAGGACTTAACATGAATGAACTATCTAAAACAAACACATGTGTAGTTACTCAGTCTTGTCCGACTCTTTGCAATCCCATAGGCTGTAGCCCGCCAGGCTCCTCTGTCCATGCAATTCTCCAGGCAAGAATGCTGGAGTGGGTGGCCATTTCCTTCTCCAGAAGATCTTCCTGACTCAGGGATCAAACCCTAGTTTCTTCCATTGCAGGCAGATTCTTTACCATTTGAGCTATGGGAAGTCCAAAAACCAAACATATACACTTTCTTAATTTCCTTCCCAGAATGTATGTGAACCTCTCACTCCCTCTGTGCCTGTCTCCTGTGTATGCATAGTGAAAACAATTGATAAAAATAAAAGCAATGTTCATTTTACTTATTTCATCTCAGCATCAAATAAGAACATGTTTGGTGGATTATTTATTCTCTTGGACTATCCATGCAATGTGAGCTGTCAGTACATACTCTATCCAGAACTCTTCATCGTCTAGGTCCTGGAAGAACTGGAACAAGGCGTAAGCCTCTTTCAGTTTCTCATGGTGCTCAGCTGCCAGTGCCTGGACATTCAGGAAGCGGTCATTGATATTATCCCTTTTCTCCACAATCTGGTCAGTGTTGAAAGTCCCACTGGAGATCAGATCTGTAGCCAATGTGTTCAGGTCCTGGAGTGCATCCTAGAAAGCCCAAGTGTCCTCAATGATTAGTGTAGTACAGATATTAAGTAGACCTTTAAACACTGCTAGCTCAGGTTCAAAGACTGGGGAAAACAGATCATTTTTGAAGATAATGAATTTGACCTATGCTCTTTTAACTCAGTTTGGGTAAGGGCAAGACTACGGACCTTATAGACAGCAAGGCTCCTTTGTGGGAACTACGTATTTGGGCTTCTGATGCTTCCTCCTTTCCCCATATGAAAGAGACCTTGGTGAGCAAGTGCTGTGTCTCCAAACAGGGTATCTTTCCACAGTGCTGAATATGACACAGATTGAGTGACTGAAATATTCAAGATTCCCTTTTGGAAACATCCAGAACACAGCCGGCCTCTTCTGTCTATTTGTGTTCTGAGTCTGCCCCCTAGTGATGCCCAAGAGAATATCATCAAGTCCTGAATCAAAGAAGACCTTTGACATCATGTTCTTTCTCTGTGTGTTACCAAAGAAAACTGATAATATAAAATCTATCAATGTGAAATTAACACCTCCTTGAATGTTTATCATAGCTCACAGGACACATCTCTGCCTGATATTACGATACAACTGAAATGCTCCATAGAACTCTCACAATGTGCATATAGCTCAACTGCCTTGCACATGTTCCCATCTGATTTTTTTTTTCAGTAGTTCTGAAAAATAAATTTTTATTTTTTTTAAAACACCAGATCAAATATTTCAGCTTTGGAAGAGAGTGAGTTTATATGCATGGATCATTAAAAGGTAAACAAGATCATATTTAGGATCTACTTCTTGGAATCTGACTCCAGTATTCTTGCCTGGAGAATTCCATGGAGAGAGGAGCCTGGCAGGTTAGTCCATGGGCTCATAAAGAGTCAGACATGACCGAGTGACAACCACTTTAACTTTCACGTTTTATTGGAATCTTAGAATCTATGATTTGCTGATAGCAAGGTTAACAGCTCTGAAGTCCATGGAGTTGACCTGATTATAATGACTGCTGGTTGAGAACGCTAAGCTCAGCTTTGCAAAGCTGTGTTCTCAAAGGGACTCCTGAGACAGGAAAGTGAAAAGTCACCAACATTTCCATTTTGGCCAGAAGAATGCAATTCTAATACTACTTACCTGTCTGGCCAGCATCTCTGTTTCCAGCAGCTGATGCTTCTTGAGCAAGTTTCCTGCTGAAGCCAGATCCCTGGCCTGGTCCTTCATGGTCAGCAATGTCTCTGCCTGAAAATGGAAAGATAAATGATACAGCTGCCAGATGAAAACTGTCTTTAAGGAGAACAAGATTCACAACTATGTCCCCAATCTTTTCCCAAGAAAAGTCAAGGAAATGGTTCATGCAAAAGCCTGTTTATCTGACAAGAATTTTTAAACTCCCATGCCCACACAATTTCCAAGTATAATTACCTCTGAGAGCCAGAACTCAAAGTCCCGGATGCCCGTGTTGAACCTCTGCTGACGACTAGCTTCATCGAGCTTCTGTCCTTTGTCATTTGTTCTCTCAAGCAAGTAGTTCCAGTTTTTCTCCAACTCTTCTACTTGATCCTGTGTGTGTTAGTCACTCAGTCACATCTGACTCTTTGCAGACCCCATGAACTGTAGCCCACCAGGCTCCTCTGTCCATGGGATTTCCCAGGCAACAATACTGGAGTGGATTGCCATGCCTTCCTCTAGGGAATCTTCCCAACCCCAGGGATCAAATCCAGGTTTCCCACATTGCAGGCAGACACTTTATCATCTGATCCACCAGGGAAGCCCTACTTGATCATAGCCCCCTCTCCTGAACTGAGGGGTCATTATGGTGTTTAGGGTCCTGTGACAACTTGAAAGGGTAATGTAGGGAGGCTCTGGAGTTCGGGTCTAGCCAAAATCTTCCAGTACTCGAAGGTCATATATTTTAAATCATAATTGGTTACACTGATTTAAATCTGGGAAAGCAACAGTAGATGTTAGCAGAAATTTTGAAGACAGAGTTCTGGGCTGATTACTTAAATGCCAAAGCTCTTGGTGGTAGGGACAGAAAATATAAGGCAAGGATGATAGCACATAGGAATTAAGTCTAAAGCTGTCTTGGAGGTCAAGATGCTGAGTATGATGGGCATGATAAGGTCTGAAAGTGAAAATCCCTCCGTCGTGTCCGACTCTTTGTGATCCCATGCACTATAGAGTCCATGGAATTCTCCAGGCCAGAATACTGGAGTGGGTAGCCTATCCCCTCTCCAGGGGATCTTCCCAACCCAGGGATCCAACCCAGGTCTCCTGCATTGCAGGTGGATTCTTTACTAGCTAAGCCACAAGGGAAGCCCTTGAATAGTGGCGTGGGTAGCCTATCCCTTCTCCAGAAGATCGTCCCAATCAGAAATCGAACTGGGGTCTCGTGCATTGCAGGTGGAGTCTTTACCAACTGAACTATCAGAGAGTCCCCAAACAACATATTTTCCTCCTCTTTAGTGAAAAAAAAAAAGGGGAAGACCATTAACAGAATATATTCTATATTGTTACACATGGAAACACCTAAAGGGTATAAAAGATTTCTCTTCCTATGCCTTGATAGCCCAGAGCTCATCATAAGCAGAACCCACCTTCACAGACTCTTCATTACCATTGCATGCCCTCCGCTCAACCAGAGTGTTCCCCAAGGTGATGACTCCTTCCACCTGCTCAGATCGGCTCTTGACCTCATCTTCAAAGGTCTTGTGCTTCAGATATTTTCTCTGAAGGGAAAGCAGAACCTAAATTACCATCTAACTTAGAAAGTAAGATGAGATAAATTCTGTTTAAAAGGAAGAATTAAGGATTCTTAATTCATTCTAAATTAATTCTTGTGAAGAACTCCCTCCATGTTAGACTCAGAAATCCCTGAAGGCAGAGATGGCAGTCTGAACAGCAACGAAGTTTTCAACATTAGAAGGTGACCATTCATTCAGCAGTCTAAATGTGTTGAAGTTTTCCAAGATTCTTATTTTGAACTTACCTGAATATTGGTGGGATCTTTGTAGGATTCATCACAGGCTATGGGCAGCATCTCACTGATCCATTCCTCTTGGTCCTTGAGGTCATGGTAGAATTGTTTTAGATCAGCATAGTCTCCAAGTTTCATCCGCTCAGCAGTCAGCTGTTCTTTGAGAACATTCCATCTGAAAGTTGGGACTAGATTATTCTCTGCCCTCTACCTTTCCACCAAGCCTTGATGCCATTTCCATGAATCTCCCTATTTGCTTATCTGCACTTTATCTTCTCATTCTTATTATGTATACACTTATATGTCATATATGGGCTTCCCAAGTGGTACTAGTAGTAAAGAACCTGCCTACCAATGCAGGAAATGTAAGAGGTAAGAGTTAGGTCCCTGAGTCAGGAAGATTCCCTGAAGGAAGGCATGGCAATCCACTCTAGTATTCTTGCCTGGAGAATCCCATGAACAGAGGAGACTGGTGGGCTATAGGCCATAGGGTTTCAAAGAGTCCAACATGACTGAAGCAACTTAGAAGATCAACAGCACAGAAATGAGAACTCAAAGTAGTATCCCCATCCTCAGTGCTAGCAAAGTAGTCACTTTTCCATATCTTCTTGAGTGAGTGAGTGAGTGAATGTCACTCAGTTGTGTTTGACTCTTTGCAACCCCATGGACTGTACAGTCTATGGAATTCTCTAGGCCAGAATACTGGAGAGGGTACCTTTCTCTTCTCCAGGGTATCTTCCCAACCCAGGGATCTAACCCAGATCTCCTGCATTGTAGGCAGATTTTTTACCAGCTGAGCCACAAGGGAAGCCCCTATATCTTCCTATAGCTCACAAAATAACTGTTCAGTACTGACCTGTCTAGTATCCGTTGGTTCCGAGCAGCAATCTCTTCCTTGGCATAGTGGTCTTCAGCTATGAGTCGTTCAGCAAAAAGATCTAGTTCAGTGATTCTATCTTCCTAGATAGAGGAAAGAGGAAAAGCCCAGATACCCAGAAATTAGGCTCTTGGTGCAATCTCAGACTCCATCCCAGAAAAGGAGAGATATATCCTTAGTGGCTTCACAAAGGGGAACAAAACCAAGCCAAAAAGTAAATGCCTTATAGGGAGGTGGCTTTTAACTCCACAAGAAGAGAAGCATCAGTAGTGATACTGAGATGGACTACATGTGTGGTGCCGATTTCCCTATAGAACTGACACTTCCCATGGTCAGCGTAGAAAGTGATTCCTGCATTGAATGGGATGTTGGGTAGTATATAAATAGCCTCTGCATCTTGGCTAAGACTAAGCCACTATGTTCGCCGCCTACCTCAGGGTTTATGCAAAAAGCAAATGGGAATTGAAATACATGCAAATCATAAAACCACATGCACATGCTGGATTTCTGTCATTATTACCAAGAGTTAGTACTGGAATTCTTATATTAGCTGTTATTACCTGGTCAGTAATCGCTTTGTCCAAATCATCACGCTTCTTCATTAAGGCCTCCAGACTGTCTACGGACCCCTTATCATCCGACCTTAGATAATTCTCACGTGCCACCATCCAGCTCTCAGCCTGATCACAGTTCCCTCGGAACAACTATGGGGTTAAAATTAAATGTGTATGTTATGTTCATTCCAGGCGGACAGAGGAAATGATCTCCCACCTCTTCCATGATATTGATAATAGGGACCCTGTAAAGGATGCCAATATTCTTCCAAGAAACAATCATACAACAAATCTTAGCTATATTGGACCTCTTACTCTTCTCTGAAAAAATGTTTTATGTTTTCATATAAGCTTTCCTCCCTTCTTGCAGTACCATTTTCCGTATCCTAGACATGGTAAATGGGCTTTCCATGTGGCACAGTGGTTAAGAATTCACCTGCCAATGCAGAAGACTCAAGAGATGTGGGTTTGATCCCTGGGTCAAGAAGATCGCCTGGAGTAGGAGATGGCAACCTGCTCCAGTGTGCTTGCCTGGACAATTCTATGGACAGAGGAGCCTGATGGGCTACAGTCCATGGGGTCATAAAAGAGTTGGACACTCTGAGCTACTGAGTGTGCGTACGCGCGCGCGCGCACACACACACACACACACACACACACACACACACGGTAAAAACTGGCTGGTTATTTCTTTAAGACGCTGGTAAGGGTTGTTTTTCAGGACAGACTGTGACACTTTCATTCCCTTCCCTCAAGAGCGTTAATCACTCCTTCTGCTATAATCTCAAAATATTCACACATTTTATCAGTAATTGTTTTACATATTAGAATGATCTGCCTACAAGTCTAATTTCACCACTTTTAGAAAATAGACACTATCTTACTAATATTTGTGTTCCTAGTAAGTTCTCAGTAAAAATCAATCAATAAAACTTTCAATCAATAAGCAAATTTAAACATCAATAAGTTATAACCACTTAATTTCAGGCCCCCATGCCCTAGGACTGACCCTCATTTTGTTTAGCTTTTCTTTAACAAGAATAAGGAACAAAGAACACCACAATGATTAGAAAATGCAATGTCTGATAATCAAGAGATACCTTTATGCTTTTGGCATGGAATTCCAGTGAAATAAGCATATGTATTAACTCTGTGAAACTGCATAGAAGGAACAGACTCAGCTAAGCCTGCTGAATAATTGAGAATTTGCAGTACCTGCAACTCCAGACACTGATCTAGCATCTTTTTGCGTTGTTCCCAAGCACTCTCCAACTCATCTCTCTCTAGTCTAACAGCTTGAATCTTGTCTTCAATTCTGGGGCTGGCCCGGTGCCCACGGATTGTAAGATCTGTCCCGAAGTCTTCAAAGGCCTGGAAGGCGGGAGCCTGGGCCTCCATGTCAGCACGATGCTCCTGTGGGAAAAAGGGATCAGAGACCGGTGAGGCCAGCGACATCTCACCAAAGTTGCAAAATGCAGGAAGGTTGTGAGGCTATGTGATCAGAGGCTAAGGCCTTTGTGGCCATACCTGGTGTCGCTCTATCATGATCTCTGTGCCAGTTAAATCCTCAGCCAGCTCCTGGGATGAGACCATGCCACCAATGCCACTAATCCAATTCTGTAAGTCCCTAGAGAAACGGGCACACTGAAATCAAATCAAGAAAACCTTGCAACTTGCTGTAAGACTGTATGTCCTTGGGATTTTTCTCCCCTAGAAGACATTTCCAGATCTGTATTATATTTTCTCTCTGGTTTACAGCCTTCACAGATCCTAGCTTTGTTGTTTCCACTGTATAACTTAATAATAGCATTCTGTTGCATTTGAAATTTTCTTCACACACTATCTCTTTCGACTCTTGCAATAATTTTGAGTAGAATTCTGGGAATTCTTTTCCTTCCACTTGGGCAATGAGGAAGTTGGCCTAGAGAATGTACGTGATTTGCCTGTGTGCTAAAACTGGAAACACACACGGAGTAGAACCCAGACACTGGAATTTTGGATTGGCACATATTCCATTACTTTTAACACATCCTACTGCTTTAAAGTAGATTTTTGGGTTTAAAGATTTATCTTAGCATAGAATCTCAGGTGAGGCATGTGTTTCTTCTTATTCTTATTCCAAATCGAATCCAGTACATGCTTCTGCCCAACATACAGACACACACACACACACACACACACACACACACACACACCCCATACTCACTCTCTGCTGCTGATTAAACCAGGGCCATTTCCCACTCTTTTAGCAGTCAATAAATTAGAAAAGGAGGGATAAAGTCCATCTATCCCAGAAGGTAAATGTCAAAGAATGATGTATTGAGTCAAAAAATTATATATGATGGTCAAATTATGCATCTCATGAAGAGTGCCCTTGCTCTTGTTTGCTAAATAGGAATCAGTAGCTCTAGGGCAGAAAGTCCTCTTCTTTTGTAAACTCATTTATTCACTTATTTAAACAGCTAAGTTTTATTGTGAAAGAGATATAGTTGTGTCTTCTAGGAGTTCACACTTTATGCTGAGATAAGAAAAAAAAAAAGGCAAGCAAAACATAGAGACTAGCATTTATTTTTTTCAAAAACTCTAACAAAAAAGACTGTCCTGAAGAGATAAAATAAGATGTTAGAGTTGCTCTGAGGGTGGTAATATTACTTCTGCAATGTTGAAGAATGTTTCATAAAGGAAAAAGTCAGCATTTAACATGGAATCTGAAGTATAGGCAGAACCTATATAAACAGAGATATATGGGCATATATATATATGATTTGGAGGAATGAGTATGGATGCTATTTATCTATACTATGTGAAACACTATATAACTCTCCAGAGATGCTGAACTGGGGAGGGCATTGGCAAGAACACTTGTAGTCATTTGCCGAAGTCGCCCCCTTTTATCTTAAAAAATATTACATTGCAAGCTGTTACTCCCTGAACCCTCAATTCTAAATGCAGACTGATATGATGAGGCAGAATGTGCAGACTGCTCCACAGATAAAGTGTGTATTTGCTTAAACATGATCATGTCTAAACTGCTTAGTAAAGCAGTGAAACTTCTTCAACAGTCTAAAACAATTAAACTCCAATAAAAAATTAATTTAAAAAAGGAGTTGAGCTTAACACTTATGAGTTTATCTCTTGCTATTTCTCACCCCTGTGACATTCAAAACTCAGGCTCTAGCTGTCCCCATGTTGTGGGCATTCTATACCTTCCTATTCTCATGCCTTTGTTTATATAGCTCCATCTATTTGTTGGGATATGTGTTTGGGGCTGTTCTACGTTCTACCATGATTATCTGTATTCTTCTTTGCTTTTCCAGTAGAATATCTCCCCATATCTTACGCATGTGTGTGCTGTCATGTCTGACTCTGTGTGACCCCATGGACTGTAGCCCTCCAGGCTCCTCTGGCCATGGGAATACTAGAGTGGGTTACCATGTTCTCCTCCAGGGCATCTTCCTGACCCAGGGATCAAATCCATGTCTCCTTTGTCTCCTGCATTGGTAGGCAGATACTTTACTGTTAGTGCTTCTGGGAATTCCCAATACCCTATAATTCTTGATAGAGCACTCTCTATATAATAGACTCCATAGAAGCATATTTAATTGGCCTAGATAACCTCACATTCTTTCAAAATTCAATATTTCATGGCTTAAAATATTGAACCTGAGAATTTTGTTCCTTACCAAAGGTACAATCTGGACCAAGAGGTACCCTCCAAACCAGGTAATGAAGAACACCTGTACTCAGAGAGCTCTTAGAAGCTCCATTTATGGGCCAGACATGGAAACTGCTAGTTCCACACAGTGGAAGTCTGCCTCTGGAACTTTACCTGGCCTGGCTGAGGAACAGGTAGAATTTTAAGTCCTCCAGTAGGTTCTCCTTACGATCCTTTGTAAGCCCCTGCAGGTCATCCCAGGCCTCCTTCAGCTCCAACTGCTGCCTCTGCAGGTCATCAGTGGCATCTGGGTGGGATTCACTGAGTCGATCTGCTGTGTCCCTCAATACCTCCACCTAGGGGTCAAGAGCTCTGACAATCAGCTTGGTGTCACATCTGAATCCTAGCAAAAGAATTCCAAGCCTCAGGGTGCTCCTTCCTCAAATAGACATTCATGAGGTCTTGCTACTTTTTATATGATAGTGGAAACCCTTTTGATGTATATGATAATTCCCCAAAGTAGTCACACTTGACGTGACCGAGCTTCTTTTTATGATTAGCAGACTGCTTCTGGTGGTAAGGTCCAGGGAAGAGACCTCAGCAAGAAGAAGCCCCTGAAGCAGCCCAAAAAGCAGGTCAAGGAGATAGATGAGGAAGATAAGGCAATCAAGCAGAAACAGAAGAAGGAGGAGCAGAAGGAATTTGAGGAGCTAAAGGAAAGGCTGCAGGGAAAGAGCCCTCTGGCCACACGTGGAATTAAGAAATCTGACAAAAAGGAATCTGTTCTTTGTGCCTGAGGCAATGATGATAACATCTGTTTTCTCTGACATAACATCTGTTGCCAACTATAGGAAGAATGAAGTGTTGTCTTGGAATCTATCATACATTTGGAAATAAACCTTTGTATAAATAAATAAACAAACAAATAAATAAGGCTGTAGGGCAGGGTGGTTAAGTGACTTGGTTGGTAGCAAGTGTCAATTAATGTGAAGATTTTTTTAATGTAGACATTTTCTGTGCTTCTTTTTGCTTTTTATGGTAATGCAAGTTCTATGCTACCCCTGAGTTATTCCAGAGTATACCTGGCAAGCTTTAGAGTTCATTTTTTGGCCAGAGCAGGATTAAGCTTCTTCAGTCCCTTCTAAGGAAACTCTGCACCATACTCAGGCATAGGCCTGGTCGTACCAGGTATGATCATCACCTATTTATCTTAGGCTACTGATCTTCTATACATTCTGGTCACTTGGAACTCACAAATAGTTCTGGTCACTAGGAACTCACAAACTCATTTGGATCTCACAAAGAAGCTCGTTTTCAATACATTTTCCCTCAATGTTATTTGGTGCCGCCACTGTAGAAAACAGCATGGAGATTCCTCAAAAAGCTAAAAATAGAATTATCATATGATCCAGCAATCCTTCTCCTGGGCATATATTCAGACAAAATTAGAATTCAAAAAGACACACACACCCCAATATTCACGGCAGCACTCTTTACAATAGCCAAGACACAAAATAACCTAAATGTTCATTGACAGATAAATGGATAAAGAAGATATAATATACATGCAATGAACTATTACTCAGCCATAAAAAGGAATGAAATAATGCCATTTGGAGCAACTAGAGATTATCATACTAAGTGAAGTATATCAGAAAGAGAAAGACAAATATATATGATATCACTTACATGCGGAATCTGAAATATGACGCAAATGACCCTATCTATAAAATGGAAACAGAATCACAGACATAGAGAACATACCTGTGGTTGCCAAGGGGGAAGGGACTGGGGGAGGAATGGAGAGGGAGGTTGGGGTTACCAGATGTAAGCTTTTATACACAGAATGGATAAACAGCAAAGTCCTGTATATTGCAGGAGAATTATAGTCAATATCCTATGATAAACCATAATAGAAAAGAGTTCAAAAAAGGATATACATGTATATATATATATATATATACATATTTATAAAACTGAACCACTTTGCTGTACACAACATTGATTTATACAACATTGTAAATCAACTGTATTTCACTCTTTAAAAAAATTTGAAAACATTTCCCCCCATGTGACTTGCCCCAGGCATGCCCTTTTGGTAGACTAGCTTTCGGGACAGAATTAAAGAACAAGTATGGAGCAGGATAAAGAGAACTAAAAGAAAAGACTGGATAATAAAACCAAAGGAGACGACATTAATATGGGTAGATGTGAAGAGCAATGTGTTGGAAAAGCTTGAAGGCACATCTGACCTTTTCCCCCAGAGGGGTGAGATCTCTTTGAAAGTTTTCATGCTGTCGCTGAAGGGCCTGCACACTGAACAAGTCTGAGCCAGGGTCAGCAGTCTTGAGGGCCTGGCACTTCTTCTCAATCTGCTCCTTTGTGTCATCTGCTTCTCTGGTGCATGAGGGTAAAAAGTTTAAGAATAATAACACAAGCTAGAGGCAGACTAGCTGGGCTCACAAAGAAGTCATCTCTACCACCATCATCATCCTTTTTTTAAGGATGTGTTAGAACCAAGGGTTAGAACTTAGGTTCATTTAATCTTTACAACCACTTGAGGCCTAGTTACTATTACCAGTCCCGTTTAACATAGGAGAAAACGAAAGTTTAAGAGGCTAAGTAGCAAAAAAAAAAAAAAAAAAGAGGTTAGGTATTTTCTCAAGATTATCCCACTGCCACAAATTTAGGCAGACCCTAAACTTGAATCAGGTGGCCTGATGACAACGCCACATGTATTAACTATGGAATAACGTGGAAAATCTTATGATATTCTAAATAACAAGACTTGTCTGCATTTCTGTTTTCCCTTCTCTGAATATTCAAAAATACATTTATACTCAGTAAAGGTGTTTGGTTGTCAATTTGCTTACTTAGTTGTGTGTGTGTTTCTTAGTACAGACAGAGATTTGGCAACTGGATATAAAAAAAAAATTGTTGAATCAACACTTAGGGTCAATGTGATGTTTGTTGCTCTATACTCTCTATTTCTAGTTCAGATGTTTCCTTACTTAAACCTCTTGTTTCAGCTTCAGTTTTCATTCACTATCAGGAAGACATATATAAACTGCTAATTATGTACCAAGGCCCAAGCCTAGGTATGAGAAAATAGAAGTTGGTTGTCTACCTACTACGTAGCACCTGATTTCCTATTCACTCCAGGAAGAAGGGTTAAGCTAGTAGCTATGGCTCTACTATAGCAATTAGAATCAGTGGTTCTTGAGTGGGTTCTAGAGTAGCGCTGCTTTTCAAGGTTAACAGTCTCACCTGTGAAACATCTGGACAGCATGGGCACTGCCCAGCAGCTGGCGCTGTTCCTCTGCCAGCCTCTGCAAGGACCCCCAACGGGCATTCAACTCCTAAAAAAGGCAGACACAGACTTTAGCTAGGGAACTAACTCAGCTTAGTGGTGTCTAAATATTAGGTGAGGCTTAACTCCTGATTATTCTATGTTAACTCCTTTAGAAATTGCACAGGTTTCTTTTTTTCTTGCAGTTTGAGCTTGGGCCTCAGCTATGCCAATGCAGTTAAAAAGGGGATCACATTCCTTCCCAAACTGATGCTCCAGGTGGGAACCAACAACCTTAGCACATCAGTTGATACTGGCTGCCCCAAAGACTACATTACAACCTCTGAGGAGTAAGTGTGACGTGCTGCCGTGGTAGTTAGAAGATATTGCCTTTTCCTATGAGATCTAGTCTGTTTTTGTGTGTCCCGAAATGGCACAGGTTGTCTCTTAGAGCCCTATTTTCTGTGAAGAGTAAGAAAATTGTTCCTTCACACATTCTTGCTCACTCTTACCCCACATCAGTTACCATTAAAGGAGGCAGAGAGTTTATCCTCACTGGGTTATGATACCTCAGATAACGGGACTAGATATCCCATTAGTTCAGTACCTATTTTATGGAACCACAGGTCCAGATTTGAAGAAGGTCTCAAATGCCTTCTCCTCCATCTCTACTACCTCTAATCTTCTTTCATTAGATTTTATCGGCGCCTATCTCACCCAGCACACTTTCTTGATTAACCGCTTCCCACATCATAGCTCTTTTACCTGCATTGCCTTTGTATTCAAGTATTTGAGCACTGAATGTCCCATGGTGATGGGGAGGGGGAGGTGTGACAATTTAAGGATTTTGAATCAATGAAAATACATATGACTTAGGAGCTGAACGACAACACAAAATGGATACACAGCTGGACTGTCTGGACTATTTCCTTTGACCTTTCCTATAATTAGCTCTCTACTGCAGTTACCTTCCGCATGTTCTAGCTAATCTGCAGAATATGAAGTTAAGTACTTTTAAGTGAGATGAAGACTCCCAAAACTCAGCCTGGTAGTGAGAAGGAAGGAGTCACAGTTACCTGCTGTATTTGAGCTCCTTCTGGTGTCAGAAGCTCTTCAAATTGAAGATCATCAGCCACCTTGTTGATATCCCTCAGTCGAGGCTCATTTGTCTTCAAATCCTAGGTGGGAAAATGTACCAAAGCGTTTTAAATTCCCTCCTCAAAAATCTTTCGCTGTTGCCTGCTCACCTTTGCCCTGACTTGACTACAGATTAAAACATATTGCTAACCATACTTGTAATAAACAACAAGCTGCCCTCCTCCAATCTGCCACAAAGAAGAGGACCTTTAAATTCCCTGATACTCAGTGGCTATTAAAAATGTTTTTATATGAAATATAGATATCTCTTTCCTTAAATTTCTTAAAAATCTCTCCCTGATTAAATTATACTATCAGAGGGGTCTATACCTGAGCCATGTAATAATTTTTGCTACCAATACAGATTTCTCCACTTTCTGAAAAATTTCATTGTCTGGGTTACGATTTGCTTACATTAAGATATGTTGTTGGAAATAGCTCTAGGTAACTCATCACTGTGTATAGTGACAATATTGTTCATTTCACAATACAGTGGGCTTTCAATGAGTTTTCTCATGGAAGTCTTAGTGCTATTTTATAAATTCTACTCTGTTTACCCTTCCCTTTCTCTTACTTCTCTCTCTCTATATATAGAGAGACTATTTCCTTTGACCTTTCCCATAACTAGCTCCATGCTGCCATTACCTTCTGCATATATATATATATATACATATATATATATACATATATATATATATACATATATATATATATATCTTTGTACAGCTTTGAAATCCATGAGTAAGGAAAGTATCATATGGAAGAGAAAGGAAAGCAGGGAGAAGTTTATTGAAAAGATTTTAGGTAGGCAGAAAATTAGAAATTGTCTGGCTGTAAAGTCAAATTGTTCTTCCCACTTTTCCATCCAAACATCTGCCCCATAATTAGATTTTACAAGAGTCTTACAATACCCCATCTCAACCTGGGCATCAGGATCACACTATAGGACAAGTTGTAATATTCAGGAAGACCAGTACTTCCAATAGGATGCAGGAGTGACGGGGACTGCAGGCTACAAAATCAAAGTAACAGTTTTACTCTGCATTTTCTTTCCACTTGTAATACCTAGAGAAATATTTAAAACATGGAATTCTCTAGCTTTGGGGAGGATGTTTAGTAAAGATGAAATTGAGGGATTACTTATGAGGAGATACGAGGTAAAAGGAAATAATGAAAACCCTCAGAAAGCTGTCTGGAGGAGACAGCTCTTTCTTACCATCTGGAACTCATCAAACTTTTTCTGTAACTCCCAAACATCATCTAACTCCACCCCGGTGTTTTCTGCCTTTTTCTCTCGGATCCAGTCCAGCATGTCTCCTGCCTCATAGGCCAGCAAAAACTCATTGTAACGTTGCAACAGATGACGTCTGCGCTGTTCTGCCCGCTGCAGAAGGGAATGATACCTGAGTGGAGAAATAAAGAGAATGGAAAATGTGGAAAAAAGAGACAGGGAAAACACAGACGAGTACAGGTAAGAAAGGGAGAGAATAAAAGGGACAAAAAGGAAAGGGGAGAAAAATCAAAAGAACAGTAAATAGGAGGAAATAAAGATGGAAGAAAAATAACATTGAGAGCAGAGAGACAAAAGCTTTCCATTTAAAAACAATCAAAATGTCAATGTCCCAATAGTGTGACTGACAATACCCCTTCCTCTTTTTATAGAAGTGAAAAGTTCACATTCCTATTGACAACTGGATAGGAAATAGCCTTGCATAGTAACACACACAAACAAAGTGCACGCGGGAGTCAGAAGACCTTTTGATACACTTAAAAGAGTGACAGAGTGCCAGGCAGGGAGTCAGAATATGTGACTCTAATATTGTCTGACCTTGGGCAATTTACATAATGGTTCTGGAGTTCCCTTTCCTAGTTTAAAAAATAAAGGGTTTGAATTACTCTGTTTACTTTTACCTCTTAAAATCTGTGAATTTGAAAAGCATCTTTAATTTAACAAATAATAGAATCATGAGATGTATCTTTGACCAATCAGAGATGTTTGGCCAAACACTGTCCAGTTCTCCAGCCTCCAGAACTTACTCGTTCTCAATCTGTTCCTGGCGCTGGATGATGTTGCCTGGTTCTTCTCGCTTCCGTTGTGGGAGCATAGGAAACTCATCACGGGCTAGTTTCCTCACGTAGACAGCTGGCACAAAGCCCTGGTCATCATCAGTTTCTACTTTCCACCAGTCCTAAAGGAAGAGCAAGTCCCCACTCCTTTCTTAAAAACCACATTTAGAAGTTTTAACCCTCATAACTGAGTCTCTAGGCAAAGGGACAAGCTGATGACAAGAAGAAACAAACAACTGCTTATAAATTTTGTATATTACAAAGAAGATAAATCAGGAGTTGCAGGAATTGCAGAGATAAGCCTCTGAAATCAAGCAATCTGATATTTGATGTTAGATCCTTACCTTCAATGATGTTTTCAAAACCCAATGGTCATTCTCTTGTCTACTAAAAATTAGTAGTATTAGTAGACAAAATTTAGTATTTTGTCTACTAAAAATTCATAAAAAACCTATAGGACCAGAATTAAACTAGGCTTATTCTGGGTGGAGCATCTATGTATGAGAGTACTGTATAAGAAGGTCTCCCCATCCTTCTCCTAGAGCCCCTAAAAATTGTGCATTGCCTGAAATTCACCTGTAAAAATGCTTCATGCTTAAGTATCACCCTGACCTTCACAGTCTTTTTAGGAATGTTGCTATACTAACCACTCTGGAGTTAACATCCTCAGAGAATAATGTAGTGAAGTGGGGAAGACTGAGCAAAAAGAAAAGAGGTATTTGATAAAGATAATCTAGCTTATTTGATAATGACAATCTTGCTTCTCCCCAAAAATACTTATCCTCAGATTAAAAAATCCTAAGATCTCTTTTTTTTCTTCTCAATTTATGGAGATTAATGTAATATTAAAATATATTAAAAAAGTTACTTGAATTCTTGCTTTTTTATTGAAATGCAGTTGATTTACAATGCTGTGCCAATCTCAGCTGTACGGCAAAGTGACTCTGTTATACACATATATACCTTCTTTTTAAAAATATTTTTTCTATTATGTTTTACCACAAGATATTGAATGCAGTTCCCTGTGCTGTACATTAGAACCTTGCTGTTTACATGAGCTCCTATGATAAACATATTTTAAGTATTAGACAATATTTTGTTACTATCCTCACAGTCATTTAGGCTAAAGAAAAACCAAGTTGATGAAAGACCTCTCCTTGACCAGGCTCCTCTTTAGCTCAGCAATTTTTTCCATTACTAGGAGCACTGGCACAGAATAGGAACAAGCAAAGATGAGACGAATCATCTCGTGGCTTGTCACTCATGGCTTACAAGTCTTTGTGCTAGTTACTTAAGCTCCTTGAGTCCCCACTTTGTTAAATGTGATTGGTATTTCGTAATCTCAAAAGATATGTACAGGATCCTATACAATATCTGGAGGGATGATATTATGCAATAAATTATGGTTATTTAAGAGCGAGAGCAATAGAAAAATACTAACTGATTAAAATATACTGATATCTGGCAGGGTAGAGAGAGTCAACTGCAAGAGCAACCTTGTTGATGGGGGAGAAAAGTAGAAAGTCACCTTGCTGATGGAACTGAGCAGTGTTAAGACATCGTCTTTCTTCATGGTGACTTCTCGGGAGCTGCGGGCCTGGAAGTCATATAAGGCCACAACCCTCTCTTCTGGAGCAGCCACCTCCACGGGTGCAGCCTGTTGTTCCTGAACAAAAGTAGGAAGAAGAACATTGTAGTCACCCACAGGAAAGTTCTTTCTGTACAGCCTACCCACTGTGGGCTGTTTCTATACCCGGAGAGAGGAGCTCCTGGTTACAACCTCTTACCTGGATGCCAGTAACAGAGCTCCTGCAATATGGTATCTTTAGAAACATCATTTTATCTTAGCACTTCTCAGGGGACAGGCAGACTGGGAAATATGTATACAGAGTGAGCAAGTACAGTTTAATTTGTCAAAAACATATTAAATGCTCTAAGTCACTAGTCTAAAGCAGATATTAAAGGATGCACACATCCATGTTTCAGAAAATTGGGAAAGTGAAAGATCCACTATCTCTCATCACCTTCTCCATTCCCTAGGTCTTTAAAATATTTTGTAGACGAAATGTGGACTTTTTTTTTTAAGAGATGAATGACCTACAGCACAGGGAGGGTCTAGAATTTTAATATTTGAGAAAATAAACCTGGATCAAATATGTTGTTTCTCTCTTTAGCAAGAAACCTGCCCTCCAAGATACAGTCTTTTCTGATTTTCATTTCCCCCAAATATCTTATGTCTGAGAGAATGAACAAATATAATCACCCTCCATAAGTAACAACCCACATCTTTTTCAGATGGGATGTGAGGATGTACCTCCCCTTATATATCCCTCTGATTTTGCATCCGTCAAGTACTATTTCCTCATAACTTACAATTCATAAATCCACCTGTTTTTATGTAAGCATCTACTGTGCAAAGCTTGAGGAAGGCACAACACTAAAACTCTGTAAATACTTATTGACATAGTAAACTTATGTATTTTCTACTTGCAGTGTATGGATTCAGAGCACCTCATAAGAAAGAATTTCTTGAATGTGAAAAGTGTGTCTCTTTTCTTTCCACTCTACTCAGGAGACATCTATATCATTTAGTTGATTTCTGCTTCCATCACTCTTCCAGACACTTATTTTCACCTTGTAGTCTTGCCATTCTCACAATACACTTGATTATTTTGTGCTTCAGAGCATTTGCTCTCATAGCTTATTCACTAGAAGAATCCATCTTCTCCTTATCTGCATAGTAAACCACCCTTACAAAACTAATTCAGATAAACTGGCTTGCCTCAGCTATGGAGACTTTCCTATCCTCCAGCATTCTAATATCAAGAGAATGAAATACTTCTTTCTTTGAGACTGTTTTTCCCATTTATATATCTATCATATGTTATTTGTTAAAATTCATGACCTAATAGACTATAATTTCCTTCAAGTGAGAATTTTCTTTTATTCATGCTTGCACATGGTAGACATTTAATATATGTTGATATAAAAAATAACTAAGAAATGAAGGAACATAAAAAGGAGAGATATGAATAAAAGAAGTAAAAAAGGAAAATGGAAATTTAAAAGGAAAAAGGAAACACAAATATATCAATGAACAAATTATAACACTTATTGAGTAATTCTTTCACACTGAATCTCTGTAGATGCTACAAAGATGCTATAGCACCTGCCTAAAGATCACAAGACAGTATTTTCTACTGCAGTTTCTTCCTAGACTATGTAAAGTAAAAACTGGTGACAATTCCTTTTCCTCTGCAGTGGAGAATGTGATTCTTTTTACACTCAAGTCCTTCTTACCTGACAGGCTTCTGCCTGATCCCGAAGAGCTTGCATACTGTGTCCAAAAGCCTGCAGATCCACTAGAAACGCCTCATGCTTCTTTAGAAGAGCCTGAATTTGTTGAAGGGAAAATCATCAGGAGCAAATGCACGAAGAATTCTAAACTTGTTTTATGATATACTTATTGTCCTAATTCCTAGTAAAAGATACTAAATTTGCAAGTATCAAAAAATAGGTGTTAAACGAACAATTTCAGTATATTTGTTTTAATCAAAATAAAGTCAAATTGTACAAGCATTTTATCAATGCACATCACAGCTGAAAGAAGATGCTGTTGATAGCATTGCTTTGTAGGATTAAATATTAGCATATCTTTAGATGCTCATGTCAAGAATTTCTAGAGTTTGTGAAATACTATACTAGCTCACCCAGAATAATGAACAAAATAAAGAAATGGATATGTAGAGTAATTATAACCTTTGAGATTCTTCTTGCCTTAATGTGTCTGCTTGACTTTATTATAATAAAGTAATTAAGCATATGTTATAACCATAGTTGGCTTGTGAAATCTCAAAGTTAGCCTGGGAAGTGCAGGATGGGACCAAGTCAGGCATAGATGTCTGGTCATGCCTTTTGGGGGTTAGATAATTTCTAAGAAATATGGATTTCTATGGGATTAGGAAAATGTGGCATACCTTTTGGGAGCTTTGTTAATTCAGGTTATCCCAGCAGAGGAAGCCCAAAAGTTATCACTCCGGAAACCCCAAATGATCTAAGAAAACCTAATGCTATCATACAATCTAATGAGGTACACATTTGGTACCAATTTAGTGAGCATTAGACAATATCTTTCCCATGCCCTCCTTACCCCAGCTGCTTCTTCATCAGCCCCGTAGTTAGTGTTGTCTACTATAGGTTCCTTCTCTCTAATCCATGCTTCTGCTTCATGCAGATCGACTAGGTACTGCTGGAATTGGACGTTGGCTTCAAGATCATTCTGCCGTCTAGTAGCTCGAGCCTGGAGAGATTCCATATTCTCATTCAAACTCTTGACCCTAGAGGCCACATCTTCTGCAGCAAAGTGTCCTATGAGGTAGTTATAGAAAAGGAGAGTTCTATCCTCATTAATGTCCACTACACTTTAATCTTTTTGGTAACCTGAGAGAAAGAAAAGGAACCATGAGAACCATACTGCATGAAGTCAATAGGACATTTTACCTAAATTCCTAGGAAATGAAATGTCATATGTGAGATTAAACATTGGTAGATGTTAATGAGGGGTAGAGTGTATGTGTGCTGGTGAATTGGAAGGTACAATCTCTGATTTAGGGAATGAAAACAAAATGCCTGTATGTGAAAACTGTTCAGAGCACTAAAAATATGCATTCTCTAGCCTAAACAGAAAAATCAGCTAATTTTCATTTCTGTTTATTTCTTAATATCGATGAATCAAAATTTTTCCTTAGATGGTGTTAAGTACATTTTCAGAATTTGGTGAACACCCCCACAGATAAATCAAGAAAATACAATGAAGTGTTGGCAAAAATCAACCAGCAGATTTTCATTTCTGCCCATAAAGAATTTATTACTACAAGAATTGTTCTCCTATCCTAAACAACTAGAAAACAAGACAGACTGTAAGATATAATGATTTTCAGACAAGAGGCAAAAAAGAGTGTGACTCCTGAGAGAAGGGAAAGCAATGAGCTATGCCTTTATGAATGCCACAGCTCAGGCCCGGGGCGGTGTATACACTGTAGTGCGAAGAGGGTTAAACTAAATAGGACTATCAATAGCAATCACAACAGGCCGAGACAGAGATCAGAGTTGAGGGAAGGCAAGACAGCTAGAACTTGTGGAACAGAATACTGACAAGACTGCTGTACCAGGGAGGGTGTTTAGAAATTTGCAAAGGTCCCCTGGATTATTTGACTCATTATTCCTTGGCAGACATGTACCAGGAAACTCTTAAAGGGGAAGAAAAAGAAGACTGGAAAGAAGTAGACCAAAAAACTCCCAAAGTGTTGTGAATACTTAATCTTAGCTCCCAGCAAAGCGGAAAGATATGGGCTTCCCAGGTGGTACTAGTGGTAAAGAACCCACCCACCTGCCTATGCGAGAGGTGCGAATTCAATCTTTGGGTTCAAGAAAATTCCTGGGAGAAGGGAATGGCAACCCACTCGCGTATTCTTGCTTGGAGAATCCCACAGAGGATCCTGGCAGGCTATGGTCCATGGGGTCACAAAGAGTTGGATACGACGGAAACAACTTGTGGAAGCACAGTAGAAAGACATATGGTGGTCAAAATTGCCCTTTTTGAGCATATGTGATGCTGGCATGTCCCTAGCCACAGCTGTGATATCATATTCCAGTTTCAACTGCTGGTCGGATGCCTCCTGGTTCTATCTGTGGCATCTATCTGGACATGGTTCTGGCTCCACCCAACTGCCTGCAGGCACCAGTGCATGATACCTCTCATCAAACAACCAGCAAGAGAGGAATACAGCACCATCCATCAGCAAAAGCAAGCTGGCTAAAGTCATACTAAGCTCAGGGACACACCAAATATGGCCCTGCTCAACAGAGGGAAAAGCTCAGCTCTACCAACCAATGTGCCGGCACCAGTCCCTCCCACCAGGAAGCCTGTAACAAACCCGTAGACCAATCTCACCCACCAGAGGGCAGGTGACAGAAACAGGAGGAGCCACAGCCCTGCAGCCTGTGGAAAGGAGACCATGAAAACCGTGGGTCAGACAAAATGAGACAACAGAGAAATATTTTGCAAAGTGGAAAGATATTATAATACATAGATAGTGTCCTCAGCAGGGTCGTACCTTAGTAGTGGACTAATCCTCTAAATTAGTTCCAGAATAAAAGCTTCCCTGGAAGAACCAAGAAGTTCTGGATCTTTGTTTCTGCAAAGCTGCAGAAACAAAGAAAACTACACCAAGTTGGTGAAAGTCAGTGACAAAAAGCTTTAAAGAGTCAGAGGGAAAAAGACATTACATAGAAAAGAGCAAAGACAGGAATGAGAGCAGGCTTCTCACCAGAAACTATGCAAGTGGAGCTGCATCTTTAAAATACTTGCAGACACTGTCAGACAATAATTTTATATCCAGTGAAAATGTGTTTCAAAAATGAAGGCAAAAGTAAGTCTTTTAGATCAAAGAAAAAGCCCAGAGAATCTATTATTAGCAGGACCTCTCTAGAGAAAATGTTAGTGAAACTTCACCTAAAAGGAAAATTATACAGGTAAAAGTGGAATGAAGCCCTAAACTTGGAAAAACTTCTTCCCATAAATTTGGCAAAGTGGTGACAGGTCATTTCAATCTGAATTATACATACCTTCCTCGACCATTTTGTTTCCCTTCTCTGTGATCATTTGGATGCGTGGCTCATGGCTGGCAATATTAGCCTGGATGACATGGTGTCTGTTCAGAAGATTCTTGGAGACAATTAGGTCTTTGCCTAGAGATAAAAATAATTTCAAGGTCATTGTCGTAGTGCACAGAATAAGAAGATATTATTCTACTTCTTTTTAACTCTTGGACCTACAAGTTCTTCTTGTTGAATTCATTAAGCAGGCTTCCTAAAATTTACACTGTCTGAATTAATTGTCTCTTCTTGGCTTTGTTCTTCCCCTTACCTCTTTGTACTAAGAAATTTCAACTTATTAGTCTACAAAGAAATGAGGAATAAATCACTCTTCTCTTTGAATGATAGGTAGAGAGGCAAGTAACTCTTCAGCTCAAACTATCATGCACCCAATTTCTTTCAACACACTGTCGTATAAAGAGCAGGCTGTTCCACCTAATTTCTATGGGTACCAGAAAATTATTAAATCCTCTAAACTAATAATAACAGCTCTGTAATTATCTTTGTAAGGATTAGAAATAATTTACAAAAGGTGCCTCACCACTGGTTAACATTTACAAGCACATAATAAAAACTACATAGTATGAATTTCCTCCTTCTTCTAACGTCTCTGACTCTAGCTACTTCATCCTCCCTGTCTGGCACCCAAGCTTCACCTCTCTTTCCTCCAAAATTTTCCTCCATATACTTCACACTGTCTGCAAGTCTCTACGCTCATCTCTCCTTCAAAGATAGCTTTTCTCTTCTAGGAAGTTTTCCCATACTAGTTCCTCCTGCCATCATCATCCAGTCTCTCACAGATGTACCCAATATATGCAAATTAAGTTTACATTATATTTGTGTGCACTTTTTTCTCTATTTAAGTGCAAGTGTCCTGGCTTTAACAATGGTAAACCAATAACTTCCAAAGGGAGATAATGTACTATATCTGCTGTTTCATTCCTTTTATCTTTGTAATAGCTCATATATTAATACATCCTTGTGAAAACTCCCCTTATAAAAGGGAACTACTGACAATGTAGACAGAAACACTTGGTACCTCAAACATTAACCATGACCACTCAATCAAGGACCTTGACAATAACTCAAGTTAGAGCAAGTAGCAAAAAGCTGGTCATACTTTAGCTCTTCCCAAAGGCCTTAAATCTGTGGCATTCTTCATGTTGGGTTTTAAGAGGTAAATTTCTTACATAAATTTTTCTAAAATCTTTTTTTTTTTCTTTGAAAGCTTAAAAAATTTTCAAGTTTCAAAGGGGAAAGACCTGAGCATGAACTTAGCTACTGTGTCCTTGATCCTTCAAACCATCTGTAGACCTTGGTCTTCTTCTGGCTCTGCCTGCTGATGCAGCATGACTTACTAACCAAGGTAGGTAGAAGCCACTGAGGGTTCTGTCTCCTGGATCCAGGCCTCCTCATCCTCTGTGTCTCTTTGGATCTGGTACAGGTGGAAAAGGTCAATGAGCTTCTTCTTCCGGTAAGCCAGTCGCTCTTTCAGAGCTTCAAACTGGGATACCAGGTACTCCTGCCGTTCCCGCATGCTCCCAGCATCCGGATGGATTATTTCTTCAAAATATGTCACCAGGTCTGTGAGGGTGTCCACTTGATCCTGAGGGAGAAATAGAATGGGGATCGGAAAGTTCCATCATTTAGTAAGAAAAGGATGAGAGTTTGGTACCTGGCATCTGTGGTGGGGGGCGGGGGGTGTTGGTGCTGGGCAGGGGGTGATAAGGAGCATCAGCTCCCATATGTACTTGTGTTTAAACTTCTAATCAAATCAGTGAAATCGAGTGGGAGAGGTTGCTACACTAAGAACCAATTCATCACGCCAAAAGCTATTTATAGGAAAATAGTTCTGAAATCACATGTTGTTTAAATCATGTCTGGCTCTTTTGCAATACCATGTACTGTAGCCCACCAGGCTCCTCTATCCATGGAATTTCTCAGGCAAGAATATTGGAATGGATGGCATTTCCTTCTCCAGGGATCCTCCCCACCCAGGGATCAAACCCACATCTCCTGCTTTGGCAGGTGGATTCTTAACCACTGAGCCACTGGGAAGCCCCAAAGCCATGTGCTAGAAAAGACAAAATATTTAGAGAGGGCACCAAAGAAATCAGGGAAACCAGAACTACAAAGCCTTCCTTGATTGGGAGTGTTGCTAAATTGAGGCCCCAAAGATAGCGGGAGGCTTTTTCTATCTCAGTGCCCCTTCTAACTCCTTTCTTGTCCTTTATAATGAGCTATTATTGTTTGCTGCAGAGCAGAAATAATGCCTGTGAGATGAAATGTGGCTCTGCAAAATAAGTGTCAGAACCCCAAAAAGAGAAATTCAAAGGACTTTCTTTGGCTACTAACTAGTTGTATGAATCTAAGGAAAGAACTATTCCCATTTGACTTATACATGAGAAAGGAGAAAAACAGAAGCAGAAGTTTGAGGAATCTTCCTAGAAATAAAAATTTAATTGTATTACTGCACAGTAAAATAAATATGAGAGATTCATTTCATGTTTATTAGCGAAGTCAACTATGACTGTCTAGCAAAAGCATAGTGCACAGGAGTTTTGTTTTTCTGCTTGTTTCATTTTGTTGTTGGGATGGGCAGTTGATGATTAAAGACATTCTTCTAAAAGACGTATGTATAGCAGCTATTGGTTTTACTTATCCTAGTTTGCCATTCTGTGCTCAATCTACACAGGGTTTGATCTATCTCTTCTTGATTTGGAACAAACCATTGATCATCAATAACTTCTTAAAGTGTATACTCACTTTTCAATAAAGAATTAAAGACTCCATAAAGAGTTAAAAATTAAAATCTTCTACTAGCCAACTGTTCTCATCTGTTAGGACAGTTTAACTTTGAAAAACATTATTGTATAATAGAGCGATTTTCAAACATCATACTTATTATCATGATTAGGGTACCCCTGTACTATTTGAAAGCTGAGGTGGTACATGATGCCTTAGACTAAAGAGACAGACTTGGCTGAGAGTCAGTTGCTATTTTATCCAGCTCTCCACCTGCTTTAATATTAGTTTCCTCATCTATATAATAAAGACTTTAGGCTAGAAAATATTTATGGTCTTTTTCAGCTTTGATAGTCTGTATCTAAAATTTATTTTGCAAGCATGGTATCTTAGCCTCTACTCCAACTAGGAGTATAACCAAGCAAGACCCTATGGGCCTTCCTGGGAGAAATCCCTCCCCCATACCTTCTATGTTAGCTCCTTTCTGAAGTAACCAGATAATAGTATTTGATGCATATTTCCTGAGTTTTACAGATGCTAAAACCACCACCAAATAGAAGAAATTGATTCCTTGAGGATCATGAACATTGCTCATGATCATTGCTGCTGGGAGACAGAACGGAGAAAAATTACACACTCTCCCAGCATATCATCTAAGTCATGGCACCAGATATGTTGGGGAAGTGTGTAATTTCTTTAGTTCTGTCTCGTGAGAGCAAAGATTTAAAATGGTGGACCATTGTTACAGCTTGGTTACAGCTCAGTTTTATTTGGCAAGCAGAGGCTAGTACACGCTTGAAGCATGAGGGCAGGCTGACCCCAAAGGAGAGGCCTCAATCCATCTTGGCTTCCTCTTTTTAAAGGTTTTGTCTCCTCCCTGCTGAGTCTGCCCTATGCAAATTGGGCTAGCCAAGAAAGGGGCGTGTTTGTTTCACCTGAGGTTCTCACTCCAGTCCACATTCTTTTGTTCCATTTTTATGGGCTTTTTCCTTTCTTTGTCTTTCTTCACTGACATTTTGGCATTTTGGACTTCTTTTGCCTATTGTAACTGCCTAACAGCTTCCTGCTCTGTCTCACTCTTTTTTAAAAATAATAAATATGATGAATGTGCTCAGAATGTATATAGGTAACCTGGCCTACAAATGGTCAAAGAGCTAGCAACAGACCTGACGAGTAGCCACAGCAGACTCCAGGAGGCCATGCTTCCTGAGCAGAGTCTGTACATCCGCTAGGCCTTTCCCATAATCCTGAGACCGAGCCTGCCAGTCCACTTCCTCCAGCCATTGCATCAGGTCTACTGCATTATTTTCAAATTGCAGCTGCTTATTGGCTTCATACAACTGAGTCCCTAGGAAAAGACATCAGGCATAAGGCAGGTATCATAATTTATCCTCATTATATACTATTACAAATTATACCAACTTAAGGAATAATATAATGTTTGGATAGTCCAATGGGAAAAACATAACTATCTATCATAAGAAATTACCATTAATTTGTAGAATTCAGATAGGATTTGCTTTTGAAGATAGTAGTGTTCTCAAATCAAATATAAACAATACGTTCATTTCTTGTTGCGGTATGGGCCTATGTTAGATTTTCAACTATCTTGTCACTTGTTATTCTCTATTGAGTCCTCCCTTTCAAAGGGATTCAAGCATAAATTTGTCATTTTCCAAGAAAAGAATAAAACTTGGGGTTAGCTCAGCTTGACATTTTGAAGTATCTTTTCCTAGTTATCTTCCTCAGAACTTTGCTAGCCATCAGCCACCTCTTCTTTAGTGCCTGTTCTTTATCACAAACCACATGCTACAATTCTCTCTTCCAGAAAATATCTTGATTATCCTCTGTTCTCAGCTAAGTTCTTTATCATATGATCTTATAGCAATCATTTGCATTATTTCTGTGATACAATTACTATGACATGAAGTAGCACCAACTTCTTGTTACAGTCAAGTTGATTGTTTTTTCCCAAACCAAAAATCAGTATATCCAACAAAATCAGTATGATGTATCTTTTCTATAACCAGCACAGAGGCATGTCAATAGATAATATTTATAACAAAGGGACTAATGACAGAAAAAGCATCATCATTTGTGTTAAATGTGATGACTGATTTGTTTTCCAAAGTAAGAGGTGAAGTTAAATTTAAGTAGGGGCTATTCAAGCAGACATGGGAATTTTTAAGAGCTTAAAACAGAACCTGAATATGCCCACATAGGTGAAAAAAAGACTTTTCATAAGAATAAAATATCATGGGAACATCACATGTGGCTCCAACCATATTTTAATGCCTAATTTAATAACCTGAGTCAGAATATGTTGCTTTATCTATAAAACCAAAAGATGTATAATTGAATTTAAGGACACACTTTAGATGTAGAGTCAATATTGAATTCACAGTATTTGAATATTAATTCAAGAGGAAAAAAAGAGGGAGAAAAGTGAAAAGAAAATAAATATAATTTCAGTTGTTAAGACCTACATATCTGAAGAAAAGAATTGTGTTCATATATAGTGTGATCAGTTTAGATTTTTTAAATTTCTCGACCAATAGAGGAAGACTCAGGGAAGCAAATGAATAGCATCCCTCCCTTCTCACAGAGACCACCAGGCACATTCAAGGTGGTAAAGATGAAGGTGGGTTTCAGAATTTAGGAATTCACTTCTTAAAACACTCTGCTTCTAACCTTTCTGCTCTGTAGCCTCCAGCAGTTCTTTCCAGAGGCTGGCAACTTCACTCAAACGAGCAGCCACACTTTCGGAAGCATAATGGTTGCTCTCAATCATCTCCTGGCCAGTTTTCTGTATGTTATTGAGCCGGATCTCATTAGCCGCCAATTCTTCTTCAAAAACTTTCTGCTTTTGAACCTGGCTCTTCAAGTTCAGTGTATCCTGAGAGAAAATGAAAACAATGAAATAAAACAATTCCTTGAAAAATGAGGGGCAGAAATTTTGAGGACAGGGATTTCTTTTCACTATACACCTAAGTGAACTAAGAAGAGGATATAAGGCGGAACTGTCCTAGTCCGAGTACAGAGCCAGAGGATGCTCAGGAAACTAGGACCAATCGCTGCTTTCATACAAACAGCAGACATGGCCAATCACCCACTGAATTTATTTCTGCTGAGTCTGGATACGGTCTGAAGATTATTTTAATATGACACCATATGAAGGATTATCAATCAATCACAGCTGTCATGAAAGATGGAGACTATTTTCCATTCCTGCATTTAGCAGGGAAGACCTGCTTACCCTACACACACTGGAACTGTAACTGCTCTAGGGGATGCAAACCCATAGTGCAGAGTTTTACGGAATGACAGTTACAAATTAGATGCTCAAAGCTCTATCAAAAGAATATTAGAACAAGAGCAGCAGAGGTATACATTTAAGACGAAATGAGATCTAGAAAGTAAATACAGTGAATAGATATTGGCCTAGAAATCAAGAGACTGATTCCAGTCTTGACTGTAAATGCAAAAATTTGTGAGTGTATGTGTGCAAATTAGTTTAACAGTTTATCATGTTCAGTCACTCAGTCATGTTCGACTCTCTGTGACCCTATGGACTGTAGCCAGCTAGGCTCCTCGGTCCATGGGATTTTTCCAGGCCAGAATACTGGAGCAGGTTGCCACTTCCTACTCCAGGGGATCTTTCCAACACAGGGATCTAACCCACTTCTCTTTCCATCTCCCACATTGGCAGGTGGATTCTTACCACAGTGCCATAAGGGAAGCCTATTCATAATTTATATTGTGAGTGAAAAATATGTGTTTTATACAATACCAGAGAAAAGAAACTTATGTGTGGCTCAAAGATAATTCAGGAATTTTTCAAAGTCACACAAACTAAAACAGGACAGGGAGGGGATTCAAGCCCACTGTTTACCTTCCCCCAAGAGGATTCATGTGTCGAATTCTATGTTAAAGAGATCTAAATAATTGGTTAACCTCGGGCAACTCACTACACAATTCAGATCCTGGATTGTTCATCTGTAAAATAAGGAATTGTTCCTTTCCAGCTACAAAGCAGTAAGTCTACATTGCATCAAACCATTAGGTTAATTCTGAGTTCGCTGTAGCCTGAATGTACATTATGACTAGACCCAACATTTTCCTGCTATAAGGGTGCAGAGGGCAGCAGAAAAGCGATATGCAGCTAACTAAGGAGAGTTCCTGCTTTCCCTCGCTCTGTTAAGGACCACTGGAAATTGTGCCAGGGAAAAGGGGTGATGGGCAACAGGGTATTGGAAAATTTGAAATTAGTACAGTCTTGGAGGAATCATTGCCCTTCTCTGAGACTCTGTCTCTCCATCTATAAAATGAGGCTCACCGGCTGGACGCTATTGTCTTTTCAATTCCAAAACTCGAATTCCATGACATTAAGTACCAATGAGTATGTCCAGGGTCTGCAATCCTGCCTACCTTGTAATCTTCATCATCTGCCACCTTTTTCTTTTTGTTGATCCAGTTCTTCAGGTCATCTGAGTCCTGATACAGTTGCTGCAGAAGGAATGAATCCTCCAGCAGTCTGCGTCTAGTGGCAGCCCTTTCTCGTAGAGCGTCCCGTCGGGCCAACAGCTGCAAAAACCATAAACAAACTCACTGTCAGAAAAATAAAATATGGATGCCTGAGATCTACTGCCTACCATGGTTAACAATGCTCCAACAATTTTCCCTGACCAGGGTGCACAGGGAGATGCACATACCTTATCTCGGATAGCAGCAATGTTTGCTGAATCATAATGCTTATCATCAGTCAGTTTGGTTGCAGTCTTGTCTACGGTCTGGAAAAAAAAAGAAAAAAAAGTGTTTTTCTCTCATTGGCACTGAGTAAGTGGCCACAGTTTGGCTATTTGTTTAAAGAGGAAGCATGACAATGTGGGAAGAGGACAAGATTCAGGGTCAGAAGATCTGGGTCCTACTTCTGATTTCTGTTATAAACTGTATTTCAAAATGTAAATCTCAGATAATCTAGGTTATAGTGAATGAATCCTGTTTTCACTATGAGGTGAATACTTGATGTATTTTTAAATTTTAAGAAGAAGCATTGTTGATACAGCCTTGGTCAATGGCCAGTCTTTATCTGTCTATCTGTCTATTCACTCATCCATCCATCATATACCCTATGTACTTTTTAACCTTCATCTCTATCTCAGGCTATATGGAGAAGAGAGTCAAATTATACATGTGAATTTTGACTCGTATTCATTCATAAACTCTCAAAATTGCTCAGGATGAATTAATTGATTGGAAATAGGAAAATGATGTAAAACTACAAATAGTATTTAACAAACAGTAATTTATTTTACATTGCTATCTTTTACCAATGAAAATCAACCTAATAAGCATATGAACTGGGAAGGGACCATAACAAGCTCTGTATTGACTGAAGATTAACAAAGAAACTTTGGAGCCTTGTGGTTCCTGTTGTTGTTGCTGGTGGTATATATGCACATGTGTAAGTTTTGGCTGAACCCCAGCCCTGTCCCCGGAGACCGCCAAAGACATACAGTAGATATGCACTGGACAAATAAAGTCCCCCTCATACTTCTCTGAGACTTGCTCATGTATTGACAAGTTTCTGGGATGCTGTAACTTCAGGTTCACAAGAAAATGATAGCAGCACTAAATGCAAAATGCATAGATGAAGATATACAGGAAAAAATAGGTAATACCTAGCTATCTAGATGTTACTAAAGAAAGCTAAATGGAGACATTACTAGAGAGGAAAAGACTAAAAAATATAAATTATACATTCAAACTATTGGATATGGATCCCATAGTTCTTATTTATACTACAGAAAAAGATAAGACAATCAGGCACTGTGTGAGAAAATATAAATTGCTCAAATTTTTTAAAAACTTTCTAAAAAAAAAACACAGTATTTTAAAGGAACCATCCTACAATTAAATTAATTTTAAAACACAAATTTACCTAATTCTGAAAGAAATTAAAAATAAATAATTTCTAAATATGTTTTGTGGAATAAGAAATGTGTTGGTAAAAAATGAGTATGGTTATTTTTCTGGATGTTTTCTCTATTAAAAACAACCCTCATGTGTGATAGTTACGAGTGATTCTAAGGACTGGGGATCTATGAGATGTGTATAACACAGGGAGCTCAACCTCATGCTCTGTGACAACCTAGAGGTGTGGGATGGGGTTGGGGGGTGGGAAGGAGGTTCAGGAGGGAGGGAATATGTGTGTACTTATGGCTGATTCACCTTGTTATAAGGCAAAAATTAGCACGACATTGTAAAGCAATTATCCTCCAATTAAAGATAGGAAAAAAAAAATGAAGCCAATGCCCAAACCAGGGCCTGTTTCTTACTGTGATCTTCTCCTCTTGGGCAGTAAAAGCTTCCTCAAAGTCATCATGCTTCTGAAGAAGGGCTTCTACACTGCCCAAGGAATTTCCAAGGTCCTCATTTTCCAGGAAGGCCTGTAGAAGACAGAAAGATACATTCCAGCTGTGCCTCACCAGTGAGAATAATTCCCTTTGGAATATCTCTGAGAAAAGGAATAAGAAAGGAGGTGAGGGGGATGGAAAGCAAGATGGGAATTAACACAAGGTAGCAGAGGAGATAGAAACTAACCTCAAAGAGCAGAACCTCAGCTTCTGAGTTCCCTTCCCAACCTTCTCATCCAAGTTTATCACCTTCATCTCAGTGTCTGCACTAACCAATCTAAGTATGATTCTGTGTTCTCAAATCCTCAAGAGGACCACTCACCTCCACCAGAAAATCTCTGGTTAGCCCTGCCTGACTCATTACATTTTTCTTTCGCCGATCCCTTAACAATTGGATATATTCATTTTGCCTCGTGTTCAGAGAAGTTTAAAAGCTTTGTGCTTTGAATTTAAATATTTTTCCTGTGCATGAGGAATTTCAAGAGCCTGACAGAGAGGGTCGATCTTTTCTCCTCCTTGTGGCTCACCCTCTAGTTCCCAGGTGAACTGAGGTGGTGGTGAGGATGCTGATAGTAGTGAGTGAGGAGCAGGAGAAATGGTTCCTGGACCCGCGGAGCCCTTGTGTTACCTCTTGTCTGCTCATCCAACTGTCTACTTGCTCACTGTCACGGTAGAAGAGGTGCAGGTTCAAGCACTGCTCATACTGCTGCCGACGCTTCTCCCACAGCTCCAGCAGAGCAGCCCGGTTGTCGGTAAGTGCTGACATCTTTGGAAAGGAAGAGGTAAAAGACCAGGAAGATATTAAATGAATTTATTGTACCCTACTTTCACTGAGCATCTAATAAATGCAAGGCCATTTGAAGGGAAAAAAATGAATAGAAAAATGGGCTTTTCTCTTAAGGCTCCTACAACTAAGTAAGTCCCTATAGTATAGGGAAAAAATGAGAGAACTATCATAATAGAGATATACCACACTTACTATGTATAAATAAAGAAGAAAAGATTAACTGATTCAAAGAAACAGGGAGTAGAAGTGTAGAAACTATTGTATCAAATCAAGATTTAAAGGGCAGAGAGGTGGGGATCAGGATTGTAGGAGGACATAATACCACAGATAAGTAATTATTCCAGGTAATCATTAGATTATACGAAGTGATCCAGAGAAATCTGTAGTGTCTAAAAAAGGTGGACATTTCATGAAATTCAAGCTCACAGGGCACTTAAATGATCGGATCGAGAAGTTTGCACTCTGTTTCAAATGCAAATGAGGACCATCAAGGAAAATGGGACATTTTCAAAGTCATGAAAGCCCTTGTTTCTGCCCAAGCATCTGTCAAGAAACCCCAGCTTATTAAAACTGCGGTGTTAATTCTATCAAAAAGATGGTACAAATTTTCAGAATTCAGGATAACAGGTACATTTCAAAGTTTTAGAGTTCCACTCTTCCTTTGGCATAAAGTTATTTAAAAAAAAATTCATATTATAATTTTCCCATAGGGTGCTTGATGAGTTGAAAATATAGTCATCTCAGTCTTCATCATATCGTGCTGGTGGCTGTGCTTGGAAGTTAATGAGATGCAGAGAACATGCATATCTTATTTCAATTATCATCCCAAGAATTCCTATGACTCTGTGGCTAGAGCAAAATGTCTCAGGCATCAGGTTTGGGTGAGCCCTTGGGATCTAGAAGATTATGATTGTGGCAGTGTGTAAAGCTTTCCTATTGCTTAATGAAGACTTCAGAAACACAGATATAGGAAAACCAGTTTCATTTCAGGTTGTATAGAGGAGAGAAGGAAAGGCACCATGTACCAGGAACCATGCTAGGTATCTTAGGGAATCCAAAGATTAATAAGGAGCAGTCCTCAGAGAATTCACCATCTAGAGACTAGCATGGGAAAGTGACACCACAGAGCACATGTAACAAGGCAAAATGGCATGGAGGTGTCTTGGCTCAAATGGTAAAGAATCTGCCTGCACGGCAGGAGACCTGGTTTCAATCTCCAGGTCAGGAAGATCTCCTGGAGCAGGCAATGGTTACTCACTCCAGTATTCTCACCTGGAGAATTACATGGACAGAGGAGTCCGGCCGGCTACTGTCCATAGGGTCACAAAGAGTTAGACGTGACTGAACAACTAATGCTTTCCCTTTCAAGTGATGAGATTAATCAGACTGACTAATGTCTCAGGGATGAGGAAGCACGCATCAAGTTCCAAGAATTTCAAAAGACTCACTCTAGCTAAAGCAACATATGAAGGAAGCAAGGTGAAATCTGGATCTATGTTAAGATATTTATATGTCTTCTGTCCTCTTTCCATTCAGAGACTGTCAGCTAGTAAGAGATTAAGTGAAGGCTATACATCAAAATTTCTCAAATTCTGTTAAACTGGATTACCTTTCCCAGAACTTCCTCAGATGCTTCATGATTGGCATCCAGCAGGGCTTGACCAGTCTCATCAACAGTTTGAAATCGGTCATCATAAGAGTCAATCTCATGCTGTGACCACAACACAAAACTGCGTTAAAATGAAGCAAGAAATCTTCTGGTATTGTTGTCCCCTCCCTCTTTCCCCTACTGGGGAGGCCCTCCCTCTCCACCTTATGCTGCTGGTGCCTGTCCAGTAGGGCTTCCCCTCCAGTCACGTCTATGGGCAGCTCATCGGCATTGATCAGAGCAGTTTTTTCCTCCATCCAACCTGAGAGCTCATCATAGTCGGATAAGAACAGCTGGTACCTGGTGAAAAGGTAAAGGAAAAGACAGAAAGGAGGAACCAGATGCAAATGGACAATGGACAAAGAGCCAGGGTTGGGTTGGGCTAAGATTACAATGTACTTTTTGCATTAAACCTATCCCTCATTCCTCTGATGTACTTCCCTATTCCTTTAGCAATGCTGGCTATAAATCTTTCACTCTAGACTGGATATTCCTAGGGTGAATGTGTCTTTGTGTGATGAAGCACTTGGGCATGACATCTCCAACATCACACAGTCACACTCCAGAAACACTTGATACTTCAAGTACTATTTAGTAAAGTACTACGAGGCCAATAAATAATCACATAACAAACAACAGGAAGCGCCTTATGACAAGGGGCAGCTAGGATTAGGAGCCTTCATGTGGCTTAATTCACTCTTCACCATATCGGTGAAAACAAAATCCACCCAAAAAATGACCTATTCAAAAAATCAAAGCCTCACCATTTCATTTTCAATCATATCAATAAGATAAATACTATTTTCTGGTGAGTTAACAACTAATTATAAAAATTACAGAAGTGAAATCCAAGTTTTTCTTTCTTTCTTTCTTTCTTGTTTTTTTTTTTTTTTTTTTTAATAAGCTGACCTACATTCAGGAAACAATTCTAGATTTATTTTCTGTTTTTCGGCTTGGAAATTAATTCCAATTCCTTAGCTAGGGCCAGAATTTTGACATGTTTCTTCAATTGCTTTTTCAGCTTCATGGACCATTTCATAGCTTCTTACAACTATACAAACAGAGGAAGACAGAAAGGGTATAGGTGAAAGGAGATGTCATTCTGACGATTATATCATCCTGCAAAGGACTTCTGGAAAATTAAAATTTCTTTTGCCTCTACTGAGCAGGCAGGAGAGCTGGGACATTCACTATTTTATTCCTTTTACTCTTTTATTTCTGTTTTAATATTGCACTTTGACCCTGTAGAGGTAGTTAATATAATAGAAAAGAAGGCTTTCTCACCCATAAGAAGCCTGCAGCTTTTCATATCTATTGGTAGCCAAGTTGCGAATATGCTCCCAGTTGGAGACCAGATCCTCTTTCATCTGCTGGATTTCAGCTGCGTCTGAAGGATGAGAAAGCTTCAACTTGTCTGCTTTGGCACACAACTCCTTCACCTTTGGGATGAAAAAGAAACCTAATATGTGATGGTGGGTCAGCAGTATGATGCTAGGTGGTGACTTTATAGTATATGCTTATGTCTAATGATAATGCTGTACATCTGAAACTTAATATACAACTTTAAAAAAGGAAAAAAGAGGAACTTAGGAGGAAATCCAAGTATTCTAAACTCCTGACAAAGTTTTATGGGAGGGATGTAACATACTAATTATATGAGTAAGAATAACATATTAATGCATTTATATGGATATATCTGTATTAATATATTCATGTAACTATATTAACAACAATAATTTACCAACTGCTTTTTGTCTCTCATTGTGCTAAGCATGTCACATGCATTTTCTTGTTTTATAGTCTCCCTTTAATAAGACTATGCAGCAGAAACTATTCTTGTTCCCCTTGTATGTGAACATTGAGAGGCTAAGTATTTTATCTGCCCAAGGTCATTCAATAAATCAGTATCAGAAGCAATATTTAGGTATACATCTGTCCTTCATTACTTCTATACTGTTTTCATAAACATTACCATAGGAATCAGAGAGATATTTCTGCTAAAGAAAATTTTTGCCAAAAACATTCCAGTATTGCTAGGCCAGTGTGAGCACAATTCTTGAAGAGCAGGGTTACTAGGGAAAATTCTATGTTACCATTAGTCCTTCCACTATACTGAATTATAATCAGGTGTTGTCTAAGATGAGATTTAATTGTCATTATTCGTTAAATCATAGTATTTTGTCATTCATAATTAGAAAAAAAAAAGACCAAGGGTAAAAATGAGGAAGAAATAAAGAAGTAGACTGGGGAAATATTTTTCAGAAACTGGACCGAGGATAGGACTATGATTAATGCGTAGCAACTAGGGACCTTCTTGTGGGCTGACTCTACTGTCAAAGCTGAGGAGTAATTAGTTTAAGTTATGGTTAAAGTTCTGAGGGGAAGAGGTAAGAATGGGAAACTTTCAAGAATACAGGCTTACTCCAAGTTCTAGTGTGACTATGCCTACCGTAGGTACAGGAATCGAGGTCTTTCAGCTTCCAGCAGAAAATCCAAAGGTGGGTTGAGTAGAGTGTTTTAGTGCCTATGTTTATTATAAAAGGAGAAGAAGAAATTTTCTCCCTTTTCTACTGAGGAAAGGATGAAAAGAAACAAGGTTCATCTCCAACAGGAGAAGATGTGGTTAGGTAGCAAACCATTCATGAAGCTATCTATTTTGGTTTTAAATTATGAAATATATTACAAAATGCATAAGTGTATACATATATGTACATTTAAATAAAAATAATTTAAATGAAATACTAGATATCCGAGAATCATGTACAAGTTATAAACTAGAATAAAGAGGTATATTCAAGTGATAAAAAATTTCTCCTTCATTGAAATAATGAATTAACTGTGTTCTATGGAGACAAGTGGAGAAGGAAATGCCAACCCACTCCAGTACTCTTACCTGGAAAATCCCATGGACAGAGGGGCCTGGTAGGCTATAGTCCATAGGATCGCAAAGAGTTGGACACGACCGAGTGACTTCACTTACTTATAGAGACGTCAGATGGCTCTTTAACTCAGAGATGTTGGCTCTTCCTCCCACAGGCTTACCTTGTCGTTCATGACTGCCAGGTTCCTCTCAAGTGTCTTGTGACTGTGAAACAGTGCCTCAGAGCTCACAAGGTCTTTGCCATAGTCCTCAGAAGTGACTTGAGTCTCCTTCTCCTTAATCCACTGGATGGCTTCAGTCATATCCCTGCCAGACATCCCCATGAGCTCCAGCAAAGGAAGAAGGCAGACATTCTAACGCAAACAGCACCCAGCAGGACCAGCCTCACTCACCCTGTCAGAAATTATCCTATCTTCCCACACACTAGCAAAAAAATAGCATAAAGAATTCTTGTTTGGGGGCTTCCCTGGTGATCCAGTGGTTAAGAGGATTCTTAGCCAACCCATCTGTCAATGCAGGGGACGTGGGTTCAATCCCCGGTCCAGGAAGATCCCACATGCAAAGGGACAACTAGGCCCGTGCACCACAACTACAGAAGCTCATTCACCTACAGTCCATGCTTCACAACAAGAGGAGCCACCACAATGAGAATCCCATCCACCACACTGAAGAGTAAATCTGGGCTCACCTCAGCTAGAGAACAACAACCAAGACCCAGTACAGCCAAAAATAGAATAAATGCACAAGATTTTTAAAAACAGTTCCTACTTTAAAGGTTTCCATTGAGATGTAGAGACCTGGGCATCTTGTCAACTGAGCCTCCAGATATACTTCTGGGTTAGCTCTTCACAAACGTCCTTCTTCCCAACCTCACCCTCCATTCTCTTTCTGCTTTTGCCCCTGCAGAACTTTCAACACTAAGTCACTAATGCTAGTTTTATTACTTTAAGCTCCATTTAACACATACTTGGCTATTGATTGAATCACAATTTTAACTACTCTGTCCCTTGTTGTCTTAAAGGCAAGCACATGATTTTCTTTGATTCAAGGTATTGGCCTCTAACTGCTCACAGTAGACAGAAACTAACCCAAATACTCAGCCTGGTGCTATTGCAGTTTCCTACAATTCAGGGGCCAGATTCCTACCTTTTGAATCTCTGGAGGTCTGCAGCACTGGACAGCATTTTCTGTCGTTGGAGAGCCAGACCATGGAGACGCTCCCACGCTGCATTCACCTCCTTCTGCTTTGACTGAATCGAGGGCAGCTCAGGATGCTTTCCCTGTGGGAGTAAGTCAGTGTTGGACTAATGTAGAACAAATATTCAAACACTTCTTATTTCATACCCGTCCATACTTTGTCAGAAGCGGAGGATAGCCATTTAGCCAGAAGTGCAGCCATTTACTGCACTTCACCTTAGCCCTGGTCCCTTTCACTTGATCCACATCACCAAAATTTAGAAAACCAAACCGCCAGATGTTGTATCTTCTGCCCACAGCTCAAGACTAGTCTACTAACATAGGTTGCCCAACCTCATTATTTTCAGAACTCCATCATGTTTGATGGCTGCTAGCTGCCCTCAAAATACCAGAAACCAAGGAAGAGAAAATTCCTTTTGTGAAATCTGACTTGATTTTTCAAAACTCTAATATTGTGAGTTTTGGCTCTTTGGGGGTCCTGACACCTTTCAGAATATAGTTGGAGCTATTTCCCTCTTCCCAGAACTAGACAGACATGCAGATAAATTTATTTTTGCAGAAAAGTTCATACAGTTTTGCAGACTATCTGAAGCAATGCGGTTTATGTTTATCAGATAAAGCTAGCAGCATCAGCCCATTTTGATACTTGGCAGTTTTGAGTAGTTCCCATATACCTGGTCTCCCTACCCCTCCTACCCCTGTTTATTTCTATTTCCATTTCTATTTTGAAGCCTCTTCAGACAGAAGTTTCTTCTCCTTCCTTGTTTACAAGTAGAAATAATATTTTATAAGCCCCAGTACTTAGGCCTCAAGAGGTCTTTCAGCTTCTGTTCTTGCCTTCTTGGAACACTTTAAAAAGTATAGTCTACTGAAAGATGAGTGAGCATATGGATAAAGCCTGCACTATTCTTGCCAAACCCCTAGACATGGGAGAAAGGTTGTTTTAGATCCTGTACACCAACTAAATCACTGCATAACTGCAGTTACTTAAAAATACTAGGTGAGACCAGGAAAATGGCCTAGCTGAGCAGGTGAATCAGTGAATCTGACTCACTTAACCATGAAAAAATGAGATGTTTTCTGTTTTAAGTTTTGTAGTGGTTTGGCAGATAGTAACAGATAACAACAACAACAACAAAATCTACACAATAAGAAAAATGCAGTCATGTTAGAGGGAGAAATTTAGGGACTGTTGGAAATGAGGCCTGGAAAAAATTGAGAAATAGTTTATTTTCCCTACTCTAGTACCCATTAATCCTGAAATCTTGGTTCTATTGACACATAAATATCATTCCCATTATATAGCTGCAGAGATAATGAAACTTTGAATGGAAAAGCATGATAGCCAACTATTGTAGTTCCTGTTCAATTCCTTCACATACACATAAAATCAGACTGACTTCCCAGTTCTTATATATGTTAAGGGTATTTAGTCACACACTGAGTATTTGTATGCTCAGAAATTAAAAGCTCCTTTAAGCACTTTCTTAAGTAAATGAAGGTAAATCTGCCTCTTTTTCCTTCCCCCTCAGAGCACAGAAAAATTTGTTTAATGATAGCATATATATTATGAGAAGCTACCATTATTTTATATTCTTTGCCACTTTACTCTGGTGCTTCATAAACATGAGAAATCAATGTACTGCACAGTGCAGGAGTAACCTCATTGTGAACTGAATTTCTTTCCATAAACCCATGTACGCTCACTCACTCACACCTCTATTTCTATAGACTGCCAAGGGATAAATTCAGAAATGAGAGAAAGCTGCACTGGGCATGTTACTCCAGGGACAGGCACCCCTCTGTTTTCTCATAATGTCCTATATATCTGTCTTGTCCCTCCTACAAATGGCCGGGAAATCTTCTTGATGAGCAGAACCCTTTCCCTGGATCCGCTCTGTCATGCCCACCTCACCTCAGCACACTCATTGGCGTATCGGTTCACTTCATTCACTCTCTCCTTTCGAACTGCCAAATCTGCTTGGAACTCTTCAAACTTCTTGTGCAGAACCTCTGTGCGCTCCCAGTCCTCACCCAGCTCCACTGATGTCACCAGAGCCTCCTGCAGACACAGAGAGGCCAATTAGCTATCCAGCAAGCATTTAGGGATTCCCACAGGTCAAACGCCCCAAACCCTTGCTTACATTTACAGTCCCAGGATAACTCAGAAGGAGATACTGGTGGAACCCGGGAGAACCTCTTCAAGAAAGAGTCAGAGCAAGGGTATATTTCCTGAGGTGACACTGTGACTCAGGGGACAGTGGTCTTTGGGGTACTTCCTTGGGAAGACCAGGGACACTGCCAGAAAATGCCCCTGGAAGTACCTTTTTGTGGTTTGGAACATGTAAATTCATCCTGGTTCTGCTCAATTCAACATACTGAGTATTTACAAAAGTATTGTGCTGAATGCTTGCTTGCCTGTGTAAATTTTCAGTTGCAACCATAGGGTTATTCTTCAAGTAATGGAAGATAGAAACCTCTCTAGTTATAGGTGCTAACAGACAAAGGATTAAGGGAAAAACTGGTAGTTCTCTCAGCTGGAACCGGAGTAGGATTGAAAACCTGGAGGGAGTGAAGGCTCATGAAAGGTAGAAGGGGGGCAGTCCTAAATGATCGTTCAGTAGAGTTTTTCGTATGTCTTGCCTTCTTCATGTTCAGATTCATACATTTAGACTTATCCTCCTATAATGTTGCCTACTTCCAGAACACCTCTAAATCTTTGCTAACATTCCTCTCTCTTCCAAGGAACTAAGCCCAGGAACAGACACTCTGACTTCTTTACAAAAAGTGAAAGTGAAAGTAGCTCAATTGTGTCACATGTTGCTTCTTGCGACCCCATGAACTATAACCCACTAGACTCCTCTGTCCATGGAAGTCTCCAGACAAGAACACTGGAGTGGGTAGCCATCCCCTTTTCCAGGGGATCTTCCCAACCCAGGGATAGAACCCAGGTCTCCTGCACTGTGGGTATTTTTACCATCTGAGCCACCAGGGAAGCCCACGTTAAACTGGTTTGGGATGTCTGGGCCAGAGGGATGGCAAATCCTATATACAGGCTGTTTGGTCCTATACCTTGTCTCCAATCCACTCCAAGATGTCAGCACACTTCTGGAAGTACTGTTGGAGTTTCAGGGCCTGCAGTAGCAGGGTACCCTTCTCCCGGGTCAGCTCCAGTAGCAGGTCCCACAGGCGCTTCAGTTCTTCCAGAAGGTCCTTTGGGAGAAGTAAAACCACTCAGGCACATTTCCTGCTGTGGAGCAGCAGGTATAGACTCAGAGGCCTATGCAAAGAGGGATCTGGATAAAAATCCCTCGTCCCATTAACTTGTGCATTAATTGCTTGAAAATATTTAAAAAGAGGATAGGGCATGTATGGGAATAGCCATTAAATCACATGATCTTCCATAAAGAAAAATAAATAATAACATTTGGGGTGTTTAGAGGATGAAATGATTACAAGTGATAAGACAAGATGGGATAAAAATTCATTTTAATAAAGGTGCTCATTTGAATTGGACCTTGAGGGATAGATAGAATGTTGATAGGCAGAAGATACAGAGAGGGTGTTCAAAATACTGACAAATGCACAGAAAAAATTTGGCATGAACCGTTTGTCAGAAGGGATAAGAGCTACAGGTTTTTCTGACTTACAAAGGAAATAGGGTCACCAAAGCAATAACAGAGCTTGAGACTATGTAGTTGGGGGCTCTAATGCCGGGTTAGCTTAGAAGACCAGGTTCTACATATATTGTAAAATTGAAGGTACAATTTATGTTATGTCTTTAAGAATCTTGTATTTTTCAACTACTTCATGGCTCTAAGGTAACGTGTAGCATATAGATCATATTTACCTATGGATCCTGCAGTGCTGCGGGATCACTATAATCTCAGTAATTCTGATAGATGGGAAGATGTTTCAGATATTTCTCAACTATTTTAATTAATGTAAGGGACTTGTTTTTGTGCAATTTGACCAAATCATTTTTATTTAAGAACAGTAAATTTTGAGTTATTCTTAATACAAAATCTTCTTTGTAATAAGGCTTATTCATGTTAAAGTCTGTATCACCTGACCATGTTTTGTTGACAGTAAAAGTAACTAGAATTTGTATGCTAGATATGGAAAAACAGCCCCAACTTAAAAATATGTAATATACATTTCTTTTGACAATTTTAGAAACAGTTAAACAGTAAAAAAAAAAAAATTCACTTAATACAAAGAATCTGAACTGACTCTATCAATACAAACATTTTAGGAGAATATATGAAGTAACTCAGAAAAAAGCTGATAAATGTATAATGGATTTCATGGTGGTGGTGCTCTTCAATCTTCAGGGTTCAAGGGCTTGGAGAACTACAATAGTAGTCATAGCATGTGAGCTCTGAAGAGAAAGAAGCATCATAGACAAAGGGAGAAAGATTTCAGAGAAGATTCAAAGAAAGAGCATCCCTTGTTTAGAGAGTTTAAGCACCAAGGACTCTGAGCTGAGAATAATTAGTCAGAAAGGACATTTGGGAAAGCCAGTTCATCTGGGTTGAAGTGGGCTTGATCTTGAGCCAACCCACCCTGTGATGGTATAAGGAGGAAGGTGACACTATTCAATGAGAGCTTTATGCCATAGCTCTTCTCCCCACTCCTAGGAACACTAGCACATCCCATCATTTTTTCCTTCCACAATCCAAGTAAAATGTAAGAGGCAGAACCAAGGTTCCAAGTCAGTTGTATCAAGGTCTTACACCTGTTGTAATCAATGAAAACTCTGAGAACAAAATCAACAATTAGAAGCATCTCTCACAGAGCCCTACCATATATTTACCTTGGTGTCCTCATGGGCAAAATGCCCCTCAGGAAATCGGGTTTCCCTGATTTCTTCCAGATCAGGAAGGACCCTTGATTTTGCCTGCACCTCTGCTTCAAAGGATTCATGCTTCTGATATTTCCCCTGAAGATTAGAAATCAGAGTTTACGGCTTAAGGGAGCCTGGTCTCCTGGACCATAAAAGAGTTCTTTTATTCCTCTGCTTTCTTGCAGGCAGAACTACCTGTTTCCCAGCATAGATTAAATGATAACCTATGACTATCACTAGAGGACTCCTATCCCAAAAGAAGTGATTGTGGCAGAAACATCCCATAAAGGTTTTCAAAGATCCCATACCCAATGTCCAGGACCACAGAAGAAGGTTTTTTCAGTCCTTACTGCCTTTGGGAAATTTCCTATAAATATTATGTTAAAGTCTTAATTGCCTTCTGTGGAAATGAAATAATGTCACACAGAATTTTTCCTTTTAAGAAAAGAGGAACTAAATCCTACTGAAAGTAGTGAATAATGAGGAAAATGATCATGTCAACAGTGGCTTTTTTTTTAATTGGAAAGTTTTTGCATGCCAAATTATGCTCTTGTTGTCATATATAAGTTGATCCATTTAGTAGGTAACACTTTATTCTTGTTCTAGGCGCTTTCTTTCTGATATCCATTGCACATTTCAGGCATACAAGCCTTTCTTCTGATCCTGACTATGCGTTATTCTGTAATACAAGTAGTAGGGGGAGCTTCCACCAAACCTCTCTATCTATAGAGACCTCTCATTTGGGCTTAACAAGAGGCATGAACAGTCAACTGGGAAAAAATCCTGGTTGAATCATATCTTTCTGAGGAGAGCAAAGAGAAGTTGGTTCAGAAGTACTGATGTCTCTTTACTTCGATTCCATCCTTAATGTCATAAGCATTGAAATTTCATAGTGCATCATAAATTCTTTGAATTCTCGGTGTTTTATCCATGGTTTAAGTTCAGAGCAATATTAGATTTATAAAGTACTGTCTAGAATGAGTTTCCTGTGCAAATAAGACATTGAGGCTTAAGGAGCTGAAGACATGGATTATTTAGAGACAGAATCACAGTTCCCAATGTCTAAGCTTTCTATGACAGCATCCCTCTAGAGTTTACCAGCTGTACACCTACATTATACAAATGTTTCCCTCCCTAGAGATTTTAGAGCCTACTCCGGGGAAGTCAGTGAAATGGAAGAACCTGTATGTTTGTTGGGTCCTCATAGCTTTTATCGGATGCAACATTGATTTTCTCCATGATCCATTTCTCATGATCATCTGCATCCCGTATGAAGACCTGGTAGTGGTACGAATCTTCAAGTCTCTGACCCCTCTCAGCGACCCGTTCCTTGAACCGCTGGTACCGAGTCAACACCTCCTGACGCCTCTCCTGGATCTCTTCTGCTGTTTCCAGCACCTTTGGCCCATCACCCTCCATAGCCTGTAAGTTAAAAAGTTTCTACTTATTGCTGGTTCTCAAGTCTCTAGTATATATATATATATATTTTTCCTCTCTCTGTCTCTAATATTCTATCTTTTTAAATGTCTCAAGGCATTTACTCATGTTGGACTTATGTTCAGATATTTTTATACCTATAAAAGTCTTTTTTAGAAAGACTGTAGTACCTTTATATAATTTTAACCATATACAGCTATAACTTAGGCTAATAATTCTTGGTCATTCAGAATGCTTTTCCAACTTTTCACATAAACATCTGCCCATATTAATAAACTTAATTAACAATAAAGTTCTATAACATGCATTTATTAGATTAATTGAAAGCAAGTTTAAATGAGCAAAATCACATTTTCAGATGCCTAAAAAAAGATACAATTTTACTGCTTTCAAAAGCTTAAAAGGTGTTAACATGTACTGATCATGACAAACCTAATTAAATGAATAAATAAAAATGGCTTGCAATTACTTTTGACAAATGATATACCCCAAAGTCCAAAAAAAATTATGTAAAAATGTAACTAATATATTACTTACTTTTTGATTTTCTTTATTCATAAACATTACAAATCAAAATTATAGCACATTTACAATCTAATTACCACAAATTTCAAATTATTAGCATCTTGGTTATTGACTTCTGCAATATAAAACATTGTATTATCAAATAAAATCACATATTATTTTCCAATAATAGTGGAATCCAATTTATTTGTGACAACATTCAGCAAAATCTCCATAGGATACACCTTCATTTGTCTGGATATAAGCACAGTTTTTCCTAGTTTACCTCAGTGAAAACATTCAATATAAGATTTAGACTTTAGTTTCCTTCTATACATAATTGTTATTCTGTGGATGGCCTTTACTAGTTTGGTTGCAAAATTAAATCCTTCTACGGAGACTCAAACATTTATTGTGTGCTACTTTGCTCCAAGTAATCAGGTTGTTCTCCATGTAAACCTGTGTAAACAGGTCATTGCTGGATTTTGGTGCTGTATAGTCACAAGCTAAAGGTCAGTTTCAAGTGGTACATTAATAAAAAAGAGAATTAAAATTAAGCTTCTTTACTTCTTAAGAATCAAGAAACAATTCTTGCTGATCCTGTCAAAGATAGCACAGAAAGTTCAAAGGAGACAGCTTTCCTAATTATATTGGTGACAAATTATCCAGTAAAGAATTCTGTACTCACGGTTTCCTTTGGGAAGTGTTATGCTTTTCCTAAAGGTCAAGAACCTGTCAAAATGAAATGTATCCAAAAGAGAGAGAGAGAGAGAGAAAGAAAGGAAACAATTCACATGTAATTGTTTAGTCTGAAATGTTACATATGCGGCAAGACAAAGAAAAAATAAAAAAGCCTCTTTCTTGGGCCAGAATCCCGCCAACTACAATCTACCCTATCTTCAGGAGACAGATTGAGCTGAGGCAGCTGCTAACTTTCACAGATGTTGGGTGACTCAGAGTTTTGAGGGGACTGTGGCTCTCAAAGGTCTTCGATAGAACTTTATAAAAAAAAAAAGAAAAAAAATCTTAGATGAAAACTTTGCACTGTTATAGATGTGACATTGGGCAACGTTTAAGATTATGTTTTGTTTCTTCAATTAGCTTTAAATTTTACTTCTGAGAATTATAAATCAGGAAGGAATTCTGGGTTGCCCATTCTTCATACTCTGTACAGAATTACAAGAACTCAAGGCATACATAGGTTCTTGTTCCAAACTGTCTCTCAGAAATACAAATCACCAACTCCATTAAAACTCTCTGCAGATTTTTAACAGTCTTTAAACAACAAGACATCCTAATTCTTGTTGTAGAGACTTTGTTAAAATAGGGAGAAAATTTTATTCCTGGTCTCACAGATTGTTCCTTTTATTTAAATGATTAAGGGTAGGGCTAAATCAGATTTTTAAAAACCCAAAAGAAGTAAGATATATGCTTGCTTATTTGCATTTTGTGAAACAAAAATTAAGATACCTCATCACTTTGTTGACAAAACAAAGTATACAAAACAAAGTATAGTCAAAGCTATGTTGGTTTGCTTGTTTTTCCAGCAATCATGTACAGATATGAGAGTTGGATGGTAGCAAAGGCTGAGTGATGAAAAATCCATGTTTTCAAACTGCAGTGCTGGAGAAGACTCCTGAGAGTCCCTTGGACTGCAAGGAGATCCAACCAGTCCATACAAAGGAAATCAACCCTGAATATTCATTGGAAGGAATGATTCTGAAGCTAAAGCTCCAATACTCTGGCTACCTGATGAGAAGAGCCAGCTCACTGGAAAAGATCTTGATGCTGGGAAAGATTGAGGGTAAAAGGAGAAGGGGGCAACAGAGGATGAGATGGTTGGATGGCATCATTGACTTAATGGACATGAGTTTGAGCAAACTCTAGGACATAGTGAAGGACAGGCAGGCCTGGTGTGTTGCAGTATATGGGATCTCAAAGAGTCAGACATGACTGAGCGACTGAACAACAACATTTGACAAACTAATGAAGCCATAAAATATCTAAAAATGGAACAAATTTCTAAACTTTGGAATAAAGTCATACTATTTATTATATGTATTATTTTTAAGGAAGAGAAAAGAAAGCAGAAATCCTCCGAACACATAGTTCTTTTATACAACTTTTAAGAAATGAAGTAAACATATATATAAAAAAAAAAAGATTGGAATAACTTCAGATCTCCCTGAAAAACAGTGGGTCCATCCATGTCAAACATCATTCCACTGTAGATCCAACTTGAATAATAGAGTACTCATGGTCTTCTAGGGTAGACCAAGGTTCTACATTTCTAGTTCCCCTTCACCCTGGATCATCTCACCCAAAGAGACTGAAAGAGCTTTAAATTCTCTTCTTGAAAGTATACTGTTAACTTTACTTTTTCATATAGTTTCATTATGTAAAAATCAAATTTGGGTGCTAAAGGCATGAACACAACTCTTAGGGAGTGTATTAGTACAAGTGTCAGAATGTTTCCTTCGGATTGATGGAAGGGCATGATGAGAAAATTTTGAGCCCTGGTAGCTTAATATCTGGGCCTCCTCTGACCTTCTTGCCACTATTACATTTTTCCAAGAATGGTTATTGGCACTGCCAACATAGAGGCCCTGAGTACAGGAGTAAAGAATGTATGAGAGACATTGTGGAGGTTAAGAATCATGTTCAAGCTTTAGAATTGTATGTAGCCCTTTATATAAATGAGTGCTGAGGGATTACAGGGAAAACTAAGTTCATTACAGACAGCTTCATTAAAGAGAAGTCTTGTACTCAGTTTTACAGGGTGGGAGTACTTTTGAGAACTGTTGTGCTTGATCATGGTTATCAGCTCTGGGCAGAACTGTACTTCTCACATTCATTTAATCAGCACTGCTCAGCTTGCCTGAGTCTCTTCTCCGTTATCAGATCTTTATTTCCTGGACTCAGAAACTCCAAGAGATGCTTTATATCCCCAAATTCTAAAGTGTCCCCAATTTGTGACACTAAAATTCATATGTTTACTGTGGAATTTTAGAGTTCAATTTTCTCAAGTCATTTAACAACAAGGAAAAATACACTAATTTTAACGTAAAAAAATGTTTTCCTGTGAAGTAGAGGTCATCATTATTTTATTTTTAGGACTTTATTTTTGTTTCTCCAGAGTAAGTTCTCATTTTAAGAAGCGTCTAATGTCTGTCTCCTAAATTAAAAATATTAAATATTGTCATTCAAAAAAAAGAAGAAGAAAGAAAGAAAGACCTCTTTGCAGTGAACAACATTCACTTTAACTCTTCTTACCTCAGACTCTCCAAAGTTGGGCTGTGCTGTGCTTAGTTGCTCAGTTGAGTCTGACTCTCTGCAAGCCAATGGACTATATATAGCCCGCCAGGCTCCTATGCCATGAGGATGCTCTAGGCAAGAACACTGGAGTGAACTGCCATGTCCTCCTCCGGGGGATCTTCCCACCCCAGGGATCAAACCCAGGTCTCCTGCATTACAGGTGGATTCTTTTCCATCTGAGCCACCAGGGAAGCCCATGAATACTAGAGTGGGTAGCCTCTCCCTTTTCCAGGGGATCGTCCCAACCCAGGAATCAAACTGCGGTCTCCTGCATTGGCAGGCAGATTCTTTATCACTAGCACCACCTGGGAAGCGCCTTATTTAATATTATCTTCCCCAAATATCAGATAATAAATAGGTTAGTGAGGTGAAACACAGTGTAAGAGAACTCACTGCTAAATCTTCAGTAATATGAATTTAAAAAAAAAATCATGTAAGAAATTCCACCAGCAGTTCAGCACAGTGATCTCCCCTCTGAATGGTATCCTTACTTTTGACCATCAGATCCTGCTGTATGCTGTTTCTTTTCCTTTAGCTTTTCTCTCAATTTGAAATTGCTTTTATTCAACACACTGGAATAGCATGCACACATACACAGTTTAGCTAGTAAAATTACATTTGCAATTTGGAGTGAGGATGTGTTTAAACTTAGAAGGTTTTTAAGCAGAGTAATAAAATAATAATATCTAAGTTTTAAGAAATAATATAGTCCCAATTGGAAGAGCAAACTGAAGGTGAGAAAGTGTGGAAATTTCAGCTATATAAATTTTTTAGAGACAATGATAAATGATAATGGCATAAATATCATTTATATAATATATATAAATGTCATTATAAGTGATAAATGATAATGATACAATAATAATAGTCATAACTTATAGATAATTTATAAATTATAATGATAAATAAGTGATAATGATAAAGATAAATGACAAGGATAAATTTTGAGGGACTAGGAAAGTAGTAGATGGTAAATCTGCCTGAAGTGCAGGAGACTCGGGTTCAATCCCTGGGTTGGGAAGATCCTCAAGAGTAGAAAATGGAAACTTACTCCAGTATGATTGCCTGGAGAATTCTGTGGGCAGAGGAGCCTGACAAGCTGCAGTCCAAGGGGTGGCAAAGAGTCATCAGACACAACTTAGCAACTAACACTTTTTCTTTTTCAGGAAAGTGATAAACAAAGTTTATATTTTAAGGCACGACAAGAAAATTTCAACATAAAATTCTCTCTGTGTGTCCACTTGGGCATCCTCTCTCTCCCCAGTGTGCAGTGTGCACCTGCATTACACATCCAAAAGAACTTTGCAAAGCTGGGAGTGTCTGCTGGGCAGCAAACATCACTTCCTTTCCTTTCTCTGACCCTAGCATATAATTCCTTCTAAAATAAATATTCTTATTCCCCAACTCTGTGAAGAGTCATAATGACTTGATGCTTGCTTTGTAAATGCTTACCTGGACTATATATCCTTGTGGAACTTTATGGAATACATCCTCAGTATGACATTTGATGCATGATCCTTTGTCTTGAAGATGTATCTGACTGTGCCTCTGACCTCTAACAGGTGGAACAGTTCTCAGAGCTTTCTGAGAGTCTGTCTCCTTGGTTATAATGCTCCATTTGGCTCAAATAAAATTCTCTTTATTCTTCTAAACTGGATTGTTAATTGAAATTTAATTGAGAAATAGATCATATAATATGAAATCTTAAAAAAGGGAAAACAGATAAGAAAACTGCATAACCCTTTCATATTCTGGAATTTTTGTATATCAATTCTGGAACAATAATTACACTTAGAAAATTATAGTTAAATAATTAGTCAATCAATCTGTAATTTCATTCCTCATGCTTTATGAAAAACATTAAAAATAAAACATTAAAGACACACTATTTAAATACTTGTTTCCTTATTTTCTCTTTTTTCTTTGTTTTCTTATGCCAAGTGTGTTTTCTGATGACTTCCCTTTACCAAGATCTCTCCAGCCACAAACTGTGTCTTTTCTCTCACTTTCTTTCTCTCTATCTGAATTCTTTTAGATGTATTAGCCTCTTCTCATAAGACCTTTCCCTTAACTTCTGTCTTTGCGTCTGATTCTTGAGTATCATAAGCTTTAGGGGTGAGGATGAGGGCATGGCTATGGCGTATTAGTGGAGAAGTAAGACTGACAACCATAGGATTCCTGTAGGTGGGCTATGGAAAAGTGAAAATCTATTAACTTTTGCATAGTCATCAGCTGTATTATTGCATCGCCACTGAGGTGTGGGCCCTGGAGAAAATCACCCTTTATGAAGCATGTATAAAGAGAAGGATTCACAAGAGAAAGAGCCCTCAAACAAAGTAAGATTAAAAAAAAAAATAGAGTCAAGCATCTTGAAACCCAAGGGAGAAGAGGGAAGCACTGCCATCCAATATGGTAGATCAGTTGTCCAGGACAATCTGAATGCAGCATGCTGATACTGGTTTACTCACTAAATAGATATTCATTGATATTTCTGCTTCATTAATAAGTACTTTACATGTTATTACAATGAAGCCAAGGATTACATTTTTCAATGGATCATGAAAAAATATTGATTAGCTAATGAATTGATTGCTTATATTACTTTGCTTTTCTTAGAGTCAAGGTTTGTGTTTGTTCATTTATTGCATTTAAAATTTTCTTCAATGAACTTCTTGGCCTGAGATTCTTTGCCATGGTCCTTAACTACCACAGAACTGCAGCCAACTCCTTTATGGGGCTTCTCTCTATGTCAGTTTTAAAGAGGCCTATCCATTCTCTTCATTTCTCATGGTCATCAATATTAATTTAATTTGGTGTTCAACAAATCAACATCCACTAACTTGGCACATAGGCTCATTATAGTTGGATGCTGGCCGTAGTCCCTGTTATTGACCCAGACATGGAATTAATAGTGTGTAGTACTGCCAAGATAAAAATCATATGAGGGATTCATAATTGAACCTACTGAAAAACATCTAGACTGCTATTTATCAACACAGGAACACTTGATTAGGAATTAGGATTATTCTTCCAGTATATTCATTGTAAATATCATAGAACTTAGTCTTATGAAGATGGTTGCTCAGTTACCATATCTTACAATTATATGTCTTGACTGTATTAAAATTAAATTTTTACCCCAATTGTTTCCACAAGTTAAATTTATCTTGGAGAAATCAAGTGGCAGAAAACCTAATCAAGAAAGTCTGATTCAAAATGTGTCAAATTGAATAAAGTTTGAAAAAAACTATTGAATTCAGTTATTAGTGAATTTTGTTTATTGGTGAACTTTGGGAGACCAGTTTCAACCAAAGACTGACAGAAAAAGACAGATGGAAGAGAATTGAAGATAAAAAGACTCTAATAATTAAATAGACTCCCAAACACGAGATCTTCTTTGAGGTCCCTGGTCTTATGAAAAGAAGAGGTTAGCTTGACTCATGTGCTTTTTTATGGCTTCCTTTATCTCTTTATTCCTCAGGCTGTAGATAATGGGGTTGAAAAAGGGGGACACAACCGCAAAGGCCAGAGCAATGGCTGTATCCCAGAATAAGGAGTAGGTGGCAGAGAAGCGTAGGTACATGAGAGCCACACTGCCAAAGAAGAGCAGAAATACAGTGAGGTGGGAGACGCACGTGGAAAAGGCCTTGCGACGGCCCTCACTGGAACGAATACGTAGAATTACAGCCACGATACCAACGTAGGACATGAAGATGAGCATCACAGCTGTAATAATCTCCACTGCATGGACAACATCCACTACCTGAATCATGAGGATGGCTCGTGTGTCTGTGCAGGCCAGCCGTAGTACTGGGAGGAAGTCACAGAAGATATGCTCCAGGTGATTAGAGCCGCAAAATGGCAGTGTGGAGATCCAGGCAATCTCAGGAAGGGGTGTGGCAAAACCACAAACGCAGCAGCCTAAAGTCAGCCAGGCACATAGCTTTGGGGTCATGATAGCAGGGTAATGAAGAGGGCTGCAGATAGCCAGGTAGCGGTCAAAGGCCATAGCTGTCAAGAGACAAACCTCACTGATGCCTGTGGAATGGAAGAAATACATCTGCAGGAGACAGCCATTTAAGGAAATGCTCTTCTCACGAAGCAGGCAAGAGAGCATCTTTGGTATGGTAGCTGTGGTGTACCAGATCTCCAGGAAAGAAAGGGCACTGATAAAGAAGTACATGGGAGTGTGGAGATGAATATTCAGCTGGACCACTGTGATGATGACCACATTTCCAACAACAATGAATGCATAAATGAAGAGCAGTGGAACAAAACAGATGACAGAGTTTCTCCAGGAATAAGGGAAAGCAGAGAAGATAAACTCGTGAGCAGTGGTTTGATTAGCATTCTCCATCTCCAGATGAGAAATGAGGTTTTCAAATCCTACTGCACTCAAATTTTCTAGGCAATGTCTACTACTCATCATAGAGTAAGTACACTTACAAAATGCCAGCATCTGGATAAATCCCTGTCTTGGGAGTGTAGAAGAAGAAGGAATATTCCATATTCCATAGATGCTTACAACTAAAATTGGAGTGTGGGGGGAAAATTCAATTAGAAAGCACAGGCAATAGATTAGATTAATAATTCTCAACATTTATCAGGCACCAGGATCACTTGGAGGGCTTGTTACAACTTAGCTTACTGGTCTTCATCCTGAGAAAAGTCAAGGAAAAGGCAATCACCTACAAGCCAAAAAGAAAGGCCTTGAAAGGAATCAACTCTGCTGAAGTCTTGATGTCAGACTTCCCAGCTTTCAGAACCGTGAGAAAATAAACTCTTGTTGTTCAAGTCACTTAGTCTGATACTTTGTTATAAAAGCTTTAGTAAATTAATATACCATACTTATACCCAGCACTCAGCCAGTTTCCCTTGCCAACTTTCTTATTTTTTGGTTCTTCTAGATACCAACTTTACACATTTTTGCATCTATTCCCTTCTTATGTCTCAAACTTAATAAATCATTGAAGTCTGCTTAACTTTTTTCTGTTGTATTGCTAATACATTTTATTTCTTTTATCTTACCCCTAATTTGATTCTTAGCAATAAAGCCTACACTATTGTAATAGGTTACCAAAGGTTTCTACTTCCAGTCTTACTATTTTCATATAAGCCTCTATTCCCTCAAGACTAATTTTGCTATAACATCAGTTTACTCATGTGACTCCCCTTCCGTACCTATACTAAAGTTTTACATTTTTGCCATGTTCTTCCTCTAAATTGCGTTTTCTTTAAAAAGAAAAAAATCTCAGATTATTTAGGATAACATTTTTATTAAAAAAAATAAGCTTCATTTTTGTCTGTCATTGATTAATAATCTCATGGTAGGTTAGGGAAGGGCACTTTATTAATGTTCTCTTATTTATAGTATCTATAGATGCATTTGTTCATTGATTATGTGACTGAAAGTGAACATGTTAACAGCTCAGACAAGTCTGACTCTGTGATTCCTTGGACTGTAGCCTGCCAGGCTCCTCTCTCCTTGGAATTCTCCAGGCAAGAATACTGGAGCCATTTCCTTCTTCAGGAGATCTTCCCAACCAAAGATCAAACCCAGGTGTCTGTATTACAGGCAGATTCTTTACTGTCTGAGCCACCACGGTGCCCAGTTATGTGAGTAAGGCACATAAAACTCCCAACTACATCATCTTTCTTTAGTATTGTACTGAAATGACATTTTTGTTATTTCAGCAGATAACAAAGCCACCTTGTCTACTGTTGCTACAAAAAAATTGTTCATTTCCAATCCAATTTATTAAACCTGCTGTTAATCCAAACATGTCACTTTCAGTTTCTGGTCTCTGAGCATTCCTGAAAGAAATCTCCCCTGTATAAAATATCCTCTGGTTCTTTATAAGCTCTACATTCTCTTTAAACTAGCCAAATTCTATAGGGTTGACCAAAAAATTCATTCAGAATTTTTGAGAAGACAGTATGGGAAAAACCCAAATGAACTTTCTTGCCAGCCCAATACATGTGTCTTTTCTAATTTTAACAAGATAATTCCACACGTAATAGAAATCACTCTATTTCCTGTAATATTTATATGTCTGTATATCTTTTCCTTTTAAATTTTTCAAGTGGTCTTGATTTTTCATATACATATCTGACCTTTCCCATAAGACTTGATGTCCTCAGTAGTAGTCCCTACATATTGTGACTATGGTCTTTAAGACAGGGTCCTACAAATGGAACCAGTCTACTCATTCAAGAAAGAGCCTCTAAGCAGACCCAGCCTCTGAGCAGAACTAATTACTCATTCTACTGGAAAGATGTGGATAAGTAGAAGAAAGATAAGAGAGATGGAAGTCAAAAAGAAAAACTTAGATTTCTCCCAATGAACACTTCTCTATCTTTTCCAAATCTCAGTAAAACCGAGTACAATTGTCAATGATATTAATGCCTCACAGCAAACCAGAAATCTCACTTGATTCTGAAACATTTCTGAAATCAATCACAATGCTCATTTGTTGTTTTAAAGCCATCTGATGAGCTTTGGCCCGACTTGTATCCCTCCTATTTCTTGTAAAGTTTAGCAACTGAAACATTTATGCTTTGTACTAACTTGCTTATAACAGGGCTTCCCTGGTAGTTCAGACAGTAAAGAATCTGCCTGCAATGCAGGAGAAGTTCCTAATTCTCTGCCCAGCCTTCCCAATAAGTCACTCACAGTATCTACATGCACACTAGGGCTGTCTATTGTCCTGTGCAAGTGTTTTTCTTTCTCTAGATATCTCCCAACTCCCCCAAATGTTAATTCACTGACCTTGCTGCTGTTTGGTTCCAAAATTTGGAATAAACATGTGTGAAGACTCTATCCTTCCTTACCCTTATGTGGTCAATCATATAGAGCTACTGAGCCAAGCTTCCTTTGCTCTAAGTTATGTTTCTACCCTGAGTCTTCCACTTAAATTATATTTCCTTCATCAGTCAGTGATAAAGAGATCTGACTCTCCCTATGGAGCTCTCTCCTTCTACCCTGCCCCTTTGTGTGCACTTGCATATCTCCCTAAGCCTAGCTAGAATAGGAAGATGGACTCTCCTGAGAATACTACATAAGTGATTTAAAATAAGTAGGAAAACAATCCTTCTTACAATAGTTCCAATTAGGAAAAAAGTTCAAGTTGGTAATTAGGAGAATCCCAATCTGAGGTAACTCAAATCCAGGACAAATGAGATAATCCAGGAGTCTGAGACACTGCAATCAGTGTGTTTTTGTTTGTTTGATTACTTTCTTTTTTATGGTACTTCTGGTTGGATTAATTTTTAAATAAATCCTAAGCTGAAATTCCAAAAGTCACATTTGAAGAATGTTAATGCAGATGGCAGAGTAGAAGGATGTGCGCTCATCTTCTCCTGCAAGAACTCCAAAACTGCATCTCTCTGCTGAACAATCATTGACTGGGGAATGTTGGCTCTCACCAATAAAAGATACCCCATGTCCAAGGGCAAAGGAGGAGTCCCAGCAAGATGGTAGGAGGGGCAAAATTGAGTTTAGAATCAAATCCCTTACCTGCCAGAGATGCTCAGAGGGCTCAAACAAACCTTGTGTGCACCAGGACCCAAAGACCCCACAGATACTGAGCCAGAACTATGTTTGAGTGTCTCCTGTGAATGTACAGGTCAGCAGGGGCCTGCTGCAGGGACAGGGGCTCTGGGTGCAGCAGACCTGGGTATGGCATAAATCCTCTTGGAGGAGTTCATCATTAACTCCACCATAAAGCTGCCAGAACTTACACAGGACTGGGGAAACAGACTCTTGGAGGGCACAAACAGAACCTTGTGCATACCAGGACCCCAGGAGAAAGGAGCAGTGACCACACAAGAGACTGACCCAGACTTGCCTGTGAGTGTCCAGGAGTCTCCAACAAAGGTGTGGGTCAGTGGTGGCCTGCTACAGGGTCAGGGGCACTGAGTGCAGCAGGGGGTTCACGGGACCTTCTGAAGGAGGTCACCACCATCTTCATCACCTCCACCATAGTTTGGTCTCAGGTCAAACAACAGGGAGGGAACACAGCCCTGTCCATCAACAGAAAAGTGGATTAAAGAGCATGGCCCCACCCATCAGAACAAGACCAGAAGAGTTTCTCCTTCAGTCTCTCCCATCAGGAAGTTTCCATTAACCTCTTATCTTTCTCCATCAAAGGGCAGACAGAATGAAGACCACAATAACAGAAAACTAACCAAACTGACCACGTGAACCACAGCCTTGTCCAACTCAATGAAATTATGAGCCAGGTGGTGTAGGGCCACCCAACATGGACCAGTCATTGTGGAGAGTTCTGACAAAACATGGTCCAGTGGAGGAGGGAATGGCAAATCACTTCAGTATTCTTGCCTTGAGAACCCCATGAACAGTATGAAAAGGCAAAAAGATTGGACACCGAAAGATGAACTCCCCAGGTCGGTAGGTGCTCAATACACTATGGGAGATCAGTGGAGAAATAACTCCAAAAAGAATGAAGAGACAGAATCAAAGCAAAGACAACCCCGAGTTGTGGATGCAACTGGTGATGGAATTAAAGTCCAACGCTGTAAAGAGCGATATTACATGGCTGCTGCTGCTGTTAAGTTGCTTCAGTCGTGTCCGACTCTTAGCAACCCCGTGGACTGCAGCCTACCAGGCTCCTCCATCCATGGGAATTTCCAGGTGAGAGTAGTGGACTGGGTTGCCATTGCCTTCTCTGAATATTTCATAGGAACCTTGGTCCATGAATCAAGGCAAATTGGAAGTGGTCAAACAGGTGATGGGAAGAGTGAACATTGACGTTTTAGGAATCAGTGAATTAAAATGGATTGGGATGGGTGAATTTAATTCAGATGACAATTATATCTACTACTGTGGGCAGGAATTCACTAGAAGAAATGGAGTAGTCATCATAGTCAACAAAAGAGGCCATAATGCAGTACTTGAATGCAACCTCAAATATGACTGAATGATCTCTGTTCATTTCCAAGGCAAACCATTCAAATTCACAGTGATCCAAGCCTATGCCCCAACCAGTAATGCTGAAGAAGCTGAAGTTGAATGGTTCTGTGAAGACCTAGAACACCTTCTAGGGCTAACACCCAAAACAAGATGTTCTTTTCATTATACAGGACTGTAATGCAGAAGTAGGAAATCAAGAGACACCTGGAGTAACAGGCAAATTTGGCCTTAGAGTACAAAATGAAGCAGGTCAAAGGCTAACAGAGTTGTGTTAAGAGAATGCACTGGTCATAGCAAACTCCCTCTTTCAACAACACATGAGAAGACTCTACACATAGACATCACCAGATTGTCAATACCAAAATCAGATTGATTATATTCTTTGCAGACAAAGATGGAGAACCTCTATATAGGCAGCAAAAAACAAGACCGGGAACTGACTGTGGCTCAGATCATGAACTCCTTATTGCCAAATTCAGGTTTAAATTGAAGAAAATAGGGAAAACCACTAGACCATTCAGGTATGACCTAAATCAAATCCCTTAAGATTATACAGTAGGAGTGACAAATAGATTCAAGGGATTAGAGCTAATAGAGTGCCTGAAGAACTATGGGCAAAGGTTCATGACATTGTACAAGAGGCAGGGATCAAGAACATCCACAAGAAAAAGAAATGCAAAAAGGCAAAAGGGTTGTTTGAGGAGGCCTTACAAATAGCTCTGAAAAGAAGAGAAGCTAAAGGCAAAGGAGAAAAGGAAAGATGTACCCATTTGAATGCAGAGTTCCAAAGAATAGCAAGGAGAGATAAGAAAGTCTTCCTCAGGGATCAATGCAAAGAAATAGAGGAAAACAGTACAATGGAAAAGACGAGTGATCTCTTCAAGAAAATTAGAGACACCAAGGGAACATTTCATGCAAAGATGGGCTCAATAAAGGACAGAAATGGTATGGACCTAATAGAAGCAGAAAATCTTAAAAAGAGGTGGCAAGAATACACAGACCTATACAAAGAAGGTTTTCATGACCCAGATAATCACGATGGTGTGATCACTCATCTAGAGCCAGACATCCTGGAATGTGAAGTTAAGTGGGCCTTGGGAAGCATCACTATGAACAAAGCTAGTGGAGGTGATGGCATTCCAGTTGAGCTATTTCAAATCCTGAAAGATGATGCTGTGAAAGTGTTGCACTCAATATGCCAACAAATTTGGAAAACTTCTATAAGTTTTAGAAAACTATCTTCTATAGGATAACTTCTTCTATCATACCTACTGTAGAAATTTTACAGTTTCCTCAGGGTATTAGTCTCTTTATTTCTGGAATTTCAGTTTCATTAATATTTCATTTCTAGGATTTAATTTCCATGTAATCTATTTTGCAGGACATGGTACTTTTCATATTTAAATTTTATGATATTTTCTCAAGGCAAAACTCAAGTTTTCTAGTACTCAGTTATTTAATTTCTTCCACAGAATATCATTACTGAACATTCACCTAATTAGTTTTATCACTAACAGTACTATTACAAACTAGCAAATATCATGCATTAAAAGAACTTTATAATTTCTTTATAGATTTAAATTTGTAATATTTAAAATTATTTCTGTAATTCTTTCTTAGGGCAGCTTATGGTTAAATATTTGCTATTATTAACAGAATATGTCCATTTTTAATGTACATTAACCTCTCTCCAACCATCACTCCACACCTGAAAATGCAGATTTCAATATAGTGTTCTCATAAACACACACATATCCCTAAATGTCACACACTATTACACACACAGAGGCATATACACAGTGTGGTGCTGGGGAGTGAAATGGGGACATATGTGCCTTTAAAATAAACAGACAAAATACAGAGATATTAAAAACTGATGGTTTACATTTCTAAAATTATTTTTCTCAACTAATGAAGAAGCAGAGCTTCAGACGCTAATCTCCTGTGGTCAAGTGCACAAAAGCTCTGTGTGATATAGAATTAATCATATTTTCTGAATGTTAAGGTTTTATGAAATCTTCTGGCTAGAAATGTACTGTATTTTGAAAATAAACTTTCCTTGATTTTCTCCATTTGGTTTGTTTAACAACTTTTTGGAAAATATAAATTTTCTAGATTGGGGCACACAGAGGGGCTAAGAGAGTGGTGTATTCAGAGAGGGCTTGGAAGACCCATAACCTACTCTGCCTCCTTGCACTACCTTGCTCTGTACAGCTTTTCTATTTATTTTCTTTCAGGTTGCATCCTTTATAGCAAGCTAGTAGATGAAAACATGTAAAAGTATCCTAGGCCTCATGACCAGTGAACAAAGATTTGAAAAACACAGCCAATATCATGTTATGCCCTAATCAAAAAAATCATCCATCCAAAGCACCAACAAAATATGGTGAACTCATTTCCTTAGGGTACAAAGACTGTCTCCCAAATGGTGATAAAGGAAGAAGGAAAAGTCTATTGGCTTTGTTTTTAAGATATAAAGCAAATAGAGTGAAGCCCAGCGCTGTAGTTACAAAGGAAATAAGCAACAAAGACCAGTATAGCATAGCATGGGGTCCAGACAGCAGTGGCTGAATCTGCTCATGACAGCAACATTAATGTTTCAGATTGGTCAGTTGACTGAAAGTCTCATTAATTTTGTAATAACTGATATAGTTCCAGAAGTAAAAGTATTGATAATTCTGATACACAGTCAGTACAAAGCACTATATCAAGATTTGCTTTTAGAATTATGTGTGAATATAATTCCCCCTTTACATCACAGAAATATGCTGCAGGATTTGACTCATCAAAAACCATCTTTCTGGGGAAGAAGAGTGGCATATTGAAGGTGTCAGATGGGCAGATGAATGGCTTGACCACTAATGGCTGTTTTGTTATGCGTCCACATAATGGGTTCATATAAGATTCTAGCACTGAAATATGGAGAGAAGTATCAATGTGTTGAAATGTATTCAGCTTTGCATAAAACCAAATTAGCTCTGCAGAGAGGAAAGATGGTGAAAACTGAAATTAATAACCTCGTTAATTCAACTCTGCTGTATAACATTTTTGTGGCATACTCCAGAAGGCCTTTTCTGCCCCCTGTCGAGAAAAACTCAGTTTTAAGACAGAAAATCAAAGCAGTGTTACTTCAGAACCCTATAGAATTCAAACCACATTGCCTAGTATGAAGAGGAAAGATGTCAATGAAAACAGCCATGGGTGTGTCTAAACTGTAGCCACGTGTGTTGTTACCATAATGGCTGAAACAGAAAAACATGAGGGAAAAGATCATAAATGTCCCACGTGTAACTCTGTTGGTTCCTACATCCTTCTGTGGCTTGGATTTGAAGCTAGATTTGTGTGGATCTTGGTCCTCCAACTTACGTTGTAAGATGGAGCATCTGTGGTGATGGGAGTTCAGAAAAAATGACCTCCAAAGGGCCGCAGATCCCACTTCTTCATGATTCTCATGCTGCCTGGCCCTTTTGTGTCTCTTGGTGGGTTGGAGAACAAGGCTAAATTGGCATTATTCCCCAAGGACCATTAACAGACAGTTTTCCAATATGTTAGGTTTCCAATCTGTTATCTACATCACATTTTCTCTGACTAGCTATTTGCATCAAAATGAATAATTTGTAAAACTTTATAATAGATGGCAGCAATTTCCAAGCAAAAATATGAGAAACTCAGCCAAGAATTTTTGAAAGTACCAGACTTCTGAATTCTGAGTTTTGAAAATATATTTTGACAAGAAAAGGCAAAACTAAATTGATAAACTTAACTTGATGCCTTAATTTTAGTATTTTTTAATTGTACATCCTTAATGTAGAAAAATTGCTTTGTTTAACTGGGAGTACTACTGGTTCAAGCTAATTAGTTTGCAGTTTATTGTAAACATTGTAAATACAATATGTATATTAACTTTTTTCCTATTAATATTTATATTTATTGTGGAAGATGCCTTAGAAATTTCTTAATAGAGTAGCATGACAATGGTGTCACATCCTTGGCACATTCACAAATAGTGGTTTAGTAAGCACAGTTCAAGGATTCACCATGCTAGGAAGAAGGACTAGAGAGTTTCTCTCCTCGCCTTCCTCAAATAATGGTATTTAGTAGATTATAATACATTGTGAAGCCAAATTTTTATTTACTGTCATTCTGTATAACATGTTTGTTTTTAACGATAAAAAATAATCAGGAAATATTTTCCCTCGATATTTCTACTAAACTTCTACTGAAATAGAAATTTAAAGTTAAGAAATATTTTATATGTCCCTTTGAATATGCGATTATCTAATTTTCTTCCACAAAAACTGTTTTTAGAATCAGCAGCATTTGGCAAATTTATTTTTCAGACATAATCTACATTTCATCTGTTCACTACTTTTAGGAATAAAATTATTTCTATAAGAAAAGCATAAATTTACAAAACAGCAGAGTGACAATTTGCTTTTAAAAAGAAATGTTTCATTAATTAGACTATATTTGTCCTTATTGGGAGGTGATTGTGGCTCAGATCATGAACTCCTTATTGCCAAATTCAGACTTAAATTGTAGAAAGTAGGGGAAATCACTAGACCATTCAGGTATGATCTAAATCAAATCCCTTATGATTATACAGTGGAAGAGAGATTTAAGGGACTAGATCTGATAGACAGAGTGTCTTATGAGCTATGGATGGAAGTTCATGACATTGTACAGGAGACAGGGATTAAAACCATCCCTTTGGAAAAGAAATGTAAAAGAGCAAAATGGCTGTCTGAGGAGGCCTTACAAAGAGCTGTGAAAAGAAAGAAGTGAAAAGCAAAGGAGAAAAGGAAAGATATTCCTATCTGAATCCAGAGTTCCAAAAATAGCAAGGACAGATAAGAAAGCCTTCCTCAGTGACCAATGCAAAGAAACAGAGGAAAACAACAGAATGGGAAAGACTAGAGATCTCTTAAAGAAAATTAGAGATACCAAGGGAATATTTCATGCAAAGATGGGCTCGATAAAGGACAGAAATGGTAGGGAACTAACAGAAGCAGAAAATATTAAGAAGAGGTGGCAAGAATACACAGAAGAACTGTACAAAAAAGATCTTCATGACCCAGATAATCATGATGGTGTGATCACTCACCTAGAGCCAGGCATCCTGGAATGTGAAGTCAAGTGGGCCTTAGAAAGCATCACTACAAATAAAGCTGGTGGAGGTGACAGAACTCCAGTTGAGCTATTTCAAATCCTAAAGGATGATGCTGTGAAAGTGCTACACTCAGTATGCCAGCAAATTTGGAAAACTCAGCAATGGCCACAGGACTGGCAAATGTCAGCTTTCACTCCAATCCCAAAGAAAGGTAATGCCAAAGAATGCTCAAACTACTGCACAATTGCACTCATCTCACATGCTGGTAAAGTGATGCTCAGAATTCTCCAAGCCAGGCTTGAGCAATACATGAACTGTGAACTTCCAGATGTTCAAGCTGGTTTTAGAAAAGGCAAAGGAACCAGAGATCAAATGGCCAACATCCACTGGATCACGGAAAAAGCAGGAGAGTTCCAGAAAAACATCTATTTCTGCTGTATTGACTATGCCAAAGCCTTTGACTGTGTGGATCACAATAAACTGGAAAATTCTGAAAGATATGGAAATACCAGACCACCTGACCTGTATCTTGAGAAACCTGTATGCAGGTCAGGAAGCAACAGTTAGAACTGGACATGGAACAACAAACTGGTTCCAAATAGGAAAAGGAGTATGTCAAGGCTGTATATTGTCACCCTGATTATTGCAGAGTACATCATGAGAAATGCTGGGCTGGAGGAAGCACAGGCTCAAATCAAGATTGCTGGGAGAAATATCAATAACCTCAGATAGCAGATGACACCATCCTTGTGGCACAAAGTGAAGAGGAACTAAAAAGCCTCTTGATGAAAATGAAAGAGGAGAGTGAAAAAGTTGGATTAAAGCTTGACATTCAGTGGGGAAACAGTGGAAACAGTGTCAGACTTTATTTTGGGAGGTGATTGTGGCTCAGCTCATGAACTCCTTATTGCCAAATTCAGACTTAAATTGTAGAAAGTAGGGAAAATCACTAGACCATTCAGGTATGATCTAAATCAAATCCCTTATGATTATACAGTGGAAGAGAGACTGCAGATGGTGATTGCAGCCATGAAATGAAAAGACACTTTCTCCTTGGAAGGAAAGTTATGACCAACCTAGATAGCATATTTAAAAGCAGAGACATTACTTTGCCAACAAAGTTCCACCTAGTCAAGGCTATGGTTTTTCGAGTAGTCATGTATGGATGTGAGAGTTGGACTATAAAGAAAGCTGAGCGCAGAAGAATTGATGCTTTTGAGCTGTGGTGTTGGAGAAGACTCTTGAGAGTCCCTTGGACTGCAAGGAGATTCAACCAGTCCATCCTAAAGGAGACCAGTCCTGTGTGTTCATTGGAAGGACTGATGTTGAAACTGAAACTCCAATACTTTGGCCAACTGATGTGAAGAACTGACCCATTGGAAAAGACTCTGATACTGGGAAAGATTGAAGACAGGATGAGAAGGAGATGACAGAGTATGAGATGGTTGGATGGCATCACTGATGCTATGGGCTTGAGTTTGAGTAGGCTCTGGGAGTTGGTGATGGACAAAGAAGTCTATCGTGCTGCAGTCCATGAGGTCGCAAAGAGTCAGGCACAACTGAGTGACTGAACTGAGTCAAGTAATCCATAATTCATAATTATATAGAAAATATTCCCAAGGTCTGTTTCTTGAATAAAGACATAATGCCTTGAAGCACTTGGCGAGATTCTAAAGTGTAATTTAACCCTCTAAAATGGTTGAAAATTTTTCCTTTAATTGTAACTTTTCAGAAGAAAGAAGAATACTTTTAAGCTCCATAATAGAATTCTCGATGAAATACCCATCAAGTTTCATAGCGATGGAAGAACATAAATGTGTTTTCCCAATAACACAATTACAAAATGGAATAATCAGGGTAGCAGATAGATGGCTCAATGTGACAAACAACTGTAGAGAGAATAATGTCATATTTTAATCTGTTAGAGAATTATTAAAAGAGTGAAAGGCAATCTGTGGCTCAGAATTAACCTCCAGATGTGTTCAACATCTTTGAATACAGAAGAGTTGTCTAATTGTATTCTTTGGGTCTTTTTTCTCAGACTATAGATGATAGGATTGAAGACTGGGGGAAGAAGAGGAATATCAGGGCAAAGTTGTGTCCAAAACGGGTGAATCAGTGGCATTGAAACACAAGTACATGAGGGACACACTACCAAAAAATATCAGGAAAACTGTGATATGGCCTGCATCAGTACAAAAAGCCTTCTGTTGACTTTCAGCAGAAGGAATCTTCAGGATCATGGTAACAATTCTTATATAGGACGGGGCAATGATTAAGAGAGGAAAAAGATGATGGCCACAGCAAAGACAACATCCTCAATCAGAATTAAGGATGGGTCTGTGCAGGCCAAGCTCAGAACTGGGACCAAGTCACAGAAGATTCAATGGGTTTGACTGGGACCACAGAAGGCTATGTTGAAATCATTGCAATCTGAGGAAGCAGGATGAGGAAGCCAAAGATGCAGGAGCATGCAGAAACCTGAGCACAAAGACAGGGAGTGATGATCATTTGATAGAGAAGAGGGTTGCAGATTGCAACATATCTGTCAATGGCCATGTTGGTTAGCAAGATTCCCTCTGAATTTCCAACTGAATGGAAGAAATACATCTGAAAGAGGCAGCCAGTAATAGAGAATGTCTTTTATATCACTGATGAGATTGGAGAGCATTTTGGGAATGATGGCTGTGATATACCAGATTCCAGAAAGGAAAAGATACTGATGAAATTATACATGGGATGGTGGATTATGGGTATCCAGCCTTACTGCAAAAAGAACAATAGATTTCCAATGGCAATAAAAATATAGATGAAAAGCAAGGGAAAGAAGTACAGAAGACTACCTTCTTGGATCTGAGGAAAGCCAGTGATGACAAATTGAGTCACTGCTGATAGGTTTCCATATCTCTATATCCCCAACAGAACTACCTGTGAATAAAGGAAAGGGTACACACCAGGTCAAGGAGATCAAACCAGTCAGTCCTAAAGGAAATCAACCCTGAAAGACTGATGCTGAAGCTGAAGCCCCAATACTTTGCCCACCTGATGCAAAGAGTCGACTCATTGGAAAAGACCCTGATGCTAGGAAAGACTGAAGGCCAGAGGAGAAGGGGACAACAGAGGATGAGATGGTTGGATGGCATCACCAGCTCAATGGACATGAGTTTGAACAAACTCTGGGTGATGGTAAAGGACAGGAAGCCTGGCGTGCTGCAATCCATGGAGTCGCAAAGACTTGGACACAACTTAGCAACTGAACAGTGAACAACATACCAGCTCACAAGGAAGAATATTTAGTTATTGCTAAATAACTTGAATGAATAAAAAGAACTGACTTGAAAGTTTTATGTTTTTCCCTAATTTCATACTTTATAAAAAGTGATCAACATTCTATATTTTTTTCTCACTTACTTCTCCAGAGTCACCACTGAAGAAATAGATTTTTCCCAAATGCTTTCAGTGGTTAAAAAAAATTAGTTATGAGTATTTTTAGCTTAACTTCTAATATAAATATCTGTATTTAAACATTATGCACAGGAACTTCCATAGTGGTCAGGTAGAAAAGACTTCACCTTCCAACGCAGGGGCTGTGAGTTCTATCTCTGGTCGAGGCACTAGGATCCACATGCCTCACAGCCAAAACATAAAATGGAAACAATGTTGCAATAAATTCATTAAAGACTTTAGAAAATAAAACAAAAGCTATGTGGGTGTACTATATTATGATGGACAGGGCATGGCAACCAACTCCAGCATTCTTGCCTGGGGAATCTCATGGAGAGAGAAGCCTGGCAAGCTACATACAGTCCACAGGGTCTCAAAGATTCATACATGACTGAGTGACTAGCACACACATGCACACATTATCTGACAATACGTTTTAAAAGTAAGAAGAGTGAGTGAAAATAAACATAACAGAAGTACTATTATTTTCTTTTTCCACCCTTGGGCCATCTTGCACATTCCTCCTTGGGGATCTCTGTTCTAGGGCATTACAATGTAGGCCTGGAGTCTACATTGAAATGTCCATTAAGTTTGTTATTATCTTTGTGTCTTTTGGCAAATTACTTAATCTGTCTGTCTCAAATACTCATCTGTAAAATGAGATTAATAATAGTATCCATTCATAGGTATAGTGTAGGATTAAGTGAATGTCTATGAAAGACTTAAAACATTGCTTAACAGGCAGCTTAGTGAAAGGGTAATAAAGTCCAATTCACCACACCTCTCATTCCCCTTTAACATTGTGCTTTGTGCTTCTTCCCCTACTAATCAGAAGCTCATCTGACTATGTTAAGTAACACCCTGTCTGCTAATTACCAATAGAAACTAGCTCGTAAGGTTCCAAGAATGTTAAACGTAATGAAAATAATAGTATAGCATAACATGATTCATATTATATATTGTGAATTCTACAGTACTGCATTGATTGTTCAATCACTCAGACATGTCCGACTCCTTGTGACCCTATGGACTGTAGCCCAGTCCCCAGGCTCCTCTGTTCATGGGATTTCCTGGCAAAAATACTGGAGAGTTTGCCATTTCCTCCTCCAGGGGTTCTTCCCAACCCTGGGATGGAACTCACGTCTCTGGAGTCTCCTGCATTGGCAGGCCAATTCTTTGCCACCTGGGAAGGCCGTACTGCATTACATAGTATTATGAATATTGTATGCAGAGTCAGTAGGATATTATATAGTACTGAGTCACCAACTGTGACAAGCACAGGTATATATTTCTCATTTAATGCTCAAAATGCTCTAATAAGATAGGATTATTAACCCCATTTTACAAATGAGAAAACCTAGGCATAGACAAAGTAAATATATTTAAATGCTTAAAGTATGCTAGAAATGTACTAAAAACTTCAAAATATTGGGGACCACTACACTGGAATGTTTGCATTATATTTATTGTATTGCATAAGGATCATTTATTGCATTACAACTTAGTTGTTTTACCTTCTCTAGAATGAGTTCCTCCTAAAAAGGGTTGACAAGCAAAGTATGCACTGGTGTCACATAAATCAACTTGGAACAAGGCCACCATGTGCAATTACCATTAAACCCACAAGACAGCCATGGATAATCCAGCAAAGAAAACTGAGGAATGTTTGGAAGAAAAGGTATGACAGCTCGATTGTGATGAGAGTCATAACCAAGTCTGGACCAAGGAATCTTTCAAAAGATGGCATCGTAAAAGGAGTATTCTGTCTCATGTATCCCTCTGCCTGGCACCTCAGCAGGCAGAGTTTCTTCTAAACTTGCCATTGCCTCTCACAAAAATTCAAAGCCTCGAATGTTTTTATTTGCAATATAATAAGAATGCAATCTATAATAATCTATATTACATAATAGTCTAATAATGCAATCTTCATGGAATAAGATGATTCTTTTTTTTTTATTGTTTTTGCCATACATTGTCATGATATCACCATGGGTTTACATATGCTTCCCCTCCGGAACCTCCCTCCCTCCTCCCTCCCCCCCGGGAAATCTCGCTGCACCAGTCCCGAGCATCAATCCTGGGCTGGCGATTGATTAGACACATGACAATTAACATGCTTCAATGCCCTTCTCCCATATCATCCCACCCTTACCCTCATCCACAAAGTCCACGAGTCTATTCTATACATCTACGTTCCTTTTGTTGTCTCCCATGTTGGGTTCTCGTTACTGTCTTTCTAAATTCCATATATATGCGTTAATATACTGTATTGTTGTTTTTCCTTCTGGCTTACTTCACTCTGGATAATGGGCTCCAGTTTCGTCCATCTGAGTAGAATTGCTTCAAATGAATTTTTTTTTAATGCTGAGTAATATTCCATTGTGTATATGTACCACAGCTTTCTTATCCATTCGTCAGTTGATGGGCATCTAGGTTGCTTCCATGTCCTGGCTATTGTAAACAATGCAGCGATGAACATTGGGGTACACGTGGCTCTTTCAATTCTGGTTTCCTCGGTGTATATGCCCAGCAGTGGGATTGCCGGGTCATATGGCAGGTCTATTTGCAGCTTTTTAAGGAACCTCCACACTGTTTTCCATAGTGGCTGTACTAGTTTGCATTCCCACCAACAGTGTAAGAGGGTTCCCTTTTCTCCACATCCTCTCCAGCATTTATTGCTTGTAGACTTTTGGATGGCAGCCATTCTGACTGGTGTAAAGTGGTACCTCATTGTGGTTTTGATTTGCATTTCTCTGATAATGAGTGATGTTGAGCATCTTTTCATGTGTTTGTTAGCCATTTTTATATCTTCTTTGGAGAAGTGTCTGCTAAGTTCTTTGGCCCACTTTTTAATTGGGTTGTTTATTTTACTAGAATGTAGCTGCAGGAGTTGTTTGTATATTTTTGAGATTAATTGTTTGTTGCTTCATTGGCTATTATTTTCTCCCATTCTGAAGGCTGTCTTTTCACCTTGCTTATAGTTTCCTTTGTTGTGCAAAAGCTTTTAATTTTAATTAGGTCCCATTTGTTTATTCGTGTTTTTATTTCCAGTATTCTGGGAGGTGGGTCATGGAGTATCCCGCTTTGGGTTATAGCAGAGAGTGTTTTGCCTATGTTATCCTCTAGGAGTTTTATAGTTTCTGGTCTTATGCTTAGATCTTTGATCCATTTTGAGTTTATCTTTGTGTATGGTGTTAGAAAGTGATCTAGTTTCATTCTTTTACAAGTGGCTGTCCAGTTTTCCCAGCACCACTTGTTAAAGAGGTTGTCTTTTCTCCATTGTATATTCTTGCTTCCTTTGTCAAAGATAAGGTGTCCATAGATGCGTGGATTTATCTCTGGGCTTTCTATTCTGTTCCATTGATCTATATTTCTGTCTTTGTGCCAGTACCATACTGTCTTAATGACTGTGGATTTGTAGTATAGCCTAAAGTCAGGTAGGTTGATTCCGCCAGTTCCATTCTTCTTTCTCAAGATTGCTTTGGCTATACGAGGTTTTTTGTATTTCCATACAAATTGAGAAATTATTTGTTCTAATTCTTTGAAGAAGACCTCTGGTAGCTTGATAGGAATTGCATTGAATCTATAGATTGCTTTAGGTAGTATACTCATTTTCACTATATTGATTCTTCCAATCCATGAACACGGCACATTTCTCCATCTGTTTGTGTCCTCCTTGATTTCTTTCATCAGTGTTCTATAGTTTTCTATATACAAGTCTTTTGATTCTTTAGGTAGAAATACTCCTAAGTATTTTATTCTTTTTGTTTCGATGGTGAATGGAATTGTTTCCTTAATTTCTCTTTCTGATTTCTCACTGTTGGTGTATAGGAATGCCAGGGATTTATGTGTGTTGATTTTATATCCTGAAACTTTGCTATATTCACTGATTAGCTCTAGTAATTTTCTCATAGAGTCTTTAGGGTTTTCAATATAGAGGATCATGTCATCTGCAAACAGAGAGAGTTTTACTTCTTCTTTTCCAATCTGGATTCCTTTAATTTCTTTATCTGCTCTGATTGCTGTGGCCAGAACTTCCAAAACTATGTTGAATAGTAGTGGTGAGAGTGGGCACCCTTGTCTTGTCCCTGATTTCAGGGGGAATGCTTCCAG
>ML663030.1:92285-152934 GCA_007570785.1 Antilocapra americana
AATATTGAAGAATCCTTGCATCCCTGGGATAAAGCCTACTTGATCATGATGTATGATCTTTTTGATGTGTTGTTGGATTCTATTTGCTAGAATTTTGTTGAGGATTTTTGCATCTAAGTTCATCAGTGATATTGGCCTGTAGTTTTCTTTTTTTGTGGCATCTTTGCCGGGTTTTGGAATTAGGGTGATGGAGGCCTCATAGAATGAGTTTGGAAGTTTACCTTCCTCTGCAATTTTCTGGAAGAGTTTGAGTAGAATAGGTGTTAGCTCTTCTCTAAATTTTTGGTAGAATTCAGCTGTGAAGCCATCTGGTCCTGGGCTTTTGTTTTTTGGAAGATTTCTGATTACGGTTTCAATTTCCGTGCTTGTGATGGGTCTATTAATATTATCTATCTCTTCCTGGTTTAGTCTTGGAAAGTTATACTTTTCTAGGAATTTTTCCATTTCATCCAAATTGTCCAGTTTATTTGCATATAGTTGCTGATAATAGTCTCTTATGATCCTTTGTATATCTGTGTTTTCTGTTGTGATCTCTCCGTTTTCATTTCTAATTCTGTTGATTCTTCTCCCTTTGTTTCTTGATGAGTCTGGCCAATAGTTTGTCAATTTTATTTATCTTCTCAAAGAACCAGCTTTTGGCTTGGTTGATTTTTGCTATGGTCACTTTTGTTTCCTTTGCATTTATTTCTGCCCTGATCTTTAAGATTTCTTTCCTTCTACTAGACCTGGGCTTCTGCATCTCTTCCCTTTCTAGTTGCTTTAGGTGTAAAGTAAGGTCATTTATTTGGTTTTTTTCTTGTTTCCTGAGGTAAGCTTGTATTGCTATGAACTTTCCCCTTAGCATTGCTTTCACAGTGTCCCATAGGTTTTGGGCTGTTGTGTTTTCATTTTCATTCATTTCCATGCATAACTGAATTTCATTTTTAATTTCTTCTGCGATTTGTTGGTTATTCAGCAGTGTGTTGTTGAGCCTCCATATGTTGGAGGTTTTGAGAGGTTTTCTCCTGTAGTTGAAATCTAATCTCACTGCATTGTGGTCAGAAAAGATGCTTGGGATGATTTCAATATTTTTTAATTTATCAAGGTTAGATTTATGGCCCAGGGTGTGATCTATCCTGGAGAAGGTCCCGTGTGCACTTGAGAAAAAGGTGAAATTCCTTGTTTTAGGGTGGAATGACCTATAAATATCAATTAGGTCTAGTTGGTCTATTGTTTCATTTAAAGTTTGAATTTCCTTGTTACTTTTCTGTCTAGTTGATCTGTCCATTGGTGTGAGTGGTGTATTAAAGTCTCCCACAATTATTGTGTTGTTGTTGATTTCCCCTTTCATACTTGTTAGCATTTGCCTTACATATTGTGGAGCTCCTATGTTAGGTGCATAAATATTTATAATTGTTATTTCTTCTTCCTCGATTGATCCTTTGATCATTATGTAATGTCCATCTTTATCTCTTTTCACTGCCTTTATTTTAAAGTCTACTTTATCTGATATGAGTATGGCCACTCCTGCTTTCTTTTGGTCTTTATTCGCATGGAATATCTTTTTCCAGCCTTTAACTTTCAGTCTATATGTGTCCCTAGGTTTGAGGTGGGTCTCTTGTAGACAACATATATAGGGGTCTTGTTTCTGTATCCAATCGGCCAATCTTTGTCTTTTGGTTGGGGCATTCAGCCCGTTTACATTTAAGGTAATTATTGATAAGTATGATCCCGCTGCCATTTATTTTATTGTTTTGGGCTCCAGATTATCTATCCCATCGGTGTTTCCTATCTAGGAAAGATCCTTTAGCATTCGTTGGAGGGCTGGTTTGGTGTTGCTGAATTCTCTCAGTTTCTGCTTGTCTGAGAAAATTTTGAATTCTCCTTCAAATTTGAATGAGATCCTTGCTGGGTACAGTAGTCGGGGTTGTAGATTGTTTTCTTCCATGACTTTAAGTATGTTTTGCCATTCCCTTCCGGCCTGAAGCGTTTCTGTTGAGAGATCAGCTGTTATCCTTATGGGATTCCCCTTGTGAGTTATTTTTTGCTTCTCCCTTGCTGCTTTTAATATTTGGTCTTTGTATTTGATATTTGCCAATTTGATTAATATGTGTCTTGGGGTGTCCCGCTTGGGGTTCATTCTATTTGGGATTCTCTGTGTTTCTTGGACCTGAGTGGCTATTTGCTTCCCCAATTTAGGGAAGTTTTCTACAATTATCTCTTCAAGAATTTTCTGATGGTCTTTCTTTTTGTCTTCTTCTTCTGGGACTCCTATGATTCGAATATTGGTGCCTTTAATATTGTCCCAGAGGTCTCTAAGATTGTCTTCATTTCTTTTAATTCTTTTTTCATTTTTCCTTTCTGTTTCATTTATTTCTGCCATTCTGTCTTCTACCTCACTTATTCTGTCTCCTATCTCTGTTATTCTACTGTTGGTTCCCTCCAGAGTGTTTTTGATCTCATTTATTGCATTATTCATTGTATTTTGTCTCTTTTTCATTTCTTCTAAATCTTTGTTAAAGCTTACCTGCATCTTCTCAATCCTTGCCTGCAGGTTATTGAGCTGTAACTCCAACTTATTTTCCAGGTTTTGGATCATTTTCACTATCATTATTCGGAATTCTTTGTCAGGTAGACTTCCTATCTCTTCGTCTTTTGTTTGGTCTAGGGGGTATTTATCCTGTTCCTTTACTTGCTGGGCATTTCTCTGCCTTTTCATCTTGTTTATCTTGCTGTGTTGTCCCTTTATTGTGGGGATTCCTCTCTATGGGAGGGGTTGGATGTGTGGTTTGTTGAAGTTTCCTGGATGGAAAGGCTTGTGTGGTTTTCTGGTGGGTGAGTCTAGGTTTCCTCACTGTTACTAGCAAGAGATAAGAATGGGGAGAAAGCAGTCAAGCCAATGATCTCATTCCCAGGTAGCAGTGGGTACTGGAGCTTGGATCTTAAAAGGTACAAAGTTGATACCAAGTACTAATGAGCAAAGATTAAAAATCTAGAGTAAAGACTGGGTTCTCAAAAATACTTTAAAAAAAAAACGGAAAATAAAGGAGAAAAAAGAAATAAGAAAAAAAATAGCAAGGTCATATGGGAATTAAAAATTCTAAAAAAAAAAAAAACAATATATATATATATATAAAAGTTTTAAAAATTTAAAAGATGTTCCTAGTACAGTTATAATGAAGGCTTTCTCTGGTGCTGGTGCATTCGGTGAAGGGAAGTGTCTGTAGATTTTCAGATGATTCCCTGGTCTGGCTTCTCCTTCTCACAGTCTATAGACTCCTTTCTATGCAGTTAGTGCCACCTGCAGGGCTTTAATTTGCTTCTCCTGTCTGTTTCAAAGCTGTTGGCTCTGCTAGCTTAAGCGTCTTCTGTCTGCTGGTCTTTTAAGTGTCTATTCAGGGCTTTGGAGTTTGCCCTGCTCATGGTGAGAGGGCTTCCCCCGCCCCCTCTGCTCAGGCTCTCTGTCGTCCGCCCAGCACAGTTGGGGAGTGGGGTTTCTCCTCTCCCCCGGCCCGGCCGCTCTGTTTTCTCGGCGTGCAGCTGAGCACTCCTTCTAAGGTGTATACAGCACTGATCCGTCCAGAATCCCCAGAAGTCTTGGTTAGCCTCCCCGGGGCTGGGTTATGCCCACTGCTCTCAGGCAGGGGCTGGGCCGGTCCGCAGCCCGCAGCTGCCCAGCCTCTCTGTTGACTGCTCACCGCCCTTTGTTTTGTGCACGGGCCTGGGGGGGGAGGGGGCTTTTCCTGGAAGGTTAGGTCCCTCAGGCTGCTCCCCGCCCCTCCCTGAGCAGGAGCAGTCCGCTTCGGCTGTGCTGCTGTGCTCGGCTGTTCCTTGTAGTCAGAGACGAACCTTGCAGGGCTTAGCTATTAATCTGCTTCTGCTCTCAGCTATATTGCTCTCCAAGATCCACCGCAGATCTGCCAGAGAGAATGCTCCCTGGTATTCAGAAACCTTTCTCCTCTTTTTTTTTTTTTTTTTCCTCTTTATTCCAGACTCCCCTTCCGGGACGGAACCCGTCCCCAGCTCTTTGTCTCTCCCTCTACTTTTTTTTTTCTTTTCTTTCTTTTGTCCTACCTCCTCACGTCGGCAATGGGTCGCCTCTCCAGATGCCCGATGTTCTCTGCCAGCATTCAATTCCTGTTTTTTGGAGTTTGCTCAGCCTTTAAAAGTTCTTTTGGTATATTTATTGGGGAGAGAGTGTTCTCCCCGTCCTATTCCTCCGCCATCTTAGTTTTCCCTCAGATGATTCTTCTTGTGCACAGTGAGTGAATGTCTTCTTCCCAAGCCTGAGTCTCCCGCATTTACCTCTAACAAAGACCACAGAAATTCTTCTATTTATCTGGGTCTCTTCATCCTGGTATCCTTTAAGTTCCTCAAAAGGCAGACTTGCAGTTATATTCACAGGTACCTCAGGGCATAACAGAAAGGGAAATGGGTTCCATAGGGGACTTCTCCCCTGCACTGCAGTAGAGAGCATCACTTTCCTTCATGGGGTTACTTATCAGAAAGCTCTCCACTGTACTTTCCTCTCATTAGTTTACAGGTCAAAGTTTTTAATAAATATTTATTTCCTGATTGCACTCATCATCCTGACCATTGGAAGCTACTTTATCCAGCCCTGTGATCACTGTCCTTAGCTGCGCTACAGGGCACCTTGTAAAGAACAGTTTTGTCGTGGTCCTGTTATGACATGAACAAAGAGATACAGAAAGTCTTGAATGAACATGCTGACACCAGTAAAACATGTTGAAAGATATATATAATAGAAATTCAGATGATTTTAAAATAATCATGTGACTAGGCTTTCATACCCATATTGAAATGAAGGAACTATGTTATTTTTCTTTCTTATGCTACAAATGTTTGTGAATCTCTCCAACCTTAAACAATTCTCTTCAGTCCATCAATGTCTATATTGACAACCTCATCTTCATGAGATTATTGTGTACTTAATCTACTGCTCTGTTGAAAACTCAAAGTTATTTTTTTTCCAAAGGTAGTTGATTTTATCTTGTAATCTTCTTAAAAGATTACCTAATGTGAGATTTTGGAAATATATTTTGGTATAGGAAGACATTCTTTCTCTGAAGGTTTTGTCTAACAATTCTTGTGACTTGGGAGCTTATTTTCCTTGTCTATTTTCTTATATTTTTTCTTAAAGCTAAAAACTTGCAGTTGGCAAAAATGTTGTTTTTAATAATTTAGCATAGGAAGAAATCGTCTTTCTTTCTCATTAGATTTATTGAGATATAATTTGTATTTAAAAAAAAAAATTCTGTGAATGATTGAAGGCAAAAGGGGAAGAGGGCAGCAGAGGATGACATGATTGGATACCATCACCAAATCAATGGACGTGAATTGAAGCAAACTCCGGGAGATAATGAAGGACAGGGAAGTTGCAGCTGGCATGCTGCAGTCCATGGGTCACAAAAAATCGATCACTCTTGAGTGACTGAACAACGGTTTGGATGCAAAGAACCACACATATTTAATGTGTACAACCTGATGAATTTGAATATATCACAAATACCCTTGACACCGTCACAGTAAAGGTAATATGCATCTCCAATACTATCTAGAATTTCCTTATACTCCTTAGTTTTGTAGTTTGCTTGTTATGGTTTTCTCTGTGTTACGTGTGAAGCGCAAAATATGAGATTTACCGCTTAGACATTTTGAAATGCCCAATGCCATATTCTTGACTATAGGTGCTATGTTATACAGCAGACTTATAGAACTTATTCATGTGTCATGGTTGAAATTCCATACTTACTGAACAATTCCTCATTTCCTTCACCTCTCAATTCCTGACAACCATAATAGTATTCTCTGCTTCTGTGAGTTTGACTATTTTATATACTTCATATAAGTGGACTCATACAGTGTTTTACTTTCTGTTGTTAGATTCATTTAGCTTATTATCTTCCAGATTTATTCATATTATTGCAAATGGCAGAATTTCTCTCTTTTTTAAAAGCTAAATAATACTGCGTGGTGTGTGTATACCACAATTTTTAATCAGGTTATATCATGATGTACACTTGGATTGCTTCCATTTCCTGGCTATTGTGGATAGTGCTTCAGTGAACCTAGGAGGGCAGAGATCTCTCTGTGATCCTGACTTCAGTTCTTTCAGATGTATACCCTGAAGTGGGAATGCTGGATCATACAGTACTTGAATTTTTAATTTTTGGAGAATCTCCATATTGTTTTCCACCATTTTACATACCCACCATTCATGGGTTCCAATTTCTCTGTCACCTCACCAATATTTGTTATCTTTTGTTTTTCTGTCAATAGCCACCTTAACTGGTGTGAAGAGATATTTCATTGTAGTTTTGATTTGCATTTCCTTGATGATTAATAAGCACCAGTCATTCAGTCACATCTGACTCTTTGTGACTTCATGCACTGTAGCCCACCAGACTCCTCTGTCCATGGAATTCTCCAGGCAAGAATAATGGAGTGGGTTGCCATTTCCTTCTCTAGGAGATATTCCTGATCCAGGGAGCGAACCCAAGTCTCCTGAATCGCAGGCAGATTCTTTATTGTCTGAGCCACAGTAATGTCTTAATGTTGAATATTTTTTATATATTTGTTAGCTAAGTGTATGTCTTATTTGAAGAAACATCTGTTCAAATACTTTATCCATTTTAAATGAGTTGTTTGAGGGAGTCTTTATATATTTTGGGGTTTCCCTGGTGGCTCAGACAGTAAAGAATCTGCCTGCAATGAAGAGACCAGGGTTTGATCCCTGGGTTGGGAAGATTGCCTGGAGAAGGAAATGGCAACCCAAATCCAGTATTCTTGCATGGAGGATTCTATGGACAGAGGAGCCTGATAAGCTACAGTCCATGGAGTTGCAAAGAGTCAGACATGACTGGGTGACTAACACATGTTTTAGAAATTGTCTCCTCCTCAGATATATGGTTTGCAAATGTTTCTCTCTTTCTGTAGATTGCCTGTTTGTTCTGTTGATTATTTCCTTTGCTGTACAGTAGTTTTTAATTTGACCTAGTCCCACTTGTCTATTTTTTTTTCCTGCTTGTCTATTTTTGTTTTTGTTGTGTATGCTTTCGGTGTCATATGCAAAGAGTCATTGCCAAAATTGATGTCAAGGGTATTTTCCTCTGTTTTCTTCTAGAAATTTTACAGTCCCAGGTCTTATGTGAAACTGTCTCTTCTGATTTGCTAATTCAGTCATTCTTTATCTCAAAAATAATTTCCTTTAATTTCAATTATTATTTTTTTCTACTTTGTTTCTTTATGGAATTTCTATATTCATATGTATGGCAGAGGATGAGATAGTTGAATGGCATCACTGACTCAATGAACATGAGTTTGAGTAAACTCCAAGAGATGGTGAAAAACAGGGTAGCTTAATGTGCTGCAGTCCATGGGGTCGCAAAGAGTCAGACAACTTAGCTACTGAACAGCAACAATATATGGTTTGTAGAATAAGTCAATATATGCCCTATATATTTCTTTCCTTGCATTTAATCTTTGGCTTTTCATGTTGGTCCTTTTTTTCTGGAATATGTCCTTTAGGCTTTCTTCTAAGCCATTAGTTTCATTTTTTGTAGTATTCAGCTTATTCAATATTTATATTCTATTTTACTTTTGTATTTTTTATTTGCCAGTATTTTTACTGATAGATATTAATACTATCTTCACAAATCTCATTGAACATTTAAATAAAAAATATTTTAATTATTTTTTAAATTAGATTTATTCTGTCTCATTTGCTTCCAATTCTCAAACCTCTCTGTCTCTATTTAATGATAGTAATCCTTCAAGTAATTATTCAGCCATGCATTAAACACATTTAATGGTTTTATAGCATTCAGTATAGGGGAAGACCAAAGTACTTTTTTTTACAAAAGGATAATATGGGTGTGTGGGTATATTTGTGTGTGTTTGTGTATGTGACTACATATATGGATACAATAGAGAAGAATGTGTCAATGATCTAATGACTCATCACAAATACGGAAGCATCTGCCATGAAGTCTGATATCAGCTGTAGATGATTGTTACTGTGCCAAGAAGTTGTATGTTTCTGGTTTTGTTTTAGCAGCCTGAGATCAATTGGGTATTTAATCACTTCTCTGGCTTGTGTATTTCAGATTCACCTTTCATACACTTCTCTGAACATAGCTCAAGGGACGGCTCCACTGTGATTCTATTTGATTCTATTTCCTGTATCTGGAGCTTCCAAATGGACCATGACTTCTCAGCATCTGGTTTTCCAAATTTTGATCATTTTTTTTCATAGCTTATATGTAGAATTATATCCATTTTCATCCCTAGGTTCTTTTATCCTATTTCCTCAACCAATATCTGCTGAGAAGTATGATCTTCAATTGGACCCTGTATGTATGCATACTGAGGAAACAGTTTAAGTTTAAGGATAAATTAAGGGCAATCTTTTTTACAGTATTAATAGTATTCTGGTTTTATTTTTGTTTTACTTTTTGTATGTTCTGATTTACTGTAGTTTTTATATATACAGCTTTGATCACTTCTGGACTACCAAACAGACAGATTCAGCTGGTGCTTTAGACACTTCCAATCAAATATATTAATTTTTTTCTTGAAAGGAATGTGACATATGGTATTTCAAGGTACAAAAATAGCCATTATGAATGTCCTTGGACAATACAAAAAGAGCAAAAATAAAAGTAAGAGAAGTAGCTCAGAAAGGTCTGTATCTTTAATTATATGTATTATCTCTCTATGCATCATCTATCTACTTTTTATCATTTCAGAGTGTGTTTGAAAGCATGTTAAACAAAAATAGTCTAATTCAATCAAATAGGATGAATTCAAGCAAAATAGTCAAAACAAAGTAAAGACTGATAGAGTAATTCACTTAGTTTTTATAATAACTATATGAAGTTCTACTTTCAACATATATTACTTTTATATCCATTTCATAGATGATGAAAATAAGATGCTAAGTGATTAATTAACAATTTGTTCAAGGTCTCAAAGCTAGTATATGGTACCAGTGAAATATGAACCTCACCCTCTTCTCTAGATCTTATGCTTTTAACTGCTATATTTTATAATTTGCAGCTGTTACTAATGCCTATACTATAATAATAATTATAATTTGAAAACATATTAACAGTAAAATGGGTGTTCATAAACAACAAAAGTTCAAGAAAGCAAATAACAATAAAATTAATGCTCAAATATATTTTGATGGCTTAAACATCATATTTCATTTCTATTATTTATCTATCTGTTCAAGTCTAAACAGGCAGTTATTGATATCTTAATTGAATACATATAAATGTAATAAACAGGTACATGGGAAGAAGAACTGGGATAAACAGAAAATATCAGTATGACAATAAATTAGTTATATGTTAATTTTAGGATCTAGTATGTTAGAGTGACATTCAAATTGAGAGATTTTAATGATCAATCAATTCTTATGATCTAGTATTAACTTGCAGATGCATAAAATACCTTCTGAAGGCAGAGAAGCTTCCTAATTGCAATCTTAATATCCTTGTTTCTCAAGCTGTAAATGATAGGATTGAAAAAAGGAGCAAGAACTGCAAACATCAGTGCAATGATTGTGTCCAAAATTGGTGGGAAAGTGGCAGAGAAACGCAAGTACATGAGGGATACACTGCCATAGAACATCAGAAAAACACCAAGATGAGATGCACAGGTAGAAAAGGCCTTCTGACGGCCTTCAGCAGAGGGAATTCTTAGGATCACAGTGATGATTCTGATATATGAGAGGGCAGTTATCAAGACAGAGAAGATGATAGCAATAGCATGGATCACATCCTCAATCAGAATCATGGATGTGTCTGTACATGCCAAGCGTAGCACAGGCTCAAAGTCACAGAAGATCTGGTGGATTTGGTTTGGGCCACAGAAGGGCAGCGTGGAAATCCATGCAATCTCTGGGAGCAACACAAGAAAACCAAAGATACAGGAGCCTATAGAAAGCTGAGCGCACAGCCGGGGCGTCATAATTGTTGAGTAGCGGAGAGGATTACAGATGGCAACATACCTGTCAATGGCCATGGTAGTCAACAAAATCCCCTCTGAATTGCCCAGTGAGTGGAAGAAGTACATCTGCAAGAGGCAACCAATTATGGAGATGGTCCTCTTCTTACTGACAAGATTGGAGAGCATTTTGGGAATGGTGGCTGTGGTGTACCAAATTTCCAAAAATGAGAATATGCTGATGAAATTATACATGGGATTGTGCAGATGAGTATCCATCCTGACTGCAAAAAACACAATGAGATTCCCAATAATGATGAATAAGTAGATGATGAACAAAGGAATGAAGAAGAGGAGGCTACCATCTTCAAACTTGGGAAATCCAGAAAAGAAAAACTCTGTCACCATAGACGTTTGGTTACTTCTCACCATGGTCTCAGCAGCCTTAATTATTATGCTTAAAAAGACACAACTCACTCCCTAGATGAAGTGTGAAGAATCAGGTCAATTACCTTATATGAATACAAAGAATAACACTTGAGGTAAATTTATTTCTATCATTCTTTGATTCATTAAACAAATATTTATTTCGTGCCTACTATGTGCCTTGGGCTTTCCAGGTGATGCAGTGATAAGGAACCCTCCTGCCAATGCAGGAAATTCAAGAGAGGTGGGTTTGATCCCCAGGTTGGGAGGATCCCCTGGAGTAGGAAATGGCAACCCACTCCAGTATTCTTGCCTGGAGAATTCCATGAACAGAGGAGCCTGGTAGGCTACAGTTAATGGGATCCCAAAGAGTTGGACAGGACTGAGCATACACACACACGTGCCAAACACAACTGTAGGTTTACTGAGTTCAGTAGTGAAGGAAATAGTCTCTACTTTCATGACTCTTATATACTAATAAAGGAAAGAGATAATAAGCAAACAAAGTATTAATAATGCCATGTTTATAAGCCATAGTAACTACAATAAAGTATTAGGGTTACTATTAATAATCACATTTTTATAAAATTCACAAAATAATTTTCAATCACATACTAAATTCTCTAATGATTGTTGGTTATATATTAGAAAAATCAAAACTTTTAGTTCTTTTTTCTGTATGTAATCATCATAAAGGTACATTTTGCATTTTATGGAACATCCCCAGTTTCCAATATTATGCTTCTTTATCAGGCCACACAGCAGCTTTGAGTGTAGCTAGAGAAGAGAATAAGGCTTTCAGACACACATATTGATATAGAGATTTGGTAGGAAACTCCAGTAGCAGCAAAAGTAAATCGAGTAGAAATTGGCCAACACAGAATGAAAGAACTGGTGAAAAATTTGGCACTAGAGAATTTTGTAAGTATGAAGGAGGCCCAGTAGGTGAACTGTGGGCTCTCTGGTGGGAATCTGGTTCTTGAAATCTTTTTAATCAGACTCCTAAAACATCTATCTGTTAGAGATATTGAAAAGAAGCAGATTCTGAATGATAGCTGTCTCCCTATTCAGTCTTCTCAATTGAATTACAAAAAATGGTGACTTTCTTAGAATTAGAACTTCAAAGTCAGTAGATTTGGAGAAAGTGGCTGAAATGCTTCAAGGAAAAAACTCAAAGATAATGACATACATTGCTTAGCTTTTGGATTTAGGAGTTTAAGATGGATGTATAGGAATATGAGGACAATAAGGTGTTGATAATTGTGTGGAAATGGAGGCCTACAAACTGATATTTCTGAAATTCAAGAGAAATTGTAACAGAAATAGTAATTAATGAGATAAAAGGTTATATTCTTAAAGACTGATATATTAGAGTTTAAAATATGTAAGGTAGAATAGTTACTATATGTCAAAAGTCCTAGAATGGCAGAAAATCAATGATATAAATTCAAGGTCAAAGTTTATGAGAAAAGTTGTTAACTGTGTCATTCCTGTGAACTTTAATGTCTTTGCATGAACTAACTAAGGTTGAAGGTATCAAAGTATGTGCCAAAGAAAATAATTTTTAGGTAACAGCAATGTAAGGAAAGGGAGAATACCAATAAAACATTTTCCTTGGAACTTTTCTCAGCCTAGAAGCAGGAGGGAAGTGGAAGAGTTGGCAACTTTCATTTGGAAATGGTATTGTTCTTAGAAAAGAGATTCACTGCAGTTAAGCAAGAAGGTGAATAGACGTTATAGACACAGAGAAGACTATTTGCCAAGGGAAAAATGCTGCTGGGTATTCAGAGGAAAGAATAGGAAGGGGTGGGATTAGTTGGGATTAGTAGGAACAAGGCTGTTAGGACAGTCTTGGAGAAATCCAAAAAAAAAGGTAGGAAACAGGATTGACTTCAAATTCACAGAAATGGCAGGCTATCCCAACACCCAAAGGGAAAGAATCGGAAAGGAAAGAATTACACTTTTAAATAAAGGAAGTGGATTTAAGAGTTTAATGCACATGAATATAATAATAAGAGAGTGGAAGATCCTTCTTGCTCTACCCAACTGGCTCCTGATGAAAAACTTGTATGACTTTTCAGATGTTTCGCAGCAGACTCTCCAGGGGATAGATGCACTCTCCACTCCTGATTTGTGCACAGTCAGATCATCACAGTCTCTGAAGGGAGTTGCAGTAAAAGACCCAGTCTCCCCTGGTCATTCACACCTTTTGAACATTCACATTCACCCTGGCATTTTCATTCCTCAGTCCCTTTAGCTGAAGCCTCAGACCAGAGTACCAAAGACATCCTCGGGTTTCTCTACTGAGGCCTCCTCATGGGAGGAGAAGGAAAAACCTGTAAGATACTTTTCTCCTCTCTGACTTAACTCACTCTGTGACTTCCCCTCTATTTCAATGTCTATAAAACATTACAGCCTTTTGTTCAGAGCCCCTTCAAAACTGAAATGCCCTCCAAGTCTGTGTTGATACCCCTGATGCTTGACTGGCACTCTCAGTTTTATAGGAGATAGGAAACGGGGTTGGGATGGGGGGAACTGGTCCTTTCTCTGGTCACACTACCATGGTAAGTGATTCAAAGCTTCACTTTTACTCTCACTTTTTTAGTTGTTGCTTTAATTCCTTGTTTTGACACCTGGCGATTCAATGCTCTTAGATGAGCTGAACTCAGGAAGAGATTAAGGGAAGGAGCAAAGAAGAGTTACATGATCTCCATTTACAAATTGGAGAAATGGCTACTGCTAATTTCTTAGAACTGAGACATTTTGAACCTTTAAAGCAATCACAACTATTGGCTTCTTGGGTTTCTAGCATCTCTATTTATTTCCTCTAAGTGACTAGTAGTAATCCTTTCAATAGAATCCAAGGGCTTATATTTTAGCAAAATCAATGTTGTACTCTACAGATCTTCATATGAAATTTATCTGTTGGAGACTGGGAGAAGAGAAATGAACTGACCCAATCCCATTGGAGAAAGGAAGATGCACATTAAAAAGCTGATCTGGAGTTAGAGACTATTCAATTTGAGTCAATACTCTGTATGATTTTCAGTAATAGGCTCCTGACACTACTTATTCTCTCTTTATTCATGTTCTTATTTGGTTTATATTCATTTCATTGGCAACAGAAACCAATGTAAAACAGAAACAGTATGTAAAATGACTTACTTTTGGACCAGAGTTAATTTAAAGAAACTCTGAAGGTGTGAAAGCAGAGAAACATAATAATTAGGGAAAAGGTGTTAATTATTCAACCCATCGTGCCTCAGATAAACATAACATTATCACTGGTTTTAAATCTACCGCCTCCCTTATGATCCTACTTCCATTCATGCAATCTCAAATGTGTCTCCAAATATTGGTATTTAATTTAACAGAAGAAGCACTAGTTAAGTGTTCTTTCCTTCTACTTGGGAAGAAATTTACTCTCTCATTAACATCAGACCATTCTCATCTTGGACCCATGTGCATTTATTTTCCTCTTACCTCTGGCAGAAACAATGAGGTTCCCTTCCCTTTCCTGCATTTAAGCAGTTCAAGTCCCTTCAGTACATCAGGTAGGACTGTTACACCTGTCTAAAGTCTTCTTGGGGATATTTCTCTGCAAAATATTTCCCCTGATAACTGAATGAACACAGCAATTCTATCTCTCCACGGGTTAATTAGTAGAATCCTTCTCTGGTCTTCTCTCATTAGTTCTCCTTTCTGTTAAGAACTCCAAGAGTCTTCCTTAACTGTGACCATTTTTGATAGATATGTTCAGAATCAATACACATGAGTACCATTATTCGGAAGAATTGCTTTCAGCAGAATTAGGGTGTGTTTTTTGTGGTGTGTTCTGCTGTTCTTGTTTTGTTTTTAACTATTCTCTGCAAGGATAGTGGCCTTTGTCAAGGCCTGTTGAATTTCCCTGAGGAAGATACAGTATCATTTGCAATAGCATTGTTAATTGTAGCATGCTATGCCATGATAAACTTGTTTACTTTGCTGAAGACACTCCTCTACCACAAGCTCTAAACATAGACTACTACCTTTCAGTTTGAGCCCATACATACAGGATTAGTTCCAGTGGTTCCAGTGAAAATTTTAGCATAATGTGGGGATACCAATCATCTCTACATGGCAAAGAAAATCACACAATCTTAACTCTTCCCTGTATCCACGGCAGGCTAATTTGGCAGCTCTTTCTAGTGCAGTGGTAAACAATCTTCTTGCCAGTGCAAGAGAGACAAGAGATGCAGGTTTGATTCTTGAGTCATGAAGATCCCCTGGAGACAGGAATGGCTATCCACTCCAGTATTCTTGCCTGTAAAACCCCATGGACAGAGGAGTCTGGTGGGCTACAGCCCACGGGGTCACAAACAGTCAGACATGACTGAGCATTCCTACACTCACTCACTCTACCAAGAAGTGAAATTTCTTTCCCTCCTCTAAGTACCCCTTGGTTGACTATGAGGGCTACTCCATTTCTTCTAAGGGATTTTTGCCCACAGTAGTATATATGATCTGAATTAAATTCTCCCATTCCCAGCCATTTGAGTTCTCTGATTCTTAAAATGTCAGTATTCACTCTTGCCATCTCCTGTTTGGCCACATCAAATTAAACTTGACTCATGGACCTAACATTCTAGGTTTGTATGCAAAATTGTTCTTTACAGTGTCAGACTTAACTTTGACCACCAGACACATGCATAACTGGGCATTGTTTCCACTTTGGCTCAGCCTCTTCACTCCTTCTGGAGCTTTTTCTCAACCCTTCCCCAGTAGCATGTTGGACATCTACTGACTTTGGAGGCTCATCTTTTTGCCTGTTCATACTGTTCATGGGGTTCTCAAGGCAAGAATGCCGAAGTGGTTTGTCATTCCTTTCTCCAGTGGATCACATTTTGTCAGAATTCTCCACCACAACCCAGCCATCTTGGGTGGCCCTGCACAGCATGGCTCATAGATTCATTGAGTTAGGGAAGACTGTGATCCATGTGATTATTTTGGTTAGTTTCCTGTGATTGTGGTTTTCATTCTGTCTGCATCTTATAGGTGAGGATAAGAGTGTTGTGCAAGCTTCCTGAAGGGAGGGACTGGCTGTTGGGAAGACTGCGTCATGCTCTGCTGGACAGGGCCTGCTCAGTAAATCCAATTTTCTGCTGATGGGTGGGTGTGTACTCCCTCTCTGTATTTTGGCCTGGGGCTGCCCAGTCCTGGAGTCTGCAATCTCTGTGGTAGGGCTATAGTCTCTATAAGGGCTTCCCAGTTAGCTCAAATGGAGAAGAATCTGCCTACAATGTGGGAGGCCTGGGTCAGGAAGATCTCCTGGAGAAAGGCATTGCAACCCACTCCAGTATTCTTGTTGGGAGAATTCCATGGACAGAGAAGTCTGGCCAGCTATAGTCCATGAGATCATGGAGTCGGACATGACTGAGCAACTAACACTTTCACTTTTACAGTCTCTATGGTCTGGCTAATGGCAACCTTCTCCTAGAGGACTTATACCAACATGCCGCATCTCTCAAGACTGCTGCTGCCAGGGCCCCTGACCCTGCAGCAGGCCCCTGTTGACCCATGCCTCTGTAGGAGACCCTCAAACACTCACAGGCAGATCTGGCTCAGTCTTTTGTGGGGGTCACTTTTCCTCTCCCTGGGTCGCAAAGAATCAGACACTCCTGAGCAACTGAACAAGTCCCCCTTTTAAACTGATTTGGCTGTAGGATGCAACAGAAGGATTTATGTGCCAGTTTTCAGATGAGTCTCTAGAAGCCCATGTACTCAGCCTCTAATATGAACACCCCAGCTAGCCATTATATGCACAATAGGGGCTAGCCTGTTGCAAGATGAAAGACATGGGAGAGAGGATAACTGTCTTAGCCAGACATAACATTGTCCTGGTTCAGTCAGTTCTAACCAAACAGTTGCTGACTCTTAATGCATGAGTGAACCAGGGCTAGAAGAACTAGCTGTTTGATTCCAGTGAAAATTAACCCATAAACTAAGACAGAGAGAGATAGTTTCTATTTCAAGCTCTAATTCTGGGGGCAGACTGTTTTGTAACAGAAAACCATTACTATGGTCCCATAATTTATCTTGTCCACCTCCACATTTGCTGCGCTCCAACTTGTATCCATGGGCTTCCTAGGTGGCTCAGAGGTAAAGAATCACCTGCCAATGCAGGAGACACAGGGGGCAGGAGTTTGATCCCTATGTCAGGAAGATCCCCTGGAGGAGAAAATGATAACCCACTTCAGAATTCTTACCTGGATAATCCCATGGACAGAGGAGTCTGGCAGGCTATAGCGTATGGAGTTGCAGAGTTGAACATGACTTAGCAACTGAGCGTGCACACCATTTGCATTCATACAACAGCAGGGATGATACTCTAAGAATCTAATATCTGACTTCAATGTCTTCAGTGACTTCAGTTGGAACAAATTCCAGTATCTTATAACATACACTGCAAGTTGGCATATGTTGCTACTAATGTTCAGCTCATGACTCTCGCTGTGTTCCATTCACACATATGCATCTGGTTCCTTTAAAATGGTTTTCTTAGAAGCCCAGCTATTCCTAACCTCAGGATATTTGCACAATTGTTTTATCTTATGTATTTTCCTGGCTGATTCCTTCTCAGCATCAATTCTTCGGTGCTCAGCTTTCTTTATAGTCTAAATCTCACATCCATACATGACTACTGGAAAAACCATAGCCTTGACTAGATGGACCTTTGTTGACAAAGTAATGTCTTTTCTTTTCAATATGCGATCTAGGTTGATCATAACTTTCCTCCCAAGGAGTAAGCATTTTTTAATTTCATGGCTGCAATCACCATCTGCAGTGATTTTGGAGCCCAGAAAAATAAAGTCTGACACTGTTTCCACTGTTTCCCCATCTATTTGCCATAAAGTGATGGGACCAGTTGCCATGATTTTAGTTTTCTGAATGTTGAGCTTTAAGCCAACTTTTTCACTCTCCTCTTTCACTTTCATCAAGATGCTCTTCAGTTCTTCCCTTTCTGCCATAAGGGCGGTGTCATCTGCATACCTGAGGTTATTGATATTTCTCCCGGCAATCTTGATTCCAGCTTGTGCTTCATCCAGCTGAGCATTTCTCATGATACTCTGCATATAAGTTAAATCAGCAAGGTGACAATATACAGCCTTGACATACTCCTTTTCCTATTTGGAATCTGTCTGTTGTTCCATGTCCAGTTCTAACTGTTGCTTCTTGACCTACATACAGGTTTCTCAAGAGGCAGGTCAAGTGGTCTTGTATGCCAATCTCTTTCAGAATTTTCCACAGTTTATTGTGATCCACACTGTCAAAGGCTTTGGCATAGTCAATAAAGCAGAAATAGATGTTTTTCTGAAACTCTCTTGATTTTTCTATGATCCAGCGGATGTTGGCAATTTGATGTTTGATTCCTTTGCCTTTTCTAAAACCAGCTTGAACATCTGGAAGTTCATGGTTCATGTATTGCTGAAGCCTGGCTTGGAGGATTTTGAGCATTTCTTTACTAGCATGTGAGATGAGTGCAGTTGTGCAGTAGTTTGAGCATTCTTTGGCATTGCCTTTCTTTGGGATTGGAATGAAAACTGATCTTTTCCAGTCCTGTGACTACTGCTGAGTTTTCCAAATTTGCTGGCATATTGAGTGCAGCACTTTCACAGCATCAACTTTCAAGATTTGAAATAGCTCAACTGGAATTCCATCACCTCCACTAGCATTGCTCATAGTGATGCTTCCTAAGGCCCACTTGACTTCACATTCCAGGATGTATGGCTCTAGATGAGTGATCACACCATCATGATTATCTGGGTCATGAAGATCTTTTTGCACAGTTCTTCTGTGTATTCTTGCCACCTCTTTTTAATATCTTCTGCTTCTGTTAGGTCCCTACCATTTCTGTCCTTATTGATATGATATTTGCATGAAATGTTCCCTTGGTATCTCTAATTTTCTTGAAGAGATCTCTAGTCTTTCCCATTCTATGTTTTTCTCTATTTCTTTGCATATCCTATTCTTTGTGTATCCTATATTACAGTTTAAAATATATTGTGACTCACACTTAACAAAGTATTTTAATTATTCCGTTTGCTCCTTACTACCTTATTTCTCTGTTTTCAGTAGTAGTAAAACTCCCTGAAAGAGTTACCTATAATTGAAATTTCTAATTTTTCTTTGATTGTTTTCTATTCAACTACTCAAGTCAGGCTTTTACTCTCACCATTTCATGCATCAGTTCAGTTCAGTTCAGTTCAGTTGCTCAGTCGTGTCTGACTCTTTGTGACACCATGAACCACAGCACACCAGGCCTCCCTGTCTATCACCAAATCCTGAAGTCCACCCAAACCCATGTCCATCGAGTCAGTGATGCCATCCAGCCATTTCATCCCCTGTCATCCCCTTCTCCTCTTGCCCCCAATCCTTCCCAGCATCAGGGTCTTTTCCAGTAAGTCAACTCTTCGCATGAGGTGGCCAAAGTATTAGAGTTTCAGCTTCAACATCAGTCCTTCCAATGAATACCCAGGACTGATCTCCTTTAGGATGGATTTGTTGGATCTCCTTGCAGTCCAAGGGACTCTCAAAAGTCTTCTCCAACACCACAGTTCAAAAGCATCAATTTTTCAGTGCTCAGCCTTTTTCACTGTCCAACTCCCACATCCACACATGACAACTGGAAAAACCATAGCCTTGACTAGACGAAATTTTGTTGGCAAAGTAATGTCTCTGCTTTTCAGTATGCTATCCATATTTCATGCATATTTCTCTTATTTTTTTAACAATGATCTCCAAGTGGCTAAGTTTAAAGTCAATCTTCAGTCTTTACCTTACTTGACTACTTTGCAGAATGTAACAATCACTTCTTTCTTGATGTATTTTGTTTTCCTGACTTTCAGAATGCTTTATCTTTGTTCTTCTGTCTAATTGATCATGTCTTCTGAGTCAAGTTTTCATTAGCTTTCACTGCTGCCTAGATTATTCATTATTTTCTCTCCTCACATTCCTATGAATCACAGTTTTATTCAAATCTTTGCTCAAATGTAACCTTATAATGAGGTCCAATTATGGCCACTTTATTTAAAATTATGATCTTCCTACCCACACTAAATCCTATTATATTGCAATAGTTTTATTTTTCTGTTTCATGGAGACCAGATGATTTTATTCTATTTTGGATTTTTTTTCTTATTTTTAATATTTTTTTTGATAACTTCCCTCATCATAGTGCAAGTTGCATAATGGCAGGGAACATTTTTTAGTCTTATCACAAGCACCTAGAACAGTGCGAGGCATAGTAGCTTTAGTAAACATTTGCTGTATGAGTAACAAAATGGGTCATATTATTATTTCTTTAGTTGGTTATTATCTTTTAAACTCAATAAGGTTTTAGAAATGTTTAATAGAATCAAAACTTCTTATCTACATTTTGCACTAAGGAATTTGTATATGTTTAGTATTTTATGCAGTTGCATTATTTAAGATAATTTGACCTATTAGAATATTAAATCTACCTTATAATACTAATTTTAGATTTATAGTTGAGCAATTAATTTATACATTAAATTTTTTTAACTTATTTATAACTTTTGGCTATGCTGGGTCTTCATTGTAGTGTGGGCTTTCTCTAGTTGCAGACACAGGCTCTAGGCATGTGGGCTTCAGTGGTTGCAGCATACAAGCTCAAGCTGTGTTTCCTAGGCCCTAGCAGACAGGCTTGATAGTGGTGATGTACAGGCTTAGTTGCTCCATAGCATGTGGGATTCTCCCAGACCAGGGATCAAATCTGTGTCTCTTGCATTAGCAGGCAGATTCTTTACCATTGAGCCCCCAGGGAAGCCTTTCACTTTTTAAAAAAAAAATTACAGTTTATAAAATGCACACATTAAATCAAGATTTTCATTTTATTATTTAAAATTTAAATCTTACTCTATTTGTCACAGTATTTAAACACTTAAAAGTATTTAGGATTAGCCATATTTATAACTTTGTTTTTAGTTTTGGAGAGTTTTTTAAGATTATAAAGATTGTTTTTTAAAACCTGTGGAGGCTTTGTTTATTGAGTCAGAAAATAGAGGTACTTAAAGCAAAATAGTATATATCATGTGCTGTGCCGTGCTTAGTCATGTCCGACTCTTTGTGACCCCATGGACTATATAGCCCACCAGGCTCCTCTGTCCATGGAGATTCTCCAGGCCAGAGAATTAGAGTGAGTTGCCATGCCCTCCTCCAGGGCATCTTCCCAACTCAAGGATCAAACACAGGTTTCTCACATTTCAGGTGGACTCTTTACCACCTGAGCCATCAGGGAAGCCCAAGAATTCTGGAGGGGGTAACCTATCCATTCTCCAGGGGAACTCCCCAACCCAGGAGTCAAACTCCCTGACCCAAGGGTCTCCTGCATTGCAGGCAAATTTTTTACCAGCTGAATTACCAGAAGCCCAGTGTATACCATATTTAAATGCAATTTTAAATGATTTAATTGTCAACTTTATAAACCAGACCAAATATTTGTCAAACACATTAAATAGTGAATAATAAAATCTGTTAGATTTATAAATGGAATACTAAGCTTTTAAACCAGGAGTTCAAAGGTCGAAAGGCTAGGTTTCTAAACAGTAGCCTCAAATAGGTTCATTTTAATTTTATAACTGAGAAAAATCTATATACTTTTCTTTACTCCCCCAAAATTTCCTTGTGAGTACCAAAAAGCTCACATTAATATAGGAGATAATTTGCATTTACTGGAGTGAGAGGGGATATAGGCTAGCACTGGTTCCCTGAGGCGTGAGAGGAAATGGGACCTGGAGCTGATCCAAAGTTGAGAGCCAGCACTGCCTTCCACCTTTACACTCCCAAGTCCTTTTAAGAATTTATCTCCTGATCAAAGCTGACTGAGCTTTTTTTTGATGTTCTGTACTACTGATGTTTCTATTTTTTTGCATTTCTCTTCTCTCACCTATGGTTGTCTTCCTACTATTTGTGATACCACTGAGATGATTGGTTTGCTGCCAACAGGAGGAACTGGAAAAAAAAAAAAAAAACCTTTTCCTAGAGACAATTTACCCCTAAAATCACTAGAGCACTTTTGTAGGAGGAAGGTACGGTCTCTTATCCCAGAAGATAAAATGTGTGTGAATTCCAGTCAGAATGGCAATCATCAAAAAATCCACAAATAATAAATGCTGGAGAAGGTGTGGAGAAAAAGGAACAATCCTGCACTGTTGGTGGGAATATAACCTGATACAGCCACTATGAAGCCAGTATGGAGATTACTCAAAAAACTGTGAGTGGAACTACCATATGACCCAGAAATCCCACTGCTTGGCATATACCTTGAAGAAGGCAAAATTGAAAAAGGCACGAGTACACCAATGTTCATTGCAGCACTATTTACAATAGCAAGGACACGAAAAGCAACCCAGATGTCCAACATCAGATAAATGGATAAAGAAACAGTGGCACATGCATTTAGTGGAATGCTACTCAGCCACTAAAAGGAACACGTTTTTTTGAGTCCGACCTAAAAAGGTGAATGAACCTAGAGCCTATTATACAGAGTGAAGTAAGTCAGAAAGAGAAAAACAAATATTTTATATTAATGCATATATATAGAATCTAGAAAGGTGGTACCAATGAACCTAATTACAGGTCAATAATAGAGTTACAGACATAGAAAACAGACTTATGGACATGGCTAGGGGAGAAGAAGGAGAGGGTGGGATGAATGGAGAAAGTAACATGGAAGCAAATACACAAACACGTGTAAAATAGATAACCAATGAGAATGTGTTGTACAACACAGGGAACTCAAACTGGGGCTCTACAACAACCAAGAGGGGTGGGAAAGTATGGGAGGTGGGAGGGAGGTTAAAGAGGGAGAGGATGCCTGTATGCCTATGGCTGTCTCATGTTGATCTAGCAATATTGTGAAGCAGTTTTCCTTCAATTAAAAATAAAGAAGTTTGAGGCAAGGAAGGGGAAAAAAATGTGTGTGGATTTTTTTTTTTTTTGATGCTGTATATAAGTTCCAAGGCAGAAAAGAAGAAAGGGAGAAACATTCCAGAGCAGAAAGGCAATAAGAATAGGGACACTGAGGTGGGAGACTGGCCCAGCATTTTAGTATAACATAACACAGAACATTATTTATATAGTGACAATGATTTTTTTAGATTAGCATATCAGATATAATTATATGTATTTGCATAATTTATGGGAATTTTTTGATCCAAAGCCTATATATTTTGTCTATTTAACCTTCAAGCTTTCAAGAGTACTTGGTCGAGAATTTTCTGAACAATGTAAAACAAAACCCAAAGGAATTAATAAAAACAGCAGGACACAAGCATCACAAGGTCAAAGGCTATATGGACTGCACAATCATTGTAATCTATCATTAGATGACCTACAGAGGGATAAATGTCTCTTGGGTGAATGTTAGGAAGCCAGGTTTCTTCTTCCTTAAACTACTTCACTGCTGCACATCTTGTTAATCTTTTTTAAATAAAATAATAATGATACAGGAGTACTGTGAATAGATAATGGAAGAGTAGGTAAGGGAAAATTTTAGATTTGCAAGAAGTAAATATGATTATTATTTAGCTCAGTATCCTCATTGATTTGGTGTTATAAAGTGTACAAAATATGCCATCATAATCTATAAATGTTATAAAGAGAGGTGGATCACTGACAACTTCCTTTATCAGATTAAGCAACAGTTCTTACATTAGAAAAGTGGAAATCATACCCAAACTGCTACATAAAAATAAATTATGCTCAGTAGTTTTAAAAACTGATTTGTTAGCATTTTAAACTTATGAATATAGACATTTGAACAGATAGAGTGAATTCTCATTGGTTTCCAGAGACATTGAACATTTTTTGAAAACAGAGGCTATTCTTTCTTTTTACATTTTTTAAAAAGATTTTTTTATTGGTTTGCTTATTTTTTGGCTGTGATGGGTCTTAGTTTCTGCACAAGGATCCCTCTAGCTGCAGGGGCGGGCTACTCCCACAGAGTGTGAGTTTCTCATTGTGGCGGCTTCTGTTGTTGTGGAGCACAGGCTCTAGGGCTTGCAGGCTTCAGTAGTTGGGGCTCACGGGCTCTAGAGCACCGGCTCAGTAGTTGTGGTATGCAGGCTTAGCTGCTCCATGGCATGTGGCATCTCCCTGGACCAGGGATTGAATCGGTGTCCCTTGCATTGCAAGGTGGATTCTTAACCATTGGACCACCAGTGACGCCCCAAGAACAGAGGATTTTCTTGATGGCATCTTTCATGTCTCTGTTCCTCAGACTGTAGATTATCGGGTTGAAAAATGGGGCAAGGACAGCAAACATCAGTGCAGTGGCCTTGTCCAGTAGGGGTGGGAAAGAGACAGAGAAACGCAGGTACATGAGTGTCACGCTGCCAAAAAACAGGAAGAAAATAGTAATGTGGGCTGCACAAGTGGAGAATGCCTTCTGACGGCTCTTACCTGAGGGAATTCTCAGGATCACAACAATGATTCTTAAATAGGAAAGGGTGATGATACAAACAGAAGTCAGGATGGAAATAGCATGAATCACATCTTCGATCAGACTCATAGATGTATCTGTACAGGCTAAGCGTAATACAGGTTCAAAGTCACAGAAGAGTTGATGGATTTGGTTGGGACCACAGAAGGGAAGAGTAGAAATCCACACAATCTCGGGCAGTAGCATAAGGAAGCCAAAGATGCTAGAACCAGTGGAGAGTTGGATGCATAGTCGAGGGGTCATAATGGTTGCATAGTGGAGGGGGTGGCAGATGGCAACATACCTATCAATGGCCATCACTGTGAGGACTAGGGCTTCTGTGACCCCAAGTGAGTGAAAAAAATACATTTGCAGGAGGCAGCCAATGAAAGAAATAGTCTTCTCTTTACTGACAAGGTTGGAGAGCATCTTGGGGATGGTCACTGTGGTGTACCAAATCTCCAGGAAGGAGAAGATGCTGATGAAATTGTACATGGGGTTGTGGAGACGTGCATCCAGCTGGACAGCAAAGAAGATCATGAAATTTCCAACAATAATAAACACGTAAATTAAGAACAAAGGAATGAAGAATAAGAGACTGCCCTTCTCAAACTGTGGGAAATCAGAGAAATAAAACTCAGTCACCATTGTCTGATTCTCCTGATCCATGTTTTCAGGTGTTTCACTTGTTGGCTGGTGAAATCAAACATAAAGAGTCAGAACTCTACCTAATGTAAATAACCTATATAAACTTCCTTTTTAAGCAGCTCATCAGCCTTGAAATGAGGTTGATTAAATTAAACAAAATGTGTATGTGCATTGCTTTACAAATTATAGAGTGAGTATGTCTAACTGGAAAATACATTTTTAGTAATTATAACACATTGTATTATCAACTATCTTGAGAGCTAAGCAAACAGTTTTGCTATTTGGACATTTAAATTGGTACAAACTCTCCTGAATGGCAATTTGACAATCTTTTTAAAGAGTTTTGAAACTTTTTAGAGGCTTCCTTTCACCATATAGCCCAAGAAAATTATTTTAAATATTAAAACAAATACAAGGATATTCATTGGAATATTTATTGTAATAGCAAACTAGAAACACCTAAAATAGATAGACATTTTTATTTTTGACAGTAAACATTAGAGACACAAAATGAGTTGTGACAAAATGATCCCCTTTGTGGATAAAAATAAAACTATTTTAAGTGCGTATCTTAAAAATCAAGTGCAGGTACTGTCTTCCCTTGCTGGTTTCATAGTTAGAAAAACAGTAAAGAGAAGAATTAAATATCATACTGAATTCAATTTACTTTGAAACCCAACAGCTTAGACCCATGCAATATACCTTTGTGTGCAAATTAATCTTAATCTAGGTTAGTTAGTGGTCAGTGGTAAAGAGCATTAGCTAACAGTTGAAATATACTAATCGAGAAATCACACTCTACGAGTGGTTTGATGACATTTCAAAAACTTTGATTAGCAGTCTATAGCCAGAGGCAGATGGTTTCAAGTATCCAGAATGGCATCTTCCAATGTATACTTAGATCCTCAGTTGCCTGACTCTTTGCAACCTTTTGGATTGGAGCCCACCAGGCTACTCTAGGGGCTTCCCTGGCAATCAGATGATAAAGAATCTGTCCACAATGCAAGAGACCCAGGTTCGATCCCTGGGTAGGGAAGATCCCCTGGAGAAGGGACTGGCAACCCACTCTAATATCCTTGCCGGGAAAATTCCATGGACAGAGGATCCTGGTGGGCTACAGTCCATGGGGTTGTGACTAATACTTAGACTTTCAGGCTACTCTGTCCATGGGATTTTTCAGGCAAGAATATTGCAATGGGTTGCCATTTTTCTTCTTCAAGGGATTTTCCTGCCCCAAGACACAAACCTGCGTCTCCTGTATTGCCTTTATTGCAGGTGGGTTAATTAACTGTTAAGCCTTCAGGAAAATGGGTTTATTAATTAGCATAGGGCAGATTTTCTCAGCTTCAGCACTACTAACATTGTGTATTAGATAAATTTTTGCTAGGATTGAGGAAGAGAGAGGTTTTCCATGCATTATAGGACATTTGGTAGCAGTTCTAGCTTTTACTAGAAATCAATAGCCCAGACCTTTTCCTCAGTCATGAAAAACAAAATGTCTCTAGAAATGGCTAAAAATTTCTGAAGGGGAGCAGTGGGAGTAAAATTGTCCCAGCTGAAAATCAGCAGCATAAAGAACTTTAGGTTTCTAATTTTAGTTAAAAACCAGGTGACCAAGACATGTGGCCTGGCTAGAAATAAACCTAAACCACTTCTTGAAATAGTATTAGAATAAGAGCTTGTCATGCCGCCTATGCAGTGTGGAAGGGTGGAGTAGACCCATGATTCATTCATTTCTGTGCTCCTCCCTTAGCAGAGGATCTATCACTTGATTTCACCATGTTAGTTTTTCCTCCAGTGAGAATTTGCTGACATTTTGTCTGTGATAGAACCTTTCATTCATTCTATTCAGAGAGACTAAGGAATAGAGTTGGAACTCCCTTGGTTTGATATTAATTTTTGTACCTGCTTGTTAGTAAATATTTGTGTGCCTAGCAAAATTCTGAGACTTGCCTTCAATGAACTAGCTGATAGTTTAGCTCTTATACATAGGGCTTCTATAATTTTGTGATGTGACAGGAGTGATAAATAACACTAGGATGTTAATCAGACTTCAATGTATAAATGCATCAAGTAAACACATATACCTTAAATTTATACAGTGTTATATGTCAATTATATCTCAATTATTAAAAATTTAAATAAATAAACAAATAAGGCAGCAGAGGTAAAGAGTCATAATTCTAGTGGCTGAGTAAAAAAAGATCTCTCAAGGGCTAATGTCCCAGACAAAATTTAATAGGTTATCTTATGACCATCTCTAGTCCTATAACACGCATTATCCAAATCCCTTATTTCTGAACTACTTACTATCTTTCCCTCTACCTCATGTGCCTACAAAATGTCAATAAATCTTCTACAAGTCTTAATTTAAAGCCAACAGAAAAATAATCTGGTTCTCTGTGCCTCTTCCCCTATGTAGGGCACTCATCCATATGCCAAAGTACAGAGCCCACCCTTCATCCCATACCTACCTCTTTCAGAAACTTAGAGGGCTCCCACCTATTTCCCAAATGTCTTCATTTTCACTGTTCTGCACTCCAGCAAATCAGAAGGTTCTAGCCACAATCACAAATCTAGGTTCTCGGGGACTAGTTAGTAGAGTAGGGAATGGCTTGCTTCCGTAGGGTTCTCGCTCAGAGCCTAGAGGAAACCAACTCCACGTCCCATGTGGTTAATTAGGAAAACACCTTCTGCCATGCTCCCTTTCAGGGAGTTGCCATACCTATGAGAAACTAGGTCTTTGAGTTAGGCTAGAAACCAGAAGGGAAGAGATGCTTCATTTCTTTTCTGAACAAAGTGTGAAAGAATTGTTTGTATAAAAAGTGTCTGCCGAGACAGAGGAAGGTTAAGGAACAAGAGGAGTTAAGCTAACAAAATGTGGTTTCTTCACTCTTCATTGAAACAGATTCAGAGCAGTTTGGTGATAGCATAGCACAATTCTGAAGGATATTCTAGAAAATTCGCTCAGCCATTGTGCAGCACTCAGCAGAACTTCTTCAGAAGGATCTAGGGTATTAAAGGACCATTAGCAGGGGTGGTGGGAAGGAGGGGTTCATGTGTATGAGATTTCGCCGGCTTCAATGGTTTCAGAGGCAGATGGCCCCAGAAGCTGGAGTCAGAATTTAACATTTCTTGACTTCAAGATAAAGCTTACTATTAAACTATTTGATCCAATTTCTTACCACTTGCTCTAGTTATTAGCTCTTTGATCTTCAATATCTTTAGTTTATTTTTTACTACTGACTTCTCCCTCTCTTCCAAGCCTGCACATTTTACTACTATGTCATAGTATCTAAGAAACTATATACCTACTATAACTTAAAGAAAGTTATCCTTGATTACATTACCTGCTCTAGTTCTCCCATCTTTTCATTATCAAATGTCTCAAACATCATCCATATTGGTTGACTCATTTGTGTAAATTTTATTCATTCATCTTCCACAGACTATGCAGAAGCCATAAGGCTAAAATTATATTAGCTCCTCATTTGCCAATGATCCTCTAACCACAACATTTTATTGCCATTTTTTCAGTTTTTATTTTCCCTGACAGATATTCACCCAGCAAATATATCCAAGGTGGTTTTAAGACATTGGTAGGCTTCCCTGGTGGCTCAGAATCTGCTTTCAATGTGGGAGACCTGAGTTTGATCCTTGGGTCTGGAGGACTCCCCTGGAGGAGGAAATGGCTCCCCATTCCAGTATTCTTCTCTGGAGAATCCCATGGACAGAGGAGCCTAGAGGGCTACAGTCCACGGGGTCACAGAGAGTTTGACATGATTGAGCAACTAACACTTCCAACACTTTAAGACATTGAGAATAGGGAATAATAATAATAAAACTAGATCATTTCCAAATCTTACTCATTGATTATTTATTTGTTCTTGTACTTTTTTTTTCTTTGATTTTCATGACACAGCTGTATCTTTGTTCTCTTAGTTCCCTGGATATTTTGGAACAAGACAGTAAGACAGACTTAAGTTCTAATTCTGACTTTGTCACCTTCTTAGCTACATGACTATGGGGATGATACATAAGTCATTTAAACCTTAGTTTCCTTACTTTTAAAGTGGTTGATAATAATGACCAATTTGTAAGAATATTGAAATGATGAAGTGAGAAGAAATATATAATTGCCTTGGTGCATTTTTAGCACATACTTAACCCAGTAAATAATACTTATGTATTATATTCCTCCACTTATAATCTTCTAGTCTCTCTTGCTATTTCTGACACTGGTTTTCAACTATCTAGTGCATCCTCATAGTTTAGTTATAATCTTTATTTAACACTTATATCTAAGTCCATAGACTTTTCACCTTTCCTAAAGTCTACTTCTTCATCCTTAATGGCAATGAGAAATTTCTACTTATAAGTTTGTCCACATACTCAAAATAAGATATCTATAACTCATCTTATAATTGCCTCCCTTTACTAGCTTTTGTTTTTCTGTTACTGTATTTATCAATAATGGTGCCTGACAAACTAACTCAAATTTAAAATCTATCTCTTTAATGCTCTTTTTTCTAACATGCCCTACACAGAGTCATTTGTCAGATTATTCATATTTATTCTTATCCCTTTTATCCTTTAGCTTCATTATTACTGTCTTATTTAGGTCTTTATTCCAAACCATTGCAGAAAAGAGTCTGATGCCTGAATAGTGGTGAATAAATGCTAGTTAAATGAATTAATGACATTTCTCATTTCCATAATTTCTCTACATTCTACACATTAAAGTGCAATTTTGTGCACTAATATCCACTCTTAAATTACTTAATAACTTCATACTGCTTGCAAAATATATTTAAAAAATCCCAACACTTGACATTCTAGAACTCCAAATCCACCTAACTTAATCCTCCAATGCTGTTTCTCCACTGATTCACTCTACAAGCTCTCTGTTTCAAACCAAATATATTTAATATCCTACATAGTTCTTGTATTTTTACTGCTAGACCTTTGTTTATCCTCTTCATTAAGTATATGGTACTTGAGTTCCATGTAAGTCCCTGGGATGTGTACTAGAAATTTAAATATGAATAGATAATTATAGATCACCATTAAATTTCTTAGAATCTGGACATATAACTAGATAATTTCAACAGCATATGTATATACCAGATGCTTTAGGAACACCAAAGAATACCCCCCTCCCCCTGGGAATCAAGAAAGTCTTCCTGCAGAAGACGGTAATGTACTGAAACTTGAAAGGTTAGTAGAAATTACAGAGGTGAAGTGTGTGCCTATATTTTGGGTGGAAAGAAGAAAGACAGGGTTGAAATTTCAGGAAGAGGGGAGAATAGGAAAAAACCCAAAGCATGATAGATAAAATAGCCTTGTGAGAGTATGGCTACAAACAATTTGGTTGCTGGGACTTACAGTTCAAGGCAGGGAATAGACTGGAAAATAGAAAATTGTAAAGCAAAAGCTCAAGAATGTCTTTATTTTCCCTGCCTTCCTCCTTAGTTAAACCAAGTCCTATTAAATGATACTGCAAGTTAAGTGAAAGATCATTTCAGAGAATATATATTTGGGAATAATTAAAGTTGTCATCAAAGGGAAAGATTAATCTTTAGCTAATTTTGAGTTTTGAGACTCAAGGTTCAATTTCACCCTTGCATTTTTTGGCTATGTGAACTGGAGCAAGCCTTTAACTGCTCTGAATTGTTCCATCTGCAAAATGGAAATAACTCTTGTCTTGGCTACCTCATACAAGGTAGCTTTTTATATTTAATTGTGGTATAAAAAAGTGTGTATATAAAATTTACCATGTTAATCATTTTAAGCTTACAAATTCTTTTTCTAAAGAATTAAATGAAAGCAAGGGAGACTCAAAAGGGAGATGATATGTGTGTATATATATATACACACATATATGTCTGGCTCTGGGTGAGTGACCACACCATCGTGATTGTCTGGGTCATTGGGATCTTTTTTGTGCAGTTCTTCTGTGTATTCTTGCCACCTCTTCTTAACATCTTCTGCTTCTGTTAGGTCCATACCATTTCTGTCTTTTATTGAGCCCATCTTTGCATGAAATGTTCCCTTGGTATCTCGAATTTTCTTGAAGAGATCTCTAATCTTTCCCATTCTATTGTTTTGCTCTGTTGCTTTGTAGTGACCAATTAGGAAGGCTTTCTTATTTCTCCTTGCTATTCTTGGAACTCTGCATTGAAATGGATATTTATCTTTCCTTTTCTACTTTACCTTTCACTTCTCTTTTCTCAGCTATCTGTAAGGCCTCCTCAAACAACCATTTTGCCTTTTTGCATTTCTTCTTCTTGGGGATGGTTTTGGTTACTGTACAATGCTAGGAACCTCTGTCCAAAGTTCTTCAGGCACTCTATCAATTCTAATACCTTGAATCTATTTGTCACTTTCAATGTATAATCATAAGGGATTTGATTTAAGTCACACCTGAATGGTCTAGTGGTTTTCCCTACTTTCTTCAATTTAAGTCTGAATTTGGCAATGGAGTTCATGACCTGAGCCACAGTCAAATATATAAAATTATGACTCATTCACCTAGTTTTATGGCTGAAACCAGCACCTTGTAATTATCCTCCAATTAAACAATAAATTTTAAAAAAATGAATGTGTATTTAAAACTTCAAAAATATATTATTATCATCATCATTATCATCATCTCAGCAGAAGTGGAAAACAGTGAAAAATGAGTGAAAGGCTGAGAAGAAAGTAGTGTTTACTGGTGGTCTGTTTCAGAGAAGTGTGATCTTGAGAGAAGTCTATCCTGACACCCATTGTCATTCTGGGCCCCAGTGCCTAGATCTCTACTCCCCTATGAGAGATAAGATTATTTAGCCACAGGAAAGTTTTGAGACCTGACCCCCTCAGGGATGTCTAGTTACCGTAAGACACGCTTCCTCTAACAGGTCCCTTAGAGGGGAGAATGAGATGCGACACTTTTTAAAGATCCTGTATTATCTAAAGAGAAACTCCCAGGAAAGATAATCTTTCCATTCTAGATACTCCAGAAAGAGTGCAGAAACATCTATAGTCTCACCAACAAACTAGCAGAAGGGGCAGATTGTTGCAGAGGTTCTGTGGAACATTCTTGTGGTCTCAGGCAAGGTACGTGGTAAACCAGTTGAGCATGCTAACCTGTGTTTGGTACCCAAATTAACCAGGTCCTTCGGGTTACATTTTATTTCAGTGTAAAATTTTCTCAGAATATGAAGTAAAACTTCATATGTTTAGAACTGCATTATATAAGTAAATAAATTAGGAAGGATATTAAGAAGAATATTATTCATCTAACAGATGAAGATACTGATGGCATCTAAGGTCTTTCCAGCACTAAAATTTTGAAGTCCAAAGAACTGTGGGTCCCTGGGGACTTATAGAGAATTTTACTTCTTTATTTCTAGGATTGCAATCTAATTCAAGTCTCTTTTTACTCTACAATGAAAATCTATAGGTTGAACTCCTTGGGAATTCCTGATTATCTGTCATTCCAGGGTTTTCTTAAATGTTCTTTATGTGTCTCAGAAGCAAAAATTAATATTTTATTCAACTTTATATAGCCCTTGAGCCTTCAGAGAGCTTCCCAGGTGGCACTAGTGGTAAAGAACCTGCCTGCCAATGCAAGAGATATAAGACACACAGGTTCTATCTCTAGGTTGGGAAGAGCCCCTGGAGGAGGGCATGGCAACCCACTCTGGTATTTGTTCCTGGAAAATCCCATGGACAGAGGAGCCTGGCAGGATACTGTCCATTGGGTTGCAAGAACTCAGACATGGCTTAGCACACACTTATGCACAAACCTTCAGCAGTGATTGGCACCTAGCAGAGGATCAATAAATATATGAATGTAATTGAATTGATGTACAGATGATAGATAAAAATGTAAACTTGCTAGTGAGAAGAGCCTCACTCAAAATAAGAAATAGTCACTCTAGCTGCCTTTTATAAGCCACTTAGCTCTGAAATTCCATCTTTTTATAGCTCCATGCTCTCTTGCTTTATCCATCTGTGTTCTCTATAATGACTATTCAGGATGGCCATTCTCTGCGACTTTAGGCTGAGAAGAGATAACACACAAGAGACAGAAATGTGGCTGCTTCCAACAGAGAAAACTCAGATCTCCCACATCTTTCTCAGTGCGTGCCCTCTGCCTTTCTGCTTCACTGGTGTCTGCTCCCTTCCAAAACTTGGCTCTCCTATTTTTCTTCCTCAAGACTTGAGATATAAGGCAAGAGGCATCTTCTAAAACTAATTTTCCTAGTTTTCAATACATTTATTTTAACCTCTGCTTGGCCTGAGTGGAGGGAAAAACACATTAGCTCTATCATCTCATACCTAGGACAGTCATAAACACATAGCAGTACTCAGAGAAGAAAACAGAATGAATGATGAATCCTGATATAAATTTCCCAGTGTGGTACAAATAATAATAGTGACTAAAGACCTAAAGACCAAAATTCCAGTTATTGCTTTGGATCCTAGCTATGTGAATTTGGGAAATGCCTTTTCCCCTCTGGTTCTCAATTTCTCTACCTGTAAAACAATAATAATAATCTCCCTAGCATGCATGCATACCTGCTCAATTGCTTCAGCCATGTCTGACTCTTTGCAAACTCATGGACTGTAGTCTACAAGGCTCCTCTGCCCATGGGATTTCCCAGGCAAGAATATCAGAGTGGATTGCCATTTCCTCCTCCAGGGGATCTTCCTGAATCAGGAATCGAACCCAGGTCTCCTGCATTTCTGGCATGTTCTTTACAGTCTTATTTGGGTCTCCTGCATTGTAGGCAGATCCTTTACCATCTGAGCCACCAGGTGAAAATGCAAAAAAGATGTGTTAAATATCATGAAAGAAGAAAACATAAAGTATTCTTAAGAGAGGGTGTTTACTTCCGGCAGTGAGAATCAGGGAGACTTTTATGATAATGGGAGCATTTATTGGATATTGGCAATTGGATTCCAACAGAAAGAGATCAAGAACATGGAAGAAAAGAATGATATAAAAATAAAACTCAGGAAATTGGTCCTATATGGCAGAGCAGATGAGCATACAGAAAAATATTTGGCTTAAAGCTTTGACTAGAAGACAGTGAATGACAAATACGTGATACTGCTTATATGTGGAATCCAAAAAATGGTACAAATAAACTCATTTACAAAGCAGAAATAAAGCTACAGATATAGAAGACAGATTTACGGTGATCAGGGGAAAGGGGGCCAGGAGGGATAAACTGAAAGATGGAAGTTGACATAGACACAGTACTATTGTGGTATTCAAAAATATATAAAATAGACAGGTCAGGGGTGGCGGCCGAGAGGAACTACCCCACGTCCAAGGAAAGGAGCAATGGCTGCACTTTGCTGGAGCAGCCGTGAAGAGATACCCCACATCCAAGGTAAGAGAAACCCAAGTAAGACAGTAGGGGCTGTGGGAGGGCATCAGAAGGCAGACAGACTGAAATCACAATCAAAGACAACTGGCCAATCTGATCACATGGACCACAGCCTTGTCTAACTCAATGAAACTAAGCCATGCCATGTGGGGCCACTCAAGATGGAAGGGTCATGGTGGAGAGAATGTGGTCCACTGGAGAAGGGAATGACAAACCACTTCAGTATTCTTGCCTTGAGAACCCCATGAACAGTATGAAAAGGCAAAAAGATAGGACACTGAAAGATGAACTCCCCAGGTCAATAGGTGCCCAATAAGCTACTGGAGATCAGTGGAGAAATAACTCCAGAAAGAATGAAGGGATGGAGCCAAAGCAAAAACAATACCCAGTTGTGGATGTGACTGGTGATAGAAGCAAGGTTCAGTGCTATAAAGAACAATATTGCATAGGAACCTGGAATGTTAGGTACATGAATCAAGGCAAATTGGAAGTGGTCAAACAGGAGATGACAAGAGTGAACATCAATCAACATTTAAGGAATCAGCAAAATAAGATGGATTGGAATGGGTGGATTTAACTCAGATGACGATTATATCTACTACTGTGGGCAGGAATCTCTTAGAAAAAATGGAGTAGCCAGGATGGTCAACGAAAGAGTCTGAAATGCAGTACTTGGATGCAATCTAAAAAATGACAGAATGATCTCTGTTCATTTCCAAGGCAAACCATTCAATATCACGGTAATCCAAGTCCATGCCCTGACCAGTAATGCTGAAGAAGCTGAAATTAAATGGTTCTATGAAGACCTATGAGACCTTCTAGAACTAACATCCAAAAAAGATGTCCATTTCATTAAAAGGGATTGGAATGCAAAAGTAGGAAGTCAAGAAATACCTGAAGTAACAGGCAAATTTGGTCTTGGAGTACAAAATGAAGCAGGGCAAAGGCTGATAGAGTTTTGCCAAGAGAATGCACTGATCATAGTAAAGACCCAAACACCCTCTTCCAACAACACAAGAGAAGACTCTACACATTGACATCACCAGATGGTCAACACCGAAATCAGATTGATTATATTCTCTGCAGCCAAAGATGGAGAAGCTCTATACAGTCAGCAAAAACAAGACCAGGAGCTGACTGTGGCTCAGATCATGAACTCCTTATACCAAGTTCATACTTAAATCAAAGAAAGTGGGGAAAAACACTAGACCATTCAGGAATGACCTAAATTAAATCCCATATGATTATACAGTAGAAGTGAGAAATAGATTTAAGAGACTAGATCTGATAAAGTGCCTGATGAACTGTGGACGGAGGTTCATGAAATTGTACAGGAGACAGGGACCAAGACCATCCACAAGGAAAAGAAATGCAAAAGAGCAAAATGGCTATCTGAGGAGACCTTACAAATGGCTGTGAAAAGGAGAGAAGCGAAGAATAAAGGAGGAAAGGAAAGATATACCCATTTGAGTGCAGAGTTCCAAAGGATAGCAAGGAGAGATAAGAAAGCCTTCGTCAGTGATCAGTGCAAAGAAATAGAGGGAAATGATATAATAGGAAAGACTAGAGATCTCTTCAAGGAAATCAGAGATACCAAGGGAACATTGGTATTGCAAAGATGATCTCAATAATAGACAGAAATGGTATGGACCTAACAGAAGCAGAAGATATTAAAAAAGAGGTGGCAAGAATACACAGAAGAACTATACAGAAAGATCTTCACCACCCAGATAATCCTGATGCTGTGATCACTCACCTAGAGCCAGACATCCTGGAATGTGAAGTCAAGTGGGCCTTAGGAAATATCACTATAAAAAAAGCTAGTGGAGGTGATGGAATTCCAGTTGACCTATTTCAAATCCTAAAAGATGATGCTGTGAAAGTGCTGCACTCAATATGTCAGCAAATTTGGAAAACTCAGCAGTGGCCATAGGACTGGAAAAGGTCAGTTTTCATTCCAATCCCCAAAAAGGCAATGCCAAAGAATGCTCAAATTACTGCACAATGGCACTCATCTCACATGCTAGTAAAATAATGCTCAAAATAACCCTAGCCAGGCTTCAGCAATACATGAACCACGAACTTCCAGATGTTCAAGCTGGTTTTAGAAAAGTCAGAGGAATCAGAGATCAAATTGCCATCATTTGCTGGATCATCAAAAAAGCAAGAGGGTTCCAGAAAAAACATTTAATTCTTCTGTATTGACTATGCAAAGCCTTTTACTGCGTGGATCACAATAAACTGTGGAAAATTCTGAAAGAGATGGGAATACCAACCCAACTGACCTGCCTCTTGAGAAACCTGTATGCAGGTCAGGTAGCAACAGTTAGAATTGGACATGGAACAACATACTAGTTCCAAATAGGAAAAGGAGTACGCCACGGCTGTATATTGTCACCCTGCTTATTTAACTTACATGCAGAAGCACTGCATATGCATCATGAGAAACAGTGGACTGAAAGAAGCACAAGCTGGGATCAAGATTGCTGGGAGAAATGTCAATAACCTCAGATATGCAAATGACAGCACACTTATGGTAGAAAGTGAAGAAGACGTAAAGAGCCTCTTGATGAAAGTGAAAGAAGAGAGTGAAAAATCATGGCATCCTGTCCCATCACTTCATGGCAAGTAGATGGGGAAACTGTGGCTGATTTTATTTTTCTGGGCTCCAAAATCACTGCAGATGGTGATTGCAGCTATGAAATTAAAAGAGATTCCTTGGAAGGAAAGTTATGATCAACCTAGACAGTATATTAAAAAGCAGAGACATTACTTTGTCAACAAAGGTCCATCTAGTCAAGGCTTGGTTTTTCCAGTAATCACGTATGGATGTAAGAGTTGGACTATAAAGAAAGCTAAGCACTGAAGAATTGATACTTTTGAACTGTGGTGTTGGAGAAGACTCTGGAGAGTCCCTTGGACTGCAAAGAGATCCAGTCAGTCCATCCTAAAAGAAATCAGTCCTGTGTGTTCATTGGAAGGACTGATGTTGAAGCTGAAACTCCAATACTTTGGCCACCTGATGTGAAGAGCTGACTTATTTGAAAAGACACTGATGCTGGAAAAGATTGAGGGCAGGAGGAGAAAGGGACGACAGAGGATGAGATGGTTGGATGGCATCACCAACTCAATGGACATGAGTTTGGGTAAACACCAGGAGTTGGTGATGGACTGGGAGGCCTGGCATGCTGCAGTTCATGGGGTCACAAAGAACTGGACACGACTGAACAACTGAATTGAATAAAGACCTGCTGCATAACACAGGGAACTCTACATAGTAATCTGCAGTGATCTATATGGGAAAAGAATCTGAAAAAGATGGACCTGTGTATATGTATAATTGATTCACATCGCTGTACACCTGAAACTAACCAACACTGTGAATCAACTACACCTCAATAATTTTTTAAATTAATAAATAAATTGAAATCCATAAAGATAAGAAAAAGAAAAAAAATTGATTGGAACCTGAAGAGAAAAGACAATAATATATTTAAGTTTATAAATATCTTAATAAATATCCTTGGGTTTATCCTTTAATGTTTCTGAAAAGACAAGGGACAGTAAGACCATGCATAGAAATATTCATTTGTAGAAGACTTACCTCCGCCAGTGAAAAAGATGTTAAAATAGTTAAGAGATATTCATACTGCTATACTTAAGTTTAATTAGCCTTTCAAAAAATTTAGTTGCCTTTTCTTCCCAACAATTAGATGTTGGCCTGAGTTCTGTTGAAGCTGATTTTTGTGACATTTTCTCCAAGGTTGCCAAAGTTGTTAGAGAAGCTTTTTTTTTTTTTTTAATTTCAGGATTATCTCCTCCTCCCTTTGGTTCTTAGATGTGGTCTTTCTGGGAAAAATGGGATGTGCAAGGGTGAAATTGCATGTTTGTCCAAAATTCAATGGCCACTTTTCAGGTATACTGTGATTCTGAAGAGACTCTTAGTCTGAGCACCTATCAATATCAACCACTGAGAGAAGAGAAAGAGAGGGAGTTACAGAGAAAGCAGAGGACAGAAGGGATACTTTCTTGTGTCTGGGTACCTATGCGCTAAATGAAAAATAGACTTGCTTCTATGAAACCAACAGAAAAGAGGCAGAGAGATAAAGGTAGCCAACCTGAGATTAGATAGCAGAGCTATAAAATATGAGTGAGCAATTGAAGACTTATTGAGTGACGTGTTCTTGATGGGGTTTTATATTTTTTAATTGCTTTTCTAAAGAACAGAAATTGAGAATACTCTAAAAGAAAGGTACATGTTTTAAAGCTAAACACAGAGTGGGATGAAAAACTCAGAAATTAAAAAAAAATTGACTGCACCTCCAGAAAACAATTCCAGGGAATTAAAATTGTGTGCTGATTTGTGTTTTCTTCATATCATTTGAAGATGTTTACAAAAAGATTCATTTAGAGGTTCAAAAGCAAGCATTTCAGATGTTCCTGCATAGAGGTGCAGCTGGAAAGATTTCTAACTGGCCTTTTAGGGCCCCAGCATCAGGTTAAGTAACTGATTACAGAAAAGAGCAAAGCAATATTCAATAAGTAATCACCATCCAAATTTCAGAAGTTTTTAGTCTCCTTTCTTTCCTTCCCAGGTGACAATGGTGATGACCAGTGGGAATCAGACAAGGGTGACTGAGTTCCTCTTCTCTGTGTTCCCACATTTACGTGAAGGTGGCCTCTTATTCTTTATTCTTTTGCTTCTCATCTATGGATTTATCATAACTGGAAACCTAATGATATTCTTTGTCACCCAGCTGGATGTGGCCTTGCACACCCCCATGTATTTCTTCATCCGTATTCTCTCTTTCCTGGAGATCTGGTATACCACGACCACCATCCCCAAGATGCTCTCCTGCCTAGTCAGTGAGCAGAAGACCATCTCTCTTGCTGGTTGCCTTCTGCAGATGTACTTCTTCCACTCACTTGGCATCACAGAAGGCTGTATCCTGACAACAATGGCCATTGACAGGTACATAGCTATCTGCAGCCCCCTCCATTACCCAACCATTATGACTCCCAAACTCTGTATCCATCTGACAGCTGGGTCCTGCCTTTGTGGCTTCCTCCTGGTGCTCCCTGAGATCGCATGGATTGGCACCCTGCCCTTCTGTGGCTCCAATCAGATCCAGCAGATCTTCTGTGACTTCACCCCTGTGCTGAGCTTGGCCTGCACAGATACATCATTGGTGGTCATTGTGGATGCCATCCATGCAGTGGAGATGCTGGCCTCCTTCCTGGTCATCGCCCTGTCCTACCTCCGGATCATTGTGGTGATTCTGCAAATGCCCTCGGCTGAAGGCCGCCACAAAGCTTTTTCTACCTGTGCTGCCCACCTTGCTGTGTTTTTCCTGTTTTTTGGCAGTGTGGCTCTCATGTACTTGCGATTCTCAGCCACCTACTCAGTGTTTTGGGACACAGCAATTGCTGTCGCTTTTGTTATCCTCGCTCCCTTCCTCAATCCCATTATCTATAGCCTGAGAAATAAGGATATGAAAGATGCAATTGGGAGGCTCTTCAGCTATCAGAAGAGGGCCAGTAGGGTTGAGAGATAGATCTAGATCTCTCTAGACTCTGAAAATACTCGTGGAAGTCCAGCTTTGCACTGTTTCTTGTCTTGTTCATGATTATGCTCTTTTTCTATTGTCACAGCTACTTGTTCTGTTATTACAAACAAGGATGAAAAACTGCTGCATCCAGGTCCTTGGGAGTGATTGCAGAGCCTATTCACATTGATGTAGTTGTGGTAGCTGAAAGCAGGATACATGGGTTTTCCTGCTTTATCGTGCAGGCAGGCTTCTTCCTCACACTCTATTAGCAAGACTCTGGCCCTTGTTTTCTGTGGGCCCAAGTGCTGGTGGGGCCAGAGAGCAGGACTGAAGAAGCATAAAAGACATCATGGTGCTCGACATTGCTGTTAACTTTTCCCCAATCCTCTTTCCAATGATGAACCCCATGCAGTTCCACATTCCACAATAAACAATTTCCTGAAACTACAGAGAAAACATCTTCACTTTTAGCTTATTTAAGGCACAAATTCAACTCAATGGCCATGTTCTGATCTTGTATACCATATGCTATAGAATTTGAGCCCAAGAGAGTGACATAGTAATTAATAATAGTCCACTATTTCCCCTAGTAATTTACTATTTTAAATATTTTCACATATTTGAATCCTCTTGACTTTATTTTATTTTATTTTATTGTTTTTGCCATACATTGTCATGCTATCGCCATGGGTTTACATATGCTTCCCCTCCGGATCCCCCCTCCCTCCTCCCTCCCCCCCGGGAAATCTCGCTGCACCAGTCCCGAGCATCAATCCTGGGCTGGCGATTGATTAGACACATGACAATTAACATGCTTCAATGCCCTTCTCCCATATCATCCCACCCTTACCCTCATCCACAAAGTCCAAGAGTCTCTTGACTTTAAAAAAAACTAAAGTAATTAGGTCAGATATCACCATTATTTAAATGTTGGAACAAAGGTTTAAAAAAGTTTAATGATCTGCCTAAAGCCATATAGATCATTAGTGATGGAGCTGGGACTTAACTTCAGGATTCTACTGCATACTCTGTCCCCAATAAATACATGTGTTCATTGAATATATTCTGTGTTCAAGAAGATATATTATACATATTTTTTTCCCCTCAAAGTTTCATGAAAACTTACCAGTCTTTAATGAGTACTAGGAGTCATGGGTTCTTTCCTTTGTGAATTTCCTAGTCCTCAGGTGACTGTGGAAAGACTATTGGACTATAGGGTTCAAGGACAAAATATTCTATCTTTTTCTGCCACTAAGCTGTGTCATTTCCTTGTCTTTAAAAGTACATGGTTTCTGGAACTGATTGATCATCAGAGCTTATGACTGAGAAAATCTGAAAGTGAAAAGCATCCTTGTGCATTTCTGAGAAGTTTCCAAGAATGTTCTGATGATGAGTCAGATGTGGGAATGACTAAACCCATTCCTAGCTCTAGAGCTTCTTGACATGCATAAGAGCTAAATTTTTTTTTAATTTAAGGTAAAGATCTTAAATGTATTACTCATTTATTCTTACAACAACCCTGTGAAATAAATATTAAATCTTTTTGTTTTACAAATGGAAAACACAAAACACAGTTTCAATAGTTCAAGTATGTGGAGCTTAGTATTAGGTATTCAGAGCAAAAATTCAATTCTACCTGATCCCAGAGTCAGGTCTTTATTTGCCAAGATATTGTGCTCACTTTACATAGCTTTCATTCTGTGACAATTACTAAACCTAATCTTCCAAAGGAAATATGATATTCAGTAAATATGATAATTATTAAACAAAAAGTGATGAAATAATTTGCTCCTCAAGATTTCAAGATTTATTTAAAAAAACAAGTTTGAGTAGCAGTTCTATGTTAGGTACTCTGTTAAGTTCAGAGAGTTTAATTAGTGGCTGTCATATCAGTGTTTTTTATCTTTGGAGGCCTCCGAGTCTGATGAATAATTATTGCTGTTATTTTAATGAGTGCTGTTATTCACTGAATTCACATTTTTCTTAGCATAAAATGTAATGATCCCTATAGACTCAGTGTTCCTAGCTTTAGGTGATTTTATTTCATCTAAATCTTCTAAACATTTAGTATTTGTTCTTCAAGCCTCTTTGAATATGTATCATTTTTTCATCCTTTCTTCTCTCTTTCAATCTAGCATATTGATTCTTTTCACAAGGATAACCTTAACTTTTTTCACTGAAGCTCAGAAATTATTGTTTTTACTATTATTGTCCTCTACCTCTCAATATTAACTGAAATCTTTAAGAAAGATTCCCTCTCTCTGGGTCATCCTGGTGCACCAGCCCTGAGCATCAAACCTGGGCTGGCAATTGATTTCACATATGATAATTAACATGTTTCAATGCCGTTCTCCAGGTGGGAGGGGGGTTCTGGACGGGGAACACATGTATACCCATGGCAGAGTCATGTCAATGTATGGCAAAACCAACACGATAATGTAAAGAAAATTAAAATAAATAAATAAAAAAGAAAAATTCCTCATATTCAAGTATGATATTCTGGATACTGACATCAGGACCAATACAGGCCCTTGTTTTGATGTGACTTATTTTCTATCTTTTTGCTTGTCTTGCTATTTCTTGCTTGCTCCACATCTCCCACTGAACTAAGGATCCACAGGGATGAGGTTTCCTCATCCTTCTGAATGTTACACCATTAGCATAGGATCTGTTGACTATCCGAGGTTTGCTGTTGGCTAACTGACTGACTGAGAAGCTGGGCTGACTGACAAAGGTGGATCAATACCTGTGAGAACAAATGAAGGAGAGAGAAAAGATGGTCTTGGTAAAAGCCAAGTATCCGTATCAGCCAAAAGTAGCAAAAGGAGAAGGAACGAAGAAGAGAGGATGTGTCAAACAGGTGGATGTAATATTCAGAGGAGCAAGATTAAGGTCATGATTAGTCTAAGATGAGACTAACGATTAGTCTTAACTGCTTCATGCTCTTGACTATTTCCTAGACCCGGCCCTATTTCAGGATAGGAGTATCTCCTATGTATAATAGTGCCTTTGCTTTCTGTTTAAGGTCATTAGAGCGAGAGAGTAGCTATTTTCCCCATTTGTTCTGAACTCCAAAGCAACCTTTGGAGACATCAAGTTATCACTGCACCTGATGAGGAATCACTGTTCAGCATATCTGAACAAATGTGATCTAATGTCTGCTTGAACACTTAACCAAGGTGGTCTCCTACAATACTGGATAGCTCTAATTTTCAGATTGCTTCTCCTAATTAGAGTAAACTCAATATGATCTGAGGATTTGAGATTGTACTGTCTGAACACGAGTCTTTACTTTACCACTTGCCAGCTGTACAACCATGGAGAACTAGCATAGCTGTTCTGAGCTATGGTGTCACTATCTATAACATGGGGTCTTCCAGGCTTTTGAGGATTAAATACTGTAAGATGTATGAAATGCAGGGCACAATGTCTATAGTGCTTACCAAATATTAGTTACTATTCATCAATGCTTTTTTCACTTTTATTATTGTTCTATACTGAAAATTACTTCCAGGCCCCTTATCTTGTACATCTCTAGGGAATACCATTAAATCTTTACTTTTGGCTTTCTGAAATCCCAGTAGCAGATGCTGAGTTACCCAGATTTCATAACACGAGTTACCCAAGGCCAAGAACTGGACTTGTTGTATGAACTTTTGGCACAAACTAAAGAACACCTTGCCATTGTACACAGAGATTACAGAGTCCCGGCTAAGATGTGATCATGTCTCCTCATGTAGGAAATTTATTGTCTTTCAGAAGACATAATTCTTTACATTTTGAAACTGAAAAATGATCAGAGCTATAACTAAACTCTTTAGCAAAATAGTCAATACCATCCGAGCATGGAATTAAACACTGCTTCTCTAAAAGTGTGATTGGAGAACCTCATTCTCTGCATTTAAATTTCATTTCTCCAGGGAACAAAGCACCAGGTCTGCATAAAACTAGTCAGTTGTGCAAAACCCTGGTTTAAATCAGTTTAGCCAGTGATATTCCTGAATTCAATACTTATTTTTCCTTTAAAAATAAACTTTTTATTATTCATTTTGCTACACTACACCCCATCCCATATATCTTATATCTTTGGATTAATCAACTCCCATGCAGGGTAAAGTAAAAAAGATCCAAGAGATAACATTTATTTTTGATAATGTTATCTCCTTTCAATAATCTCTTCCCAATCCATCCCTTCCATCCACTTAACATAACTATGTTCAGAGGAATTAATCAATAAAATATCTGTATTTTGAAATATAACTTGTTTATAAGACTTTGTTTTCATATTCAGAATCCCTGATTCTGACTTGCTCTATAGTTTTGCCAGGTATTTTATCTAAATCTAAATTTCCAATTCTGTAAAATAGAAATAATTATTGCAATTACTGCTTTCTTAAATGTGTCTAATTGTGATTTATCCTTCAGTTTTCATCTTAAATGTAACTTATTTGAGAAGAGAGTACATGTGTGCAGTGCATGCAAAGTCGCCTTAGTCATGTCTAATCCTTTGAGACCCTGTGGACTGTAGCCTGCCAGGCTCCTGTGTGTAGGATTCTCCAGGCAAGAATCCTGGAGAGTGTTGCCATGCCCTCTTCCATGGGATCTTCCAAACCCAGGAATCAAACCCATGTCTCTTAAAGCTCCTGTATTGACAGGCAGGTTCTTTACCAGTAGCATCACCTGGGACTAGAGTGCCTGTATATTTAATTACTAATTGCCACAACTTAAATCAATTAATTGTAATTAATTACAAACTGAGCACAAATTTAATATCTAGAATCTTCAACTCTTTGAAAATATTTCTAAGAACATCTGCTTTGTACATCATCATTTTATGTAAAGTTCAGCACAGCGTTTGATATACACTAATAGCTAAATAAATATATGCTGAATTGACAGATGGAAGATTGTAGAAATACAAATACTTTGGGATCTTTATTATGTAGATCTATGTAATTCTACACGGAATTAAAATTTTCTTACAGTCAACATTTGATAATCTACCAACAGGTAGATAGCCAATGTATAAATAATCCCTAACACCAAATAATAATTCAAGACTTGAACTTCTCAGATGCTAAACCATAGGATTATTTTTCATATATTAAGGGAATTAACTAGCTTGAAATGAAATAAAATAGTTCAACATAAAAACTGATCCTATTTCCTGCCACAGACTCCTTCATATTCATACTTTTTACTGGGAACAGATATTAAGACCACTGAGATAAACACATCTCACAAATTCTCCTTATGGCTAGTTTACCATTTTTTTTCCTTTTAAGAAAAAATCTTGGAAATATTTTTGCTTCATTATGTTTTCCTGGATATTGTTCTAACAGAGTAATAATGAAAGGTATGAATGGAGTTAAATAAATAATATAAATGTAACTTTTTAAAAAATCAGTTTATGCCACATATTTTGTACTATGGTTTACAGACCTTATCAGTAATCCTCAAAACAACCTTCAAGAATAACAAATGATGAAATTGACTCATCAATTAAGAAAGCTTGAGTTATAGAAATTATGTATTTAATAACTGATTAAACAAACTAGAATTTAAACCTAGATATATGTGATGTTGAAAGAAAGCTTTTCTCTACTATATCAGTGTTTTCCATTTTAATATATAGATGTTTAGCATACATAAAATGATTGTAAATGAAACATGAAATACTTTTTTTCCCCTAAGATGTATTTAGGTAATTTTATTATTGATCATATGACTAAATATATTTACATTAAATCAAGCAAATCTGAAAGACTTATATGTAAGGAAGACATAGATTTGACCAACATCCAAACTATGGTGTACAAACATCCAGGATTTGAAAATCACAGCACTGTATCATATTGCTAGAGAGGATTGCCAGTCTCTGGTCCCAAGTCACATGTGCTGGCAGCAGATATTATAATGGCTGCAAACTATCACTGAAAACTAGGCGGCATTTGCCTCAGTTCAGTAGCCCATGTAGAACATCCCTGAACACTTTGTATTTCACGTGTGACTACTGAGGACCCCCAAGGTCACCCTACCCTCAGCTTCACACTTGACTGGCTTCCTCCACCTTCACTCCAGTATCCCTGTCCTCTTTAACTGCCTTCTCACAGCCTCCTTGATCTCCTTGTTGCGCAAGCTGTAGATAAAGGGGTTGAGGAAAGGTGTGAGCACTGAGTAGACCACAGCCAGAGCCCGGTCATAGTCCAGTGAGTAGCTTTTCTTCAGCCGCACATACATGAAGAGGATGCTCCCATAGAAGATGAGGACCACAGTGAGGTGGGAGGCACATGTGGAGAAGGCCCTCCTCTTGCCTGCAGCTGAAGGAATTCTGAGCACTGTACAGATGATCTGCACATAGGAGCTGAGGATTAACAGAAAGGTGGCCAGGATCTTGCAAGAATTGATAACAAAGTCCACTAGGACATTGATCGATGTGTCAGTACAAGCCAAGCTCAGAACAGGAGGGAAATCACAAAAGATGTGCTGAATACGATTGGGACCACAAAAAGGAAGGTGGGAGACCAAGGAAATTTCAGCCACTGGCCCAGCCAAGCCTCCCAACCAACAGCCAACAGCCATCTTGACACAGAGTGCTGGGGTCATGCGAGTAGGGTAGTGGAGGGGCTGACAGATGGCTAAGTATCTGTCATAAGCCATAGCTGTGAGAAGATAGCATTCAGTAGCCCCAAGAGAGTGGAAGAAGTAGATTTGCAGAAGGCATCCAGAGAAAGAAATGGTCTTCTTCTCACTGAGCAAGTTCGACAGCATCTTGGGGATGGTAGCAGCTGTGTAGCCAAGCTCCAGCAAGGAGAGGATGCTGACAAAGCGGTACATGGGTGTTTGGAGCCGGGAGTCCAGGCAGACCACCAAGAATATCAGCAGGTTTCCCAGGATGGTAGTGAGGTAGATTAGGAATAACAAGAGGAAGAGAAAAGCCTGAACACCCTGAAGATGGGGAAAGCCCAAGATGATGAACTCTGTTACCTGGCTCCAATTCCTGGCTTTCATTGCTCTCCATTCATATCCCTGGAATGTAAAGTGTGGAAGGATGAGAAACAATGTTGATCCAAAGAATATCTAAGAAGAAGGAAACCCTCAAAATCCATTTGTCCTTCCAGTGCACCTCCAGAATAAGCAATCTTAGTATATGCTCTGGGAGAAGGCAGTGGCACCCCATTCCAGTACTCTTGCCTGGAAAATCCCATGGAAGGAAGAGCCTGGTAGGCTGCAGTCCATGGGGTTGCGAAGAGTTGGACATGACTGAAGCAACTTAGCAGCAGCAGCAGTATATGCTGTACAAGGCCCCAGTTTCTCTCTCCCCTGAACAGCTGTCGACAGCCTCCTTTGGAGTATCCAGTCTTATAACCAGACTTAAATTGTCTTCTCTAATTATACAACCCATTTTTGGCCACTGTAATCCATTCTATAACCAATTTATCTTCCTTAATGGAATCTATAGGGGTTTTAGAAATGTTAATATTCCTCAACCAGATTCATATCATAATTTATACATATTCCTTGTGTGAGGTATAAATCATCATTTATACTAATAAAATATTGGTAGTTCACTCCCACTAAGATTATATCATTTGGACCATACGTTTTATTTCCAATTTTAATTCATTTTCTGCTTCAATTTTCTGTACACCAAAGAATCAATGCTTTCACCCCCAGCTCCATTCCATTTTCTTATGGAAACACAGGTCTAACAGCTTCTTTCAAGCAGGTAGATCAGAGTTTCACCTCTTTGGGGCATTGGTGAGAATCCTAGCCAAGGAAAAGGGGGGATAAAGTAAATAAAAGAGCCACCAAAAGCCAGAAGGCAAATCTGTCTCTGCATTTCTACTCCATAATGTGGCCATTTTATCCATTCTTCTTACCACTCTCCCCCTCCACCAACTTCAAATGTACTTTTCTGATTTGTTGCTTCACAGATGGTAAATATTTGTATTTCACTGTGTTAAGGTCAATGTAGCAAAAGTTAACTGAACATTTTCTTTATGTAAGCATTATATTAATGCCTAGAACAGGTTCTAAATCGATAAAGAAAATATGGCATCTAAAGTTGAGAAACTGATATTCCAATAGAGAAAATGGAGAACCAACTAATTACAACTGTTTACTAGAACATTCTATCATCATGGAAATACGCTACTATTCTCACTTGTTAAGGAACAAAAAACAAGAAACAAAACAAAACAAAAAATACACAGAAAGTGAATCTCTTGATTCATTACCCCACAGCCACTGCTCCATTTCCTTCTCTGTCACTGTAATAAACTCTTCCCATATATAAGCTGCCTATATTTACTGCCTCTAATTCCTCTCTTACTATTTTGGTGTATACTTGATTAACAAGACAGTGTTACAGTCAGGTGTCTAACAAAGTGATTCCATTTATATACACATGGATCTGTTCATTTTTAAATTCTCTTCCCATTTAGATTGTTACATAGTATTGAACAGAGTTCCCTGTGCCCCACAGTAAGTCCTTGTTTGTTATCCATTTAAAAAAAGCATTGTATATATGTCAGTCCCTAACTATCCCTCTGGGCTTCCTCACTGAATTTCTTCTCTAAGTCTGTGAGTCTGTTTCTGTTTTGTAAATAAGTTTATTTGTATCACTCTTTTTATCTTACACATATAAGTGATAAGGTACAATATTTCTCTTTCTCTGTCTTTTTTTTTTTACGATAGTGAAAATTTATTTTTTTTAATTTATTTTTTTTATTGTTTTTGCCATACAATGTCATGATATCACCATGGGTTTACATATACTTCCCCTCCAGAACCCCCTTCCCTCCTCCCTCCCCCCCAGGAAATCTCAGCTGCACCAGCCCCGAGCATCAATCCTGGGCAAGACAAGGGTGCCCACTCTCACCACTACTTTTCAACATAGTTTTGGAAGTCTTGGCCACAGCAATCAGAGCAGATAAAGAAATTAAAGGAATCCAGATTGGAAAAGAAGAAGTAAAATTCTCTCTGTTTGCAGATGACATGATCCTCTATATTGAAAACCCTAAAGACTCTACAAGAAAATTACTAGAGCTAATCAGTGAATATAGCAAAGTTTCAGGATACAAAATCAACACACAGAAATCCCTGGCATTCCTATACACTAACAATGAGAAATCAGAAAGAGAAATTAAGGAAACAATTCCATTCACCATCGAAACAAAAAGAATAAAATACTTAGGAGTATTTCTACCTAAAGAAACAAAAGACTTGTATATAGAAAACTATAAAACACTGATGAAAGAAATCAAAGAAGACACAAACAGATGGAGAAATGTGCCGTGTTCGTGGATTGGAAGAATCAATATAGTGAAAATGAGTATACTACCCAAAGCAATCTATAGATTCAATGCAATTCCTATCAAGCTACCAGAGGTCTTTTTCAGAGAATTAGAACAAATAATTTCACAATTTGTATGGAAATACAAAAAACCTCATATAGCCAAAGCAATCTTGAGAAAGAAGAATGGAACTGGCGGAATCAACCTACCTGACTTTAGGCTATACTACAAATCCACAGTCATTAAGACAGTATGGTACTGGCACAAAGACAGAAATATAGATCAATGGAACAGAATAGAAAGCCCAGAGATAAATCCACGCATCTATGGACACCTTATCTTTGACAAAGGAGGCAAGAATATACAATGGAGAAAAGACAACCTCTTTAACAAGTGGTGCTGGGAAAACTGGACAGCCACTTGTAAAAGAATGAAACTAGATCACTTTCTTTCTCTGTCTGACTTACTTCACTCTTAAACTCATTCTAATTAAACTTTCACCACATTCTCTCCAGCAAAGCCTCCATCCTATAGCCACTAATTAGCTAAGATTTGATCAGTCCAATTGTCATCTCTTATTCCTTTGCTTACTTGGACTCTCAGCCATTGTCAAACTGCTTTGCTTCATTTCTTAATGAAGACCTGCTGTCATTAGCTCCTTGAATACTCTGCCTGGGAAATCAAAGTCACCATGATCAGGTCAAGCATATTTCCCACTGAAAACTAGCACCTCTGTACTCATTCAACTCCTCAATTCACAATTATAGAGATTTTGACCAATTCCTTCATACCCAATCAATATGGCAAAAAATATTGTTTTTCCCCTTGCACACTTGTTTTATTTCATTTTCTTTTATAATTTTTAAACCTTGCTATAATTCAGTTTCTGCAACAAGAGATTTTGAGTCAGTGTTGAAAAAAGCATCAAGAAATATCACTCCCTCTAGTGACCTCCATAATTTCAGATTTCATTGTATGACTAAGAATATTTTAAGTGTGTCAAAGATTCCATCAACTGATAGAAATGAAAGATCTTTTAATATCTGTAAAAAGAAGGAAAGCGGAAACAAAGAATAAAAAGAAACAGTCTGAACCAAACTTTATATTGTCTGTATGGTTTTCATTTTTATTCAAAGCTTTGAAAGATCAGATCTTCTCAGCCATGTAGGAATCCATCCTCTTGACATCCCTCCACAAATAAGCATTAAACCTCTGCTTAGACTGACAGTGCCAGACGTCCTTGCACCATATGACAGCTCTTTCTCATTGTGGAAACAAACCATCTCTGTTTATGGTTCATAAACATAAAGCCGCTTCCTTCCCTGGAGGAAGGAAATGGCAACCCACACAGGTATTCTTGTCTGCAGAATCCCATGGACAAAGGAGCCTGGCAGGTTATATATAGTCCCTGGGGTCACAAAGAGTTGGACACAACTGAGCAACTAACACTCCGTCTATGGACCTGAAATCTGAGTTTCACCCACTATTCTTAGTTTTTACTCTGTGGGGGTGGTGGAATTGCTATAGGACAGATTCATAAATTTAAACATAATTTTCATGTCATAGGGATCTCACTGTTTACCAAATCGGTTCCTATCTTCAGCCTTGCTTCTTTTGTTTGCCATGTACCCTTACTAGAATACACTTTAGCCAAAGTTAGTCTGTAGACACCTAAACCATTTTCTGGCTCAAGTGTCCTCACATTTTCCCTTGACCATCCAAGGTAAACACTGGCCTTGCCTGCCTCTAAATTCCCAGCAGCACTTCCTCACTTTTCCTCCAATCACATTCTGTAATGCACTGCAATTATTGTTCATGCATTCATCTTATCATCCCAAAGCAACTCTCTGTGAAGTTAAAGAAGTCTCATATTATGTCCCATCTTCCAGATACTTAACACAAGGCCTGACACATTGAAACCATGGTGGTTAGTGGAAAAATTATAATTTTGATGCCTTACACAGCTCCTTAACTTACCAATTACTCATCCCTCCCATTAGTTTCCTGATGTTGTTGTCAGGGCTCTTATAAAATCTACTGCATGTATTATTTTTGTTTTTCAGTCATTAAGCTGTGTCCGACTCTGTGACCCCATGAACTATAGCCCGCCTGACTCCTCTGTCTATTGGGTTCTCCCGGCAAGAATGTTAGAGTGGGTTGCTACTCTCTTCTCCAGGGGATCTTCCCAATCCAGGAACTATACCTAGGTCTCCTGCACTGGCAGAAGATTCTTTACCACTGAGCCATCTGGGAAGCCCATATCACTGTATAAATCAGTATTTATCTTACTTCAGTCCTTTGTAATCATATTTTACTCCCCTTATTCCAAAAATAGCTTTTACTACAAATCCCTTGCATTCTATTTTCAACTGCCTACAGTTGCATTGTCCATAACCCCGAATTGTTTAAGCATAGGACCAAAGAGCTGGGAGTTAGGAAGGGAGTGAATTTTAGAGACTTGCTCTATCTTCCTTTTGCAAAAGAGGAAACTAGAATACAGAGAGGAGAGATGAATTTCTCAAAGTCAGAGTAATTACAACATAGCCATAAATCATTCCCTCTTGTACCTTCCTCTCACTCCACTCACCCCCATTCTCTTCACCTTGTCATACAGCAGACACTAACACAATATTGTAAAGCAACTATAATCCAATAAAATATAAAAAATAATCATAACAGCATTAATGGATATACAGAGTTGAGATAAAGTACATGAAAAATGGAAAAAATTAAAAGATAAAACATAGCTAATTTACTAATTCTGAGTCCAAAGTCTTTAACATTTGGAAAGGAGAGTATCTGTGTGTTACGCTCTGAATCATATGTCCTCTGAACTCTAATTATTCTCCTCTTCCTATTTCACGGTGCTCTAAGTTCTTCCCAGCACTCAGACTAGAGTACATGATAGTAGAAATGCCTACTGACAACATTCTTACCCAGAGCTTGATGGTGGGAGGGTTCTTGGCTGTGGCAGCCCAGTCACTGCTGAGTCTGGAATTGGAGAAGAAAAACTCTCTGCTCACTTCTTACCTCTTACTTACAGCATTACAGTCACATACTCCTGGGGCCTGGAAGAGTAGGAGTTTGGCACTTCGACAGAACCTCTGGGAGTAAGTCAAATCATGAAGGATTCCCCTCCCATGACCAATATCATTGATAGCGTTCTTAGAGAGGTAGAAGCCCCTGGGTCTCTGAGAAAACCTTTTGGGGTTGCTAAAAGGCTCTCTCTGGAAGGTAAGCTATCAAAGAAGTTCATTACCCAATGGTCCTTCATCATCCAGTAGTTCACTACAATCGTAATAACCACCAGTCCAAGTTGAGAAAGAATATTGCTAAGGGCAAACATTATTTTCTGTAAAAAATAGTAACTGGTGTGGGAGATCTAGGTTCAAATGGATTCCTGTATCATACAACCTAGAAGAAAACATATAACTTCTAATTATAACAGGATCTTTCTAAACTGTGACTGGCCTTTTAGGGCCCTGAGGGAATAAGAGCAGAGCCAGGCTGAGAACATAAATGATGTCAAGGCAGCCTCCTACTCCTGCCTGTTGCTTGTATCTATAGCAGTTTTATTTCAACTGCATACAGCAGCTTCCTCGTTACTCTGCTGTTATCTTGCTCTACAAAGAGCTCTGCCTCAGGATCTTGCATTTCAGCCCCAGCTGTTCTTCTAGCCATTTATGTGACATTGGCCACCTACCTGAGTATTTGATGTCCCATATTTCATATGAAGAAGATACACTGTCTTCATATGAAGCGGTAATGACCAAATGTGATAATGAATGTACAATGTATGTATCAGTATTAACATATTCTATGAAAGGATTTAATTTTTTCATTTTCCCAGTCCACCAGGATCCTCTGTCCATGGCATTTTTCCAGGCAAGAATACTGTAATGGGTTGCCATTTCCTTTTACAGGGGATCTTCCTGATCCAGGGATCAAACCTTCATCCTCTGCATTGGCAGGTGAATTCTTTACCACCGAGCCACCTGGGAAGCCCCCAGGAATAAAAAAGCTACAGCTAATTAAGACAGTAGACATGAATCTCATAAATATATGTAGAGTGAAAAAATCAGACACAAAAGATGTATACTGCAAGAAAAAGCTTCTGCAAATACCAAAACAGACAAAATCAGTCTACGGTGTTAGATGTCATGTTATTGATTATATTTGTGGGAGGGAAAGGGGTATGTTTAATATAAAGGAGCACAGGGAGTGTTGGAGATATTTCCAGTGTTCTGTTCTGAATGCTCATTATATAAAAAGTTTTCATCAAGACTTCTCCGGTGGCTCAGGGGCTAAGATTCTGGACTCCCAATGCAGAGGGCCCAGTTTTGATCCCTGCTTGGGGAATTAGATCCCACATGTTTCAACTAAAGATTCAGAATGCCACAACTAAAGATTTGTGTGCCTAAATGAAGATCCTATGTGCTGCAATTAAGACCCAGCACAGCCAAACAAATGTTTTTTTCCAGTAATTATGCACAGATGTGAGAGTTGGACCATAAAGAAGGCTGAGTGCTGAAGAATTGATGCTTTCAACATCCAGTGCTGGAGAAGATTCTTGAGAGTCCCTTGGAATGCAAGGAGATCAAACCATTCAATCCTAAAGGAAATCAACCCTCACTATTCATTGGAAGGACTGGTGCTGAAGCTGAAGTTCCAATACTTTGGTCACCTGATGTGAAGAGCCAACTCATTGGAAAAGATCCTGATGCTGGGAAAGACTGAGGGCAAGAGGAGAAGAGGTGAGAGGATGAGATGGTTGGATGGTATCACTGACTCCATGAACATGAGTTTGAGCAAACTCCGGGAGGTAGTGGAGGACAGAGAAGCCAGGCATCCTGCAATTCAAGGGGTCACAAAGAGTTGGACATGACTTAGCGACTGAACAATAACAACAACACAGCCAAATAAAAATAAATATTTTTCTTAAAAAAGAGCTCAGTCTCTATGAACATCCATTTTTCTGCACGTTTATATGTTAAACAGTTCCCTGTATGTTTAAGTGTCATATTTCAATAATGATTTTCACTGATAGTCTACCATCTAGCTTGTACATTTTGCATTCCTTTGGCTAGTTGGAGGCTCTGCAAAACGAAAGGGTTGTGGAGTCAAGAACTGAAGCTGACATATAGTGTATAATTTACTCAGAGTGTAGTCAATCTTTTACCAAATCAAGTAGAGAGTAAAACAAGCTAGGAATCAGGCCCAAAGAAAGCTGAGTCTTTTCTTTTGTAATTTCTGAATCCTTTTGCTTTGCGTTTCCCACAGACATTTACATTAAATGCGTTGAAACTAGGTATGGAAGATTTGTAAGAAAGAGATGAAAGATAGTACCTTTCATTAGTAAGTAGGAAGGCAGTGGGCTCCAGTAGTGATTAGAATCAGGAAGAAATCACTAAAGATAAAAGTATGTCAGTGACAAGAGTGGGTAAGATTCATTGCTGTTATTGTTCAGTTTCCCAGTCATGTCCAACTCTTTTCAACCTCAAGAACTGTAGAACGCTCGGTCTCCCTGTCCCTCACCATTTCATGAAGTTTGTACAAGTACATGTCTCTTGCATCAGTGATACCATCCAGTCATCTCATTCTCTGAGTCCCTCTTCTCCTTCTGTCCTCTGACTTTCCCAGCATCAGGGACTTTTCCAATGAGTCAGCTGTTCGCATCATATGACCAAAATACTGGAGTTTCAGCTTCAGCACCAGTTCTTCCAGTGAGTATTCAGGATTGATTTCCCTCAAGATTGCCTGGTTTGATCTTGCTGTCCAATGTACTCTCAGGCATCTTCTCCAGCATTACAGTGTGAAGGTGTCAATTATTTGGCACTCTGCCTTCTTTATGGTCTAGCTCTCACAACTGTACATGATCACTGGGAAGACCATAGCCTTGACTATACAGACTTTTGTCAGCAGAATAATGTCTATGCTTTTCAGTACATTGTCTAGGTTTGTCATAGCTTTCCTGCCAAGAAGCAATCATCTTCTGATTTCATGGCTGCAGTCATCATTCACAGTGATTTTAGAGTCTAAGAAGAAATCTGTTACTACTTTCACCTTTTCCCCTTCTATTTGCCATGAAGTTACGGGGCTGAAAGCTGTGATCTTCAGTTCAGTTCAGTTCAGTTACTCAATCGTGTCTGACTCTTTGTGACCCCATTGACTGCAGCACTCCAGGCCTCCCTGTCCATCACCAGCTCCCGGTATTTACTCAAACTCATGTCTATTGAGTCGGTGATGCCATCCAACCATCTTACCCTTTCTCATCCCCTTCCCCTCCCACCTTCAATTTTTCCCAGCATCAGGGTCTTTTCAAATGAGTCAGCTCTTCACATCAGGTGGCCAAAGTATTGGAGTTTCAGCTTCAATGTCAGTCCTTCCAATGAATATTCAGGACTGATTTCCTTTAGGATGGACTGGTTGGATCTCCTTGCAGTCCAAGGGACTCTCAAGAGTCTTCTCCAACACCACAGTTCTAAAGCATCAATTTTTCAGTGTTGTGCTGGATGAAGCACAAGCTGGAATCAAGATTGCCAGGAGAAATATCAATAACCTCAGATATGTAGATGATACCATTCTTATGGCAGAAAGTGAAGAGGAACTAAAGAGCCTCTTGATGAAAGTGAAAGAGGAGAGTGAAAAAGTTGGCTTAAAGCTCAACATACAGAAAACAAAGATCATGGCATCTGGTCCCATCACTTTATGGCAAATAGATAGAGAAACAGTGAAAACAGTGGCTGACTTTGTTTTGGGAGGCTCCAAAATCACTGCAGATGGTGATTGCAGCCATGAAATTAAAAGACGCTTACTTCTTGGAAGGAAAGTTATGAACAACCTAGACAGCATATTAAAAAGCAGAGACATTACTTTGCCAACAAAGGTCCATCTAGTTAAGGCTATGGTTTTTCCAGTGGTCATGTATGGATGTGAGAGTTGGACTATAAAGAAAGCTGAGCACCATGATCTTAGTTTTTTTTAATGTTTAGTTTTAAGCCAGCTTTTTCACTTTCCTCCTTCAGCCGCATCAAGAGGGTCTTTAGTTCCTCTTTGCATTCTGCCATTAGAGTGATATCATCCACATATCTGAGGTTGTTGATGTTTCTCCCACCTATCTTGATTCCAGCTTGTAACTTTCAGCCCAGCTTTTCTCATGATGTGCTCAGTGTATAAGTTAAATAAACATGGTGACAGCAGACAGCCCTGTTGTACTCCTTTCTCAATTCTGAACCAATCATTTGTTCCATACGGTGTTCTAACTGTTACTATTTGACCCACATACAGGTTTCTTAGGAGACAGGTTTCTCAGGAGACAGGTTAGATGGTCTGGTATTCCCATCTCTTTAAAAGCTTTTCATAGTTTGTTAAATACTCATTACACTTTCCATTTATTACATTTTTATTAAATACTCACCATATTTAGACACTTGTTAGATTTTGGATATAGATATATATCAAGTAACAAAACTGACATGATTTTAGATTAAATATATTTTATAATATTGTAGGACAAAACTGAAAATTTTATCTATATTCAACTATTTACATATACACATATGTAAATTTACATATAAATTTTCATTACATATTTTGAAGGAAAACAAATTACTTCAAAAGGAAAATAAGCTGCAGAAATACTATGGCTTTTCAGAAGTTCTTTAAAAGATAATGACATTTGAAAGAGACATTGAACAGAAACTCATGCAAAAGAGGAATGAGTCAATTGAAGTGCTACAGGGGTTAAGGGGGTTGTGGAGAAAAGTATTAATTCCCTGAAATCATACAGATCTTAATTTGTTTGAAAAAATTAGAGTGATAATTTGACTGTATAAGAGTGAACTGATGGAGGAAAGGTGGGAGTCAATGTTGGAGAGAAAGGTATGGGAGAATACTGTTGAATCTTGTCAAGTGTAATGAGGCTTTGGATTTTATGTTAACTATAATTGTAATATATGGTTTTATTGAATGCCATATCCAATTTAGCTTTAAAATATGTCACTTTGGTTTTGTTATGGAAAATATATTAGAATGGAACAAGAGTAGGATCAAGGAGAGTGGGGAGAATATTATTCTATTAATTCAGGAAAGAGATATTGGAGATTTATACCAGGAGAAGCACTAAAGAGAAAAAGGAAGGGAGAACAAAACAAAACAAAGATTTGAGGATATATTTTGAAGAAGGATTGGCACATGATAATAATGAAGGACTAGAAGAAAAATTGAAATAAGCCTCGCAATTTTCTTGCCCAAGCACAGAGAAACAAAAGCATTAAGCTTTCAGCATGGGAAAATTGAAAATTTACCTGTGAGATTTAATAAATATTCAAAGACTGGAAAATTATAATCTTATGAGAACTCTTGCAGAGCCTAGGAAGAAAAGCACTCTGTTTTATAACAAGTTAAATTTTAAATTATTTAACTACATCCAGGTAGGATTGTTAAGAGGCATTTGGATGTATAAGTCTAAAGCTCAGAAAAGAGTTCTGGTTTGGAGGTATAAACTGAAGAATTGTTGACATCAGTAGGGATGGAATTTTAAATTCTTAGGAATAACTCTGAGCATCTAAGAAGACAGTGCTACATGCCAAGGACCACTGATACAGACCAACTAGAGAGATAAGGAGAAAATCAAGAGACATTGATAACATGGAATCTGAGACAAACTTTTCTTAAGAGGACCTGGTTACGTGTGTCAGGAGCTCAATCTGAAGTGGGTTGAAAAGTGAATAGGATGTGGAGAGCAAAAGGTAGATTGTACCATTCATTATATCGAGAAACATGGCTGGAAATAGACCTCTAGCTGGCTGGAAATGTATGACCAAGGAAATGAGTGCTGTGGTGTGCTTAGTCACTCCGTTGTCCAACTCTTTGCAACCCCATGCACTGTGGCCCACTTGGCACCTCTGTCCATGGGGTTTCACCAGGCAAGAATACTGGAGTAGATAACACATTCCCTTCTCCAGAGGATCTTCCCAACCCAGGGATTGAACCCAGGTCTCCCACATTGCAGGAGGATTCTTTACCATCTAAGCCACCAGGGGAGCTCAAGAATACTGGAGTGGGTAGCCTATCCTTTCTCCAGGGGATCTTCTCAACCCAGGAATCAAATGAGGGTCTCCTGCATTGCAGGTGGATTCTTTACCAACTGAGCTGGTAGGGAAGCCTGAAGGAATTGTGTACACTTGTTTTTAAGAATGGAGATACTAAAGTATTCTTAAATGCAGAAAGCACTGTTCAAGTAAATAATAAAAGCATAAAGATGTAAGAAATAAAGAAAACACAAAGAAGAAAAGCCTTTGAGAAGTTAAGAGGAGATGGGATTCATTGCATGTATGACGATGGGAACATTATTACAGGTTAGGACAAAGATACATAGAATTTTATGAGATCAACATTGAAGCGGAGGAAAGACTTCGGTAGAATGTCAGTGTTGGGTGGAACTAGCTCTCTCTCCCTTCCAGAAGATGGTTCTCTTAATGGCCTTAATGAGTTCCTTGTTACGAAGACTGTAGATAATTGGGTTGACTAGTGGTGTTAGTACAGAGTAGACTACGGCAAGCGTCCGATCAAGGGTCAGTGAATAGCTCTCCTTTAGCCGCACATACATGAAGATGATGCTCCCAAAGAAAATGAGGACCACAATAAGATGTGAAGCACATGTAGAGAAGGCTTTCTTTCTTCCTGCGATCGTTTTTATCTTCAGTACAGTCCCAATGATTCTTCCATAAGACACCATAATAAAGAGGAAGGTGATAAGGATGATGAAGGCATTGATGGCAAAGTCCACCAGGACATTAGTGGATGTGTCCTTGCAGGCCAGGCTCAGAAGAGGTGGAAAGTCACAGAAGATGTGTTGAATTTCATTGTAGCCGCAAAAAGGGAGCTGGGAGACCAGGATGACTTCAGATATGGGACATAGAAAGCCACAGGTCCAACAACCAGCAGCCATCTTGGCACAGAGCATGGGGGTCATAATTGCAGGATAGTGAAGGGGCCGGCAAATGGCCAGATATCGGTCATAGGCCATTGCTGTAAGAAGGTAGCACTCAGAGGCCCCTAGGGAGTGAAAGAAGTAAGTCTGAAGAAGGCATCCTGAAAAAGAAATGGTCTTCTTATCACTGAGAAGATTAGCTAGCATCTTGGGGATAGTGGTGGTTGTATACCACAGCTCCAAGAAGGAAAGAATACTGACAAAGTGGTACATGGGTGTGTGTAGGGCTGCATCCAGTCGTATGACTAAGAAGATGAGCATGTTGCCACAGATAGTGAACAGGTACGCCAACAGCAGCAGGACAAAAAGCCAGCCCCTGATATGTCCCACCCTGGGGAAACCAAGGAGCACAAATTCAGCCAGGCTTGAATGGTTGTGCGGCTCCATGAGAGGCTGAGGTGAGGAAGGAAAGGAGAAGAAACTAGATTGAAGTGACTGAAATATTCAACTCAAAGTTTCTCTTCACTGTTCAGTCTTTTTTTTTTTTAATTTAAAGGCAGAACTTTAACTACGACTACCACTGCTACTGCCATTTATACCACCCTAAAAATAATAATAGCTGACTCTCATTGGCACTCACTGCGCACTGAGCATTTTACAAGTGTTTTGCATTTAATATTTTACTTAATTTTTACACATCCAATCAGATAAGTACCATTGTTATGCATGTTTTACCATTGGTAAAATTTAAGAAGAGAAAATAGTGAGATTATGAAGATCTTCTGTTTCATATAGATACCATGTTAGAGAAACAGAATTTGACCTTATGCATGCTGAGTCCATGCTGTTTACCTCTATACTATGCGACCTTCCCCAAGCATTCTATTCCCCTACCCCAGGTCATAGTTTTTCCTTCAGTCAGGTCTCCAAAGTATGTGGCAAGAGGTAGATGCACTCCCCCAACAGGGTAAAGCAATTAGAGATCCACTCCCTGTGAACTGATACTCCGAGATGAGACTAGCAGGGCAATTAAGGGAGGAGGCTGGCCCCTGCTCAGACCACAGATTTCTCGTTCTCAAAGTCAGGAGACCTCCTGGACCACACATGAAGTCCCCCTTGGCTAAGAGATGTGTGTGCACGCATGGGCCAGCCCTGAGATACACCGAATATGAACAGTGAACCAGGAAAATCAAAATGATTGGCCAAAGAGAACCTGGAAAAAATGTCCCATAAAACCAATTGAAACTGCCACGAGAGTGTGACTCAGGGACTCTGAGTCTGCCCTGTGTCTATCGACACATATGGTACTCTTCCTCCAAGTAAATACTTTACGTGTTTCACAACTTTCCATCTTTGTGGCAATTCTTTTCTGCAGAGCTGAAGGGGTTTTGTCAATGATCACTGGTCTAATGGCTAGGATTTGGTGTTTTCACTGCCATGACCCAGCCTCAACCTCTGGCCAGGTACCTAGGCCTGCTTCAAGCTATTCCAGGCCAAAGCAACCCAAGATCAGGGTGGATTTTGTCCATGAGATTAATGCAGTGACAAGCCTTTTCTAATCGTTCAGCTCACCTCTCTAAAACCTTATTGGATACAGATGTATCCGGCATAAGGAATACAGAACGAAACAAGCTATAATCCCTGTGACCAGAAAGCTTGCATCCTCCTGGGAAGCAGACAAAGCAGTCATCTTGATACAGCCTGTGAAGTACAGAACCCTACAGAGTGCTGAGGCAGGGGCCCAATTCTCTGACCAGGAAGACTGAGAAAGGCTGCTCAGAGGAAGAAGCCTTTGAATAGAATTTTCCAGGAAGAGTAGGAGTTACCTGGAAGAGGAAGAAAACATTTCAGATGAAAAGCACACGTGCAGATGCTGAGCTGGAAGCACCCTGACTTAGGGAAACACACGCTTGCCTGTGTGATAAGGCCATTGGGAACGCTCACCCGGTGATTTAGGATCCTACCCCAAAAGGTGGGCG